>CM034299.1:1200000-1710880 GCA_019925795.1 Dendrobium chrysotoxum | reverse complement strand
GTTTCATGTATGTAGGACTTATATTTTAATTTCTAATATTTTTTTATGTTCTCTAAATAAAGCCTTAATTTTTGTCCTTAATGCCACTAAGTTGTATGGGCTTAAATCAAAGTTTGACTAGCCCTTAGACATAGACAAAATACAATCACATCATATCAATCAATAATCCTAGAACTAGGAGAGCCTAGTACTATGAGCAAGTGTGTGCATCCTACATATACAAAGGACAATATATGATTAAATTAATTAGAAGATTAATCAATGGACAATTATCAAGAATAATTGTTTAATTATTAATCACCATTCCCCGTCAATTCTATTCAAGTAAGCTCAACCCATATTTAAAATATCAAAGAACCCCTCAACACTCAAATATTTAATGTATATAATTTTAAAATTATATTTTATATTTGAAAATATGTTAATTTTAAATATTTTAGGGAACTTAAAATATTTTCAAAAATTTTTTGGAAAAGTCATGAAAAATAAGAGATAATTCAAAATAAATTTTCTCAAATTTTAAAATAATTTAAATTTAAATTTAATTAAATTGTAGTTAAATATCAAATTTCTAAGATATTTCAAATTATTCAAAATACATTAAGTATTTAATTTTAAAATTGATTTTAAATTAAGGTATATGAAATTCTAAAAATTAAGATATATTATATATATTTTTCTGATTTAAATTGAATTTCTATTAAATTTTAAATTATTTTAGTAATTAAATATATTTTAAATAATTTAAATTAATTAGTATTCAAAATAATCCTAAATTAAATTAAATTAAATCTTAAATATTTTTTGAAATTTTAAAATTATTTAAAATGATTTCTTAAAGTTTCCAAAATTATTTGAATTTGTTTTAATTAAATATTAAATAAATTTTTAAAATTTTAATTAATTAAAAATTATTTCAAATATAAAATATATCTTAAATTAATTTTATTTTAAATTAAAATATTTTAAAATAATTCTTTAATTATTTAAAATATTTTAAAATAAACTTATAAATTTTTGAAATATAAAGTATTTAATTAATTAAATATTAATTAATAACTTAAGTATTTATATAATATAAAGTATTTAAATTATATTAAACATTTTGAATTAAATTTTAATTTTAAAATATTTTGAATATGTTTTATAATTTAATTAAAGTATTTAAAATAAAACTTTAAATTTTTTAAAATTTTAAAATTAAATATTAATTGAATATTAAAAAAACTTAAAGAATGTAAATTTTTTAAAATATATTAAATATTTCAAAATAAAATTTTAATTTAAAATAATTAAAAATGTTTTACTAATTTAGTTAAAATATTTTAAAATAAGATTTTAAAATTTTGAAATTTCTTTAATAAATTTTTATTAAATATTAGTTTAAAATACTTAGTATTGAATATTTAAAATATATATGTAATATTTTAAATTAATATTAATTTTAAATTAAAGAATTTAATTTTTTAAAAATTTTGATATATTATATATTTTTTTTGAATTTAAATTTTATAATTTTTTGAAGAAATATGGCTTTAAAATAATTAAAATAAAGCCTCTGGTGGCATTGACGGCGATGGAGGACACGCGGCGAGCTTCCATTGGCGGGTTCAAAAAGCGGAGACAGAGGGCCAATCATTAGCAATGATTGCACGGCGGTGTGCAATCATTACCTAACAATTATAGTGGTGGCGGGCCCATGCGATATCACTTAAATATGTCAGCACCGCACGGGCACCGTTTGATCCTCCACGATTCTGACGGGATGGCTCTGATTGAGTCGGACATGGATTTGATCGAGTGAGAGGACCACACAGTTTAACGGATTACGGAGAGGCCAAATCTGGACCGTTGATATTTAAGATTAACGATCCATATTTCATGTAATTTTAATAAACGTGAACTGAAACCCTAAAACAAAAATCAACTCGTTCTCAAAAACAGCTCGATAGATTTGCTTGAAATTTTAAACGTAGGTTATAGACATGACAGAAATGTTGGGAGTTTGTTTTACGGTTTGAAAAGCACTTTGTAGAAAGTTAATTAAATCTGAGTGTCCTAAGCTAGGTTTAAGGTTTTACCTCAATCCAATCGTTGGATTTTGATGTTTTTGGATCCTCTGAGCTTGTAGATTATCCACAAAACTTTTTCTAGTTGAAGGTGTGGTCTGAAAAGCCACAGATTATGCGTTCTCGACCCTGGACTGATTTGGGGTCAACGTGGCCGGAATCCCATCGCTAGCGAGGTTTGACCGGCTGATCTCGACTTGGGAAGTGGAGAAGGGATCGTTGGGAGCTCAAAAGAAGAACAGCTAGGTTCTGGGAGAGCTAGAGTAGTGAGAGAGTGTAGGGATAAGAATGAGAATCCTTTTGAGTCTTTTGCTTAATTAAAGTGCCCTAGCTTAATGTGGATGGCTAGTATTGATTGGATACCCCCCTTGATGCTTGCCATCTGTCCAGGAGTAGTTAGGAGCATAAGGAATCAAAATGACTAAAGGACTATGACTTGGAAAGTTCTTTTGTCCTCTAATCCACATGGAATGATTAAGGGGATGTTTAGGACCAAACAAGAGCTTGAGTGAGATTCAAATCAGGGTTAAGAATATTCTAGAAGAGCCTTGAATAGCTGGAGTTGATTTAGAATGGAGGGGAGGGCTTAAACAAAGGGATTTGACCACTTTGACCACTCTCCACCCCTTTGTTGACTATTTAACTGGTCAACTAGTCAAGCCATGTTAAGGTGGAGTATAGAGAGGTCTAAAGAACCAATGGGATAGCTTGAAAGGAAAGTATATATATGGATTTGATAAATCAATTGAAATGTTGACCAAATATGTTCATTAAATGGCCTTGTTGACAAGTTTGACTAATCAAAAAATCAAGGCATGGTGAGGTGGATATGGGGAGGTTTGAATTGCTGGTTGGGTTGATTTAGATGTGGCTTGAGATTGTAGACTTGAGATTTGAATGCATATATATGCATGGAAGGAAGTTTGACCAAATATTGACAAGTTGACTTGGTCAACCTATGGTGATATGGCTCATGGTAGGTTTAGAAATATTTGTGGCATCAAATGGAATAGATTTGAGGGGTTGAAGGTATTGATTTGATTAAATGGATTGGATTAACCCATTTGAACTCTTAAAGGATTAATGGTTCGACCTAGGTTGACCTAGGGGTTGGGTATGGGCTCAACAGGTTTGATTGGATATTTGGAGTCTGGTGGAGGTAGTTTTAAGGGTCAAAATGGTCTAAATGATCAAAATCACCATTTAGACCCTTAAAGGGCTATTTGGGTCAACCTACGTTGACTTGGTCAACCAGGTTGACTTAGCGTCTGGGATTGGGTTCAATATATTTGAAATGATATTCTCAAACTGTTAGAGGTGGTCTCAAGGTCTGAAGAAGTCACTTCAGTCAAATTGACTGTTTGGACCCTATAGAGCCTGTTTGGTCAACTTAGGTTGACCATGTCAACCACGTTGACCTAGGGCCTAGGTTTGAGTCCAACAAGTTTAATTTGATATTTAAAATCTACTGGAAGTTGTCTCATGCAAAGAGGAGATCATTTGGTTTAAAATGAGTATTCAAACTCCCAAGGGATATTTTGGTTAAAATAGGTTGACCTAGTCAATCAGGTTTGACCAGAGTTAGGGCTTAAGTCCAATGTAATCCTAATGGTGATTATGATGTATTGGAAGAGGTTCTGAGGCTTAATTTTAAAAGACCATATTGAGGTCTATAGAAACTCCAAAATTACCCTTATGGGGCATTTTGGTCATTTTGACCCCTAGTCGACTAGGGGTCAAATTGGGTCCACCAAACATATTTAATTGCCAACATATCATAATCAAGGGTCTGAATATGGTTAGAGAGGCTTTGGAGAAGGCTCCAAGGTCAAATTTCACTAGGGGACAGGTCTAGTGGCATAGGTCGTAAATATTTGAAGGTTTTACAACCTTTGAATTTTAATCTGGTTTCTAGGGTTTTATGCCTCAGATTAAGCTCAAATTTGGATGGTAGATCATAGGGATATGCCTAATCAATATGCCATTAATAAATTATGAATCGGGGGTCATTTAACTAGGGTTTGAAGTGTTTGAAAAAATACTAGAAAAGGCTTTTAGGATAGGGCCTTTGAACCTTGGATTTTGTTCTAGATTTCAGTTTTTGATCTAGATTTTGGATTTGATTGCTTGAATTTGTATTATCCAAATCATTGAAGATCATTTGAATGCTCATAAATGATTAGATAGGATTGAAGCTATATCAGAGGTAGGATCAAGGTTTAAATTGGAATTGATATCTAGATAAGTTTGAAATCTAGGTATGTTTGAAGTTTGAATTAATTTGAGGTCTGGATTAACTTGTATCTGGATTGATCTAAGATTTAGATTGATCTTAGGGTCTGAGTTGATCTAGGGTCTGGATTGATCATAAGGTCTGGATAGATCCTAGGGTCTGGGTAGATCCTAGGGTCTGGATAGATCCTAGAGTCTAGATGGATCTGGGATTTGGATTAGTCCTAGTGATCTCATACAAAAATGAGGTCAACAAGAAGGCCTTTGGTCCTCGTGCTTGTTGTGATAATGTCACGAATTTGACATAATGTAAATACTTAAATATAAATATAAATTAATTATTTAATAATAAATTAAATTCAAATAAAAATTATTATTAAAATATGTGGACATTACAGTTTTTCATTATGCTATTCCTTTTAGAAGGATAAATGTGTATTAGATTGAGAAGCTTTAATGAACAAAATATTTAATTAAAATAAAAGACTATATGCTATCCATCTACCTGAGTCTTGGAGGATTGATATCATTATAAATATGAGCTTAGGACTTGTTGATCAATAGTTTCTAGCCCTTAAAAGTGATTGAACTTTATATTTTTTAAAACCTAAAGATAAATAACTTCAACAATCAAAATATCTTTTAAAAAAATTTAAAATCTCTAAATAATTAAAACTTAAATTCAAATCATCCTATAAAGACTTTGAACAAATAAATTCATTTATAGACAACATTAAACTAGTAAAGCCTAAGAACTATCCAACCCACACAACCTTTCTACACATACTTAGATGATTTGCTAAGACAACCAACTTTAGCTTAAGCTAGGACAGTGGTTTGATTTACTTGCTATGTACTTTACTTGGAGAGTACCTTATATATAAATTTATTTATTTTCAGCAATCTGGATGACATATATTTTAAATTCCTGATGGTGTACGTAAGCTTTTTATGAATTGTATTAGAAGCATCAAGTTATTACACAACTACTTTGCACTTTCATATGCTTTTATATTCCCTTTAAATAAATAAATTGCTCTTTATATTTAATTTTTTTTATTTCTTATATTTCATTAGCCGATTTGAGTGGGATAAAGGCTTGATGTCGTTGTTGTATTTCTTATATTTCATCATGCATTGTATCAAATGGGCGGTAGTTGACATTAATGGGTAAAATTTTCCTAGGTTTACTAGTTCTAGAAAAATACGGTACTAGGTACCATATAACCAACCATTTACCCAATTATATATACATGTATGAATTTTAAATTATGCAATCATACACTAGATCTCATGACTTTTATCCCCACCATGGGCAAGGTAGTGGGGTCCCCATTACGCTCAGGTGATGCTACACTTTTTCTTTAGCTAGAAAATTTAGTTTAGTAAATAAAATAAAATAAAATATAGAGTTATTAGTAAGTCTTCTCGCTAGTGTCATTGAGCTTAAAGTTAAAAATACTAATCTTGAGCCATAAATTTAAGAGTATGATTCATCCTTTGAACTATTTAGTATAGCTTCAGCCTATCATGTATTGTATATAAGGTGATTGATTGTGCATTAAGATTATTAGCTGGCAACTCACTCCAAATAAGTATAAGTTTAGATTGCAAACACCTCTTAAGACTTTACACATTCATATTCAATTCTTTTAAGATTTAAAATCTAAAAATCTAAATTTAGAGGACAACCAGAGAGTTTATAATCTAAAGCTTATACATTAAATCTTGTTAGCCCAAATATTTTTTAGATCCATATGTCTTTGAAAATCTTTAGTCTTCACTTTAATCAAGTGTATTCTCTTAGGAGATATAATTAAATGTAGGGGCTTTCCCCTATACGGAGTCTATAACTCAAAATAAAATAAACCCTATCTTAATTTCTCTCTAAGATAGGGGAAAGATTTATAGAACACAGACCTAAGCTTTAAATATTGGATTAATTTCACAATTGAATGATAGGTGAATGTTTCTTTTATCCTTAAAGAATAATTGAATGTTTCTTATGCAGTATTCAATCAAGTATGGAAAGTTTTTCTTCTTAAATTGATAATGACATATTAGTCTATCCTTAGGGATGATATAATGTCAATCTATGCATATTTGATTAATGAAACTCAAAATATAAATTTAAAGAAAATCTTCTGTGACATTGCATTTTGACTTTAAATTAAATTTATCCACAAGAACCTTTGAACCTGCCCAACATCACTAGTAAGACTACGAGAGTTCTTAACTACTAACCCTATAACCCTGTAAATAGACAGTGGTGTCAGAGTTAAGGTTTTCATTTTTTTTATTGAGATTTTCATGTGTAGTTAATTCAGATTCGATGCTTTGAAATTCTTGAATATTTTCCTCTTGATCTCTATCATGTTCCAAAGTGATAGTAAATTTCAAAGGAGGATTTATTTTGTTATAGTTAAAAGGATTTCTTGAACCTCGCACACATAAATCATCGTCTGAACTTAACTCTAATTCAATGTGTATTGATGTTATTTTTCTTTCGGATGAAACATGGCCTAGACTACATGCTCTTTAGGCCATCCTTCCACCTCTTTGAGGATAAGTATTTGGAGGCCTAAGAACCACATCGTCGTTGTCGTCTTCATTGTCATCAGCTTTCTTTTCTCTATCTTTTCCTTATTTTTCTTTTTCTTTTTCTTCTTTTTATTTTCTTTCTCCTCCTTAATTATATTTTCACTTTTAGAATATATCATAAATCTTTTTGGGTGCATAATATGCAACATCTTCATAAATCATATTTCATGAATAGAGAATGGTTGCAAATCACCATGAATCATGTATTCAATGCCATCACATTGGTACTTGATGCATTGGTATAGTGCGGTAATCCTACAATCATTGTCTGATTATGATCCTCTGGCCACCATCGCCCAACTACGATTCTCCCACCATCGTCCTCGGTCCACGGTTCTGCTAACCAAACAAACAAGTCAATGATCTCTTAAGAAGAACTCTCGTGTCTTTGGTTTCTTCCAACTCCAATCATGTAATGTTCTTTATATGATGTATATTTGCTACAATGCCAACGCCATCTCCCGGGAAAGAGCATTATTTGTAACCAATGACACACTAGTGGAATTATTTTAATTAGGCGATGCAACATTGTTTTTCCCTTTTTAGTGTTCTTCACGTAAAAATTTTGGTGTTTCTTATAACTCTTGGATCATTCTCTCTTATTCATATATGTGCTAGATCTTCATACAAAATTAAAATGCCTAATTTTTTATCTTCCTACCACCATGAATATTTATAGTATGAGCACATTAAATCCTTTCCGGGCGGTGGGCCCTGCTACTAAAAAATATTCAACGGCACCGTCTTAGCTTAACCATTGCAAGATTTTCTTCATTTTTACATTCTCAAAACGCCGACCATACTGCGTACGACAAGGAATAATTATTTATTTGAAAAAATACTTTTGGTTAAAGCCCAATTCATGAATCTTACTTTTTAATATGATCTACAGGTGTCAAAATGAGTTTTCGAGTTAAATTCGGGTCCAACTCAAAAATGATCCACTATCACTTGACTTAACCTTAACCCGGCCTGATTAAAAAAATGAGTCACAAACCCAGACCCGAACTTGTCCCGATTCGGGTCTGAATTGACACGACCCGACAACCCTATTAAAAAAATTTGCACTAATCTGCCAAATTCCTCTTCTTCGTGCGAATGAAAAAAAAAAATCCCATTGTGGGAATTCAAATTTGGCGCACTTCTTTCTCAAAATCTATAAATTAGGCATGGGATAACGGACCATGTGCTTCTTCGGCCAAAGCCCGCTATTCGCCCACTGAGCCACTGACCAACTAACCCGAAATCCTAAATTACAAACGATGAAGGAGCTAATGAAATAGAATTTGGCATGCTTCTTTGGCAAAATTTGTAAATCGGAGGATGGTGGACTACATGCTTTTTTGGCCAAATTCACAAATCGGTCCGAATGGGTCAAAATCGGTTAATTTCAAATTGGGGGATTGACTCGAACCCGACCCATTTGTCAAACGGATCAACCCGAATCCAAAATTTTTTGTTGTCGGGTTGACGGGTTGGATCAATTTTTAACACCCCTAATATGATGTCATAAAAGACATTCATATATTTAAATTTTTGAAATGTCTAAAAAAATAGGTTTATAAAAGATTCTTTTAGTTTAACATATTTTTATCCAAATAAAAGTTAATTTATTTCATTACTTGTTCTCATAAAATATGTTTGTAAAATATATATTTATTTATAATAATTTGCATTGTATTAAATTTTAGGGTAATTAAAAATAAAATATATATGCATATATATTTATATGGGTAATTCATAGGTATCAAATAGGTTCACCCTCGAAAAGCTTGGTCAAAGTGAGAGCTCACCCAAAATGAGCCTTCCTAAAGGGGCATTTGCTAGAATAAATCAGGAACCAGCAAGTATGTTCATCAATTAACTTAAAATTATTGAAGCTCCCCTAGAGTGCATATCTAGAGCAAGTTAAAGCAAATAACTTGCTCATCAAGCTTTTATTCGAATAGGCACTTCAATTTGATGACTCAATTATTCTAACAGTTACCCCCAACTAAGGTTATTCGTCTTCCATAAATATTATCATCTAAGATATATGAGGCATACAAACTACAAAGCCCATAATCATAACTCTTGTATACTCATGATCGTCTTCTTAGGAATTTTGATAGTTAACGATCGGGTCATGACAAGGGTATTCTCTCTTAGGAGTAGATCCCTCAAAAGACTTGCTTGGGAGTAGTCGAGGAACTCACCCAAGGAGAACGACTGGTGTTGCTCTCCCACATCCTCTTAAGGAGCTCGACCTAAGCTAGGAAGTTCCTCATCAAAAAAATAGATCTCCAATCATCACAATTAGATCCACCCTTTAGGTTTGTTAGACTCAACCATAGGAAAATATATGTCGATTATCTATCAATTATATTTGTCATAGTGATTATATTATCTACTTCTATCAATCATTATGCTATGCATTAATGTGTCATATTAATATATAATATATCAATTCTATCTATTAATAAATTCATGTGGTCTTTTTTATAAATGCATGCAAATATGGATACAATTATGAATAGCAAGGCATGACATCTAGCAATTTACATGATATTTTTGATGTATCTTGTAATAGTATTAAGTGTCAGGCGTCATATATCTATCTTGTAAGAGTCGTCACTCCTGTCTATCGACGTATCATGTCATCTTATGACTCCCTATCATGTATCATGTATCTTGTATCTTATTTTTGAATTGCACCACAACCCATAATTTAAAGGAAAATCCATCGACCCACTCTCTTCTATAGGGTATCTTACTATAACTAACCTAAATTATTTTACAACTAGCCAGCCTTTCTTGCAATGTCACATTTATTTAATATCAGCCATGTCATCTCTTAAGCAAATTCAAGCATTGTAAGAGACACCTAGTTTTTCACGTGAAAAATCTTGAAAAAGGGGGAAAATTGCTAAAAGCACTTTTTAAAATTTTTGAATTCCCAAAAGAATTTATATAAATTTTATGCTAAATATTAATTATAATAATATTATTATACTATTATATTATTATTTTATATAAAAAAATATAAAAGCACTTCTTAAGCCATGAACCCTTTTTTTCATTCGGCTTAGCAGAGAAGGATTAGGGGTAATTTAGATAAAAAGAGAGGGAAGGAAGGAGAAAAGCTAGGATTTGGAAGTTATAGAGCTATTTTTGTCTATCGGACCATCGGTCCAGTTGAAAAATTTGCTCGTCTCGAGGAAAGTTATATTTTGCCTATTCTAGTTTTCAATAATTTGATATTTTTGAGATTTTTTTATCAAATTTGTATTTTCGTTACTAAAAAATGAGAATAACTTTATTTTGATAAAAATTTTATCATGTAACTTTTTTATGTTATAGAAATTGAGATTATGAATATTTTGAGTATATTATAAAAACTTTTTATAAAATCATATTAAAAAAGTAGTGATTTTTACCAATTCAAAATTTTATTTTAACATTTAAAAATATTATTTTTGTTCAATTAAAGCTTCAGAATACTATTATACATGCTCTCTAGTAATTTGGTTATGCATTAAAATAGTGAATTTTTGCTCAATAATGTTTCTATTGCCCACCGTTGACATTTTTTGGCAATTTCTAAATTTAGTTTAATTATATTTTAATTAATGAAATGCATAAAAATGTATATAATGATAAGAAAATTATGATGTGATATTAGATGATGTGATGTGCTATAATGCTAGCATTAGTAGGCGACCGAGGTAGAATTCTGTTATGTCGGGGCCTATGAGCTATCGAGATGTGGTTATATTATATTGGCACCAGTAGGTAACTGAGGTGGGATTCTATAATGTCGACGTTAGTGGGCGACTGATGTGGGATTTTATTATGTCGGTGCCAGTGGGCTAGCGAGGTGGGATTCTGTTATGCCAACTCCACGGGGCAACTGAGGAGGGATTTTGTTATACCAGCACTAGTGGTCGACCAATGTGGGATTCTATTATGCCGGTGCTGGTGGGCGATCGAGATGGGATTTTGTTATGAGATGTGTTAAGATGTTGGAGCCTAAGAGCTATTCTGAAAAATTGTTATAAAATATTTGTTTATATTTTAATTTAATTACTATTTATTGGTTAATTAATGCATTAAGTATCAATATATATTTTAATTTTAGCTTTTGTACAGTACTTCAATTTTTTATTACAACATAATATTTTTAGTTCTTTTAGTTTTAGTTATTAAATTTTATTTTAGGTTGTGATAACCTACTATGCCGTGTTAGCTCACTCCTTCTTTTGCATCCGTTTTTAGGCTAGGGGAAGGGTAATGAGTGAGATGAGCAGTTTAGATAGCAGGCTCTGATCTGTACTGAAGGTATGCCTCTTTTGTTAGTTGATTTTTGCAGAATTAGCTTTTATTTTTTTTCTCTTTTGTCAAGTGCTATTTTATATAAACTTCAAACTGTATATATTTTTGGATGACTATAGAAATTTTATTTTAAGATTTAGTAGTCTTTCGCTTTATATTACATTTAGTAGTGGCTCTATGTAGTATATACATTGAAAGTTTTTTATTTTAGTGCTTCTTCGATCGGATCTTGGGGTTGGTCTTATCACAATCGAATATGATATAACTTATGGGATATTGAGTTATATCAGGTCAGGTTGTGGCAACCTCGATGAAGTCTGTCAAAACGATATCAATACTAAAATCATATAATAGTATGCACATATTATCTAACTATGCTATATCAGTATCATAATTATATGTTGAGTATATCATATAATTGATAACATTGAATTAGTAAACAGTAATAATATCAATGAATTTGTATTAGTATCAGTGAATTAATAACAGTATCATTAGTGACAGTACAGTAGAGAAGTCCAGTAATACTAATAGTCAATCCGTAT
Source organism: Dendrobium chrysotoxum (assembly GCA_019925795.1). Classification (NCBI taxonomy): domain Eukaryota; kingdom Viridiplantae; phylum Streptophyta; class Magnoliopsida; order Asparagales; family Orchidaceae; genus Dendrobium; species Dendrobium chrysotoxum. Next base: position 1,699,122 of record CM034299.1, on the reverse strand, counting down.
AATGACAATAAATTAGTGTAATAATAGTAAGGTTATATAGTAACAATGAATATTTTAACATGCATTTCATTAGTCACACTAAACAAGTAAGAAGTTGTAGCTTGCACGGTATTTTTATAGTCGTTAGTAAGTCATTAATCATTAGTTTAATAAACATAGTCGTTACTCTTTGCCCGTTAGCAAAGTAATAACTCTTTATAACTTTTAATCATTATATCATATGAATCAATCGATGATAACACCAAACCATAGTATTTAAAGGAAAGCCCATTTTCCCAACATCCCATATAGGCCAATCAGTCTTCAGCCAACGTTAGTAAAATTAACATTTTACTTGTCCTCACACATTATTATCACATTATTATAACAATAATAGCAACTAGCTGTTATTTAATCATATACCCTTTTTTCAATCACAATGCTTGTATTAACAATATGCTTAAATAAAAAATACTCAAAATTTTATTCAGTACAATTCATATAAAATACGATAACTTCTATTTTATCCAATGAAAATTCAGAATTGTTCCGGTTAAAAAGTCCAGCATAATCAGTATGATAATATACAAAAAGTTGTGCTATAAAAGTTTAATAAATTTAGGAAAATTGAATTAATTCAATTTAAAAGAAATCGTTCAAAATCCAAATATTTAAAAACAAAGATAGGATATCAGTTACCTACCTCAATCTGAGCAATGACCAAAATGCAACATTCTCTTTCCTCTCTCCTCTTTTTCTCCCCCTTCTCTTCTTTCTTCCATGACAAGAAACGACGGTGATGGGTGAAGGAGGGACGGTGTGTAGAATATATATATATATATATATATATATATATATATATATATATATAATTCTATTTTGAAAATTTTGGGGATATTAAAAACTAGATTTAGAAAATTAATCATTCTATATATAAATTTTAATTCATTTTAAGATTATTTCTCCTAATTTTTTCATAATGGAATTTGTGTTAACTTTTCCAGGACTCTAAATTAAAATTTTACATATCAATTTAAACATAATATTAATAATGTTTATATTATTTTTAAACAGTTCTACTAAATATTATCTAATCACTCCTTTTATTTAATTTGATTTTAATAACGCCATTTATTTATCCACTTGCTTCCGTGCGAGTCAACAGAACGCAAGCGTACAACCTTAAACATGTTTTTTCCGCGTGCGAAAGTCCAAGCACTCTTCCAACAATCACGTGCCACGCACGCCTCTCTCTCCTCTTCCTACGACCTTCAAACAATGTTTTCCTTATTTCTTCTCACCTCTTTCTTCTTTCCCAATTCCAGACAACAGCAAAACCAAACCAAACCAAACCCTAGCCCTTGCTAGCTCTCGATTCTTGATGGATGGACTAGATGATCGCTTCATCGCCGCCGCCAATACCAAGAAACCCTTTGCCCTCCCCCGATCATTCACCTATCACCAGACCTTCCACCGCCGCTCCCGTGACGCTTCCCGCCCCTTCTGGAAGAACCTTGCTGACAACGATCCCAACACCTACGTCTCCGATTCCCGCGTCATCCTCTACACCACCTCTCTACGCGGCATCCGCCGGACGCATGAGGACTGCTGCGCCGTCCGCGCTATCCTCCGTGGCTTCCGCGTTGCCGTCGATGAGCGGGATGTTTCCATAGACGCGGCCTACAGGCGCGAGCTCCAATCGCTGATCGGTGGAAAGGGGCGGCCGGTTTCCCTTCCCCAAGTCTTCTTGCGCGGCAGGCATATAGGTGGGGCTGAGGAGGTGCGCCAGCTCCATGAGATTGGAGAGCTCGGGAAATTGCTCGAGGGTGTTCCCGGGCAGGACCCTGCGTTCGTATGCGGTGGATGTGGCGGATTTCGGTTCGTTCCGTGCGGGAGATGCTGCGGTAGCCGGAAAGTGTTCGTGGAGGAAGAGGGACGGATGCGACGGTGTGATAATTGCAACGAGAATGGATTGGTACGGTGCCCTCACTGCTGTTCATCTTCTTCTTATTGAAAAAAAAAAAAAAAACCGGTTCTAATTGGGGAAGCAGATGATTCCAAAAAAAAAAAATTTGATATGCTGAAATAAGGAAGAAAATGTGATTTGATCTTTGATTTTTAAATTGCGGTTCAAATTAATTCTTTTGTGGAAGGCATAGGGGATTTGAATTCGTAGGAATTTATGTTTGATCATATATTGTGGTTTTTGTAAAGGCAATAAGACTTTAATTCTTGTTCTTTGAGGAATTGTTTTTATAGATGGTCTGTATATGTATATATATAATATTTAAATGTTCCATATCTTTTATGGGTGCATTGTAACGGCTACTACCGTGCATTGGCTAATACAAAACAAAAGGCTTGTTTCTTAAAATTTGGTGGAGTTGGCATTGTTCTTTATTTTTCTGTTGTTTTGGTTGATGATGCACTTTCTTCGAAGTTTTTTGTTTTTTTCTTTTTTAGTCGGCTTAATGAATCCTCATTTTGCATGGGGTGTTAAATCTGTTTTCTTAAATCATTTTGATCAATTTGTCCAGAACTATAGACTTGAAATTAAGTTTCTTTTTATTGTGTTCAACTTGAAGAAAACTGAAACTTGTGACAAGGGATGCAGGCTTAAACAGGATATTTTAAACTCCATATTATTTTCATTTTAGTTACGAGTATTTTCTATAATGGTGCTAAGTGTTATATTTTCTAGTACTGGGCTTTTTAATGCTATAAGATTCCCTATATGTTTAAATTACTTGGATGTTTTCATTTGAATTATGTGGCAATGATAACAAGGGTGGATTTAGGGGGCAGGGCTGGTGGGGGAACATGATGGGCCACATGGCCCCTCTAAAATTTTTAGATTTTTTATATGTCATATATTTTTATTTTTTTTAATATAATTTCACAAAATTTTCAAATTAATGTCTCTTTAAAATTTTAAGGTTTTTTATATATATTTATTATAAAAATGTTATTGATATATTTTAAAAAAGTCAATTTGTGCCTGCTCCAAGAAAATTTCCTAGTTCTATTACTAAAACATACCTTGCTATATTCCAAGCTATCATATACCATCCTTAGTCCAACCATTAGGTCATTTCTATGCATCTCAAACGTTTGCATATAATATGGAATAGAAACAGTAGTGGGACTAAACTATAATGGGCATTCAAGGAGAGTAGAAGATGCTATATTATTATGGACATTCCGTAGTAATCAGAAATTGCTTGAAAATTATTTTATTTTCTACTATATCACATCAACTCCACATATACAGAAATTGCCTGAAAAGGATTTTGCTATACTATAATTATGCATTGTTTAATATTATATGTTTTTCAATAGCTATCTTTACTTCCTAGCAATAGTTAACATGAAATAGATACCTTGCCGCCTCCTTCCCCCTCCTCTAAGTTGTCTACTCTCTCGCCTTGCTTCTTCCTGTGGCGCCGTTAGATGATCGCAATAGTTAACACAAAATAGATACCTTGCCGCCTCATTCCTCCTTCCTCCTCCTCTATGTTGCATGCCCTCCTGCCTTTCTTCTTCCTCTGGCGCCGTTAGATGGTCGCCCCCCCTCCCCCCCCCAAACAAAAAAAAGATCTTATGAAATCTCCATCTCCCTTATCTTCCATTTCCAGCTCTCTAGTGCTTTATCATCCCTATATTGTTTTTTTTCCACCTTTAAGCTCCTCACATGCTGCCTCGCCCATGAACCCATCCCCTCCTCGCTTCTCTTTTTCCCCAGAAATCCTATAGCCTGCAACCTCCTTAAACTAGAAGAATCTACTTCCACAAAAAAAAAAAAAAAAAAAAAAAAAAAAAAAAAAAAAAAAAAAAAAAAAAAAAAAAAAAACTACCTCATCTTCCTTCCTGATTAACTATGTGCAGTTGCAAGACAATATAGCTCTTTTTTTTTCTGACCTCGAGGTTTAGGAATGATCTGTCGCTCGTGGGGTTTGCAATAGGAAGACATCCTTACTATGAAGCTCTTCTTAGAGCAATTAAAAAATCATTGAAGCTCAAAGGTACTCCGCCTCTACTTGCTCTGAATGGCAGCTTCTTTCTCTTTAAGTTTTTAGCATCTATTGATTATGAAATGATGTGGTTTAGGGGGCCATGGTTCTTTGACAAGCCTTTCATCATGAAAAAATGGTTAGTTGAATTCATTCCTAGAAAATATGAGTTCACTTTCATTCCCAAAATTCCTAATCTCCTTTTGAACTGTTGGAATACCATCAGAATTACAAAAATTGTAAGCATCATAGGAGCTCTGCTAACTATTGATTCTTTAACAGTTGAAAACATCAGATTGACTTTTACCAGGGTTTGTGGTCAGGTCAACAAGAACTCCAGACTACATCATAAAGTTAACAAGCATCAACGACAATGCCCAAACCCTTCATGTTTAATGTGGAAACAAATCCCTTGTCCTTGTTGACCCATACACTGAGAAACGCATGAAAAAGAGGTGAAATTAGAGATTTGAATGACAGTCGACGAGCGTGACGCGTCACTTAAATGATCAAAGGACCTTCGATTGCAAAATAGACTGCACCATTGTGATCGGAGCATCGAATTTACCTAAGAGGGAGCCCCTTGTAATCGAATCGAGCTAGAACGGCGGTATCGACGATAGACACCCCAAAATGACGCGCGACGCTGCCCAAATGACGTATGTTCGCAAAGCGGACTCGCTGTTGCATTCAGAAGGTCTGAGTCACCTAAAATCGACTGTAAGTTTGCCCAATGAAATTCGTGCAAGAAAATCGATGTGAATTTCAAGACGACAACATGCACGAAAATCGATGCGCATTAAACATTATTTAAGTTTCTTTTTCATTTTTGCTATTTTAAAATAATTATTATTATTATTTTTATTATTATTATTATTATTATTATTATTTTAAAAAAAAGAGGACGATTGTTTTTGTTGTTCAGCGCCAACGCCAATGCTGTTCCCCAATCTTTGGCTCGATCAAGCATCTCTATCACTGTTATAACGACATCCACCAATGCTTTACACTCTTCTTTGATCTCCACTGCCCAATCGAACTCCTAGCTGAATCTCATGATCCAGTTAAGGCCCCAGCCTGATTTCCTCTTCTATTAAAAAACCCAGCCACTTTAGTCTCTCAGATCGTTTGCATCTCCCCATTCACGATGCCAATAACCCGACCCCAGCTTCCAAATTGCATGACCTCCCTTGTTCGCAAATCAGAAAGCCCACCTATCACCTCCTGGATCTTCCCACTCGCACACAATAGCCGATCCTTCCCTCTAGATCGCGCAACTGAACATGTTCGATTCTGCTCCTCACGATTGATCTCCAATTTTCTGCACATTACCTCTGATCGACCCTCAAGCCGACCTGTCACCCTTCCATTCACCCACACATCAATCCCAGTCCTTCACTTCAACTGGCCATCGAACCCAAACAGATCCCTCTACCTCACAAACCCGACGCCTTTAGGCCTGCCGATCTCTCACCAGCAACCTGTTGCGGCCGACCAACCCCCTGTCCGTCTCCCTATTGCGATCGAGGTCGTCCGACCCAGATCTTGCACCCACCCTGTACCCAAACTCTACCTGTCGAAATGCCTGAACCCAATCCGGCTCTTTCATACCCTCAGCCAAATACTATATACTCTCTATAAGTCGTTGCCCGCTCCCCTCTGCTTTGATCTCCAATTCCCAACTGACCTTCACCCAATCCACTAAGCCGAGACCCCCACACAAGCCGAACTCCCTCACAACCCGTGCACCCTCCTTCCATGCTAAAAAAACTCCAAACAACGGGCAGCTCTCATAACCATCCCTCCTCTTGAACATATGCTTCATTGCAATGAACAAACAAAAATTACAATTAGCAAAAACAAAACAAAAAAAGCCAGCATGGCCAATAATCAAAAATCGAACCCAAATTGAAATTATCCTCAAGAATATTAAGAAATAATAATAAAAAACCGAACCCAAATTGAAATTATCCTCAAGAATATTAAGAAATTCTTGAGGTAAGTACAAAGAATCCCCATTCCCATGTGTCCACACAAAATTCTCTTGAATGACCAGTTGAGAACAGTAGTGTGCCGCTTTATTACTTTCTCTAGGCGTATGAACAAAAACCACCACATTGAATATCTTTAACTAATATAATTGGTCATTATCCTGAGAAGTATCTCTCCACCTAGCTTCTTTGCATATCCTTTGCATATGTACAATGATACTTGCATTATCCCCCTCAATTAAAACTCCTTGCATACCAAACATCCACCCTTCTAACACTCTTCCAATGTACTTCATAGCAAGAAATTCAACCTGTAAACTGTCCCAGTGAACAATACTCCATCCTGCCACCATTATTAACTTGCCTTGGCCATTCCGGATGACTATCCCAATCCCACCTACATTATTCCCATGAAGAGCTCCATTAACGTTTATTTTTAGCCAATTCGGAGGGGGGGATACCATGACAAACAAACCAGCCCATTAGGCTGAATGGAGTCCCAGTGCTCTGAAAAATTGTAGCAATTCCTTTGATGTAACATCTCCGCAACCAATACAGCAGTCACAAGAGGGGAAGAATAGGCTTTGCCATGTCTTTTATCATTTCTATTCTTCCAACACATAAAAACAGTATTGCAATACAAGAAAGCCAAGGAGTACCTTCTTTCCTACACTTCCCAATCTCCATTTTCAGCTCATCAAGGTTTCTGAATCTTTGCATGAAAAAACCCCATTTCTCCAAAGCATTAAGGACCAACTTTAGCTAGATACAGCCTACTGATATGCAGTTTAAATCTTCAAGAACTTGACAAACAAAAGGACACCCCATTCCTCGTTGCAGTCCAAGCTTATTAAGCCATTCTTCAGTAGGTATTATCTCCCTGTACATCCTCCACCAGAATAATCGAGCTCTAGGATTAAGCTTGAGTTTGTAGATATTTACAACCAGATCCTCCTCCATCAAAAATTGCTTCTCATAAACAATAGAAGCAATAGATCTTCCAATTAGAGTTCTTAAGAGCTCCATATAGTCTTCATCTCTATCACTCTGAATGGGAATTTTAAAAAATAGTTTCCCCCAAAACTTCTCCAAACAGCTCCATAATGTTTGCTTTATCCCAACTTCCATCAGGTGCAATAAGTTGAGAAACCTTCATTCCTTCCATCAGGTGCAATAAGTTGAGAAACCTTCATTCCTTCTAATCTTCCCATATCACCAAATGTGGGCCATTCATTTAGTGATTTATCCCAAATCCACACCTGCTTCAGGACATCTCTGCAATCACCATTCTTGACTGTCCACCTGATACTTTTCTGTAAACATTCCATTCCATCACATATAATTTTCCATGCTGAAGATTTGTTTCTTTTAACATCCTTCTCCCATGGCCTTCCACCATATTTTTCACCAAGATACTTCCTTAAAGACCCATCAGATTTGGACAAATAATCCCATGCAATTCTGGCTCTAAGTGGCCCTATCCACTTAGATGAAGCATGAATTCCAATCCTCCTAGCTTTTTTGGTTTACAAACCACCTTTCAAGCAGCATAATGCAGGCCTTTTTTCCCCATTCCCTTATCCCAAAGAAAATTTCTAGCAATCTTCTCAGCTTCCAACAGAACAGCCTTAGGAATACAGGAATGCGTCATAGCATACACCAGGGATGGTAAAAGAGTTGCATTAATTAACGTCAGCCTCCCAGCCATAGCCAATTGTCTACTACCCCAAGACATCATAAGTGATTTCATCTTCTGAATAAGAGGGTTATAATCTGAACTACTTACCCTCTTTAAGGACAACTTGATACCAAGGTAATCAAATTCTACAACCTTCTTGAAACCAAAAATAGAAGCAAATCTTTTCTTCTTCCATTCCGGTGTACCTTTGCTGAATAACAATGCTGATTTGCCTTAATTAATCTTTTGACTAGACCACGAACAATAGTCTTCCAGAGTATTAGTGATAAGCCTGATTTTAGCTCTAGATATTCCTGCAAAAATAATAATATCATCAATGTATAAAAAGATGGGAGACTCTGGGTCCCCCCATCGAGATTGGAACTCCCAAAATCTGCTCCCTTTGTTGCATAGCCAATGATAATAACTCCGAACATATAATGAATAGATAGGGTGACAACGGACACCCCTATCTAAATCCACATTCAGCTATGCTCCACTCTAATAGATTCCCATTAATGAGTAAAGAAAATCTAGGAGAATTAATACAGCTCATCACCCAACCTTTGAAGCGATCGAGGAATTCCATTCTAGTAAGAACCAATTCCAAAGTTTCCCAACTCATCTTATCATATGCTTGCTCCATGTCAATCTTTAGAGCAAGCATCTCCTTCTTGGCTATTGAAATTCTAAAATTATTGATCACCTCTTGAGTAAGAAGGCAATAATCCAAGTTGAAATTCATAAAATAATTGATCACCTGTTGAAATTCATAACCAACCCTCCTCTCTATCCATCTCTTACAAATTCCTACAACCAAATCTCCACTAAAAAATAGCCCCCTACATAGCCCAAACCCAGCCATTTCTCTACACCAAACCCAAGCAGTAAACATCCTAATTCCAAATCATTATATAGCAAACTCACTTTCCCATTTTCTTTCTCTAATAGAAATTTCATCTATCTCCCTTGGCTATTATTAGTATTACTATTATTAAAAAAAGAAAGGAAAAAGAGAAAAAATAGAGAAAAGAATTAAAAAAAGGAAGAAGAAAAAGAGGAAGAAGAAAAGAAAAGATAAAGACACTTTTGTGCCTCGAACCTCGTACCCTCAACATCGACACCATCACCGCTTCACTCGCGAAGGTATAAATGGTTTCTAATCTCAAAAAATCTCCAAAATTCTATTTTTTGCTCTTGCGGCACAACAAGTAGACCACCTATACATGCTTTTCTTAGTGTGGTGGAAGGGAGACCAGTGCGTCGCTTGTGGCAAGGCGGGTAAACCTTGTACACATTTTTCATAGTGTGGCGGGGACACCCCCCCCCCCCCCCCCCAATACCCGTGTACGTGCTATTATGCCTGCAGGAAAAAAATATAAATCTTTCACACAAGTACCTCGAAGACCCATACACGTTTTTCGTAGCATTGTGGGATTGAAAATCACGATCGTGGTGTTGCCCAACACCTATCATATATACTTTTTAACATGACAGAAAGACCCAGCTCTCCAAAATTCCCCTAAACGGGGGAGACGTTGAGAGGCTGCCAAAATTTGAACTAACGACACACATAACTTGAATAATGACAGGGGACTGAACTTGCAAATCAAATAGTAGGGAACATAACTTAATTAAAATCATAATGAACTGAATTTGAACAAAAGCAAGGAACTGAACTTGTAAGCCGAACCGGGCCTTAAGCTAATAAATGCATGACAACACTAAAACTACAAATGATAGGTAACAAATCCGAACTATTCAAGTGAACATCAATGAACAAGCATAAGACAAGTGGCGAACAAATATGTTAAACCTGCTTTCAAGAAACAGTGATCAATATACAACGAATGTCGTAGTTTCCCTATGCTCAACAATTAACCTGCTTGCAAATAATATGCTAATCCACTTGCAAGCAACGACAGTGGACAAACCGTGAATGTAGTACGTTTCCTACAAACATATACAAGCAGCATACGACGAATGCTAGCTATGACGTCCCTTCGATCAACGTAAGCTAGCTTACAGGAGCGTGGTAGTCATAATGAATAGAGTAATGTGCTCATGAAGAGTGTGCAATTAATGTAGTGCATTCCTATAGTCGACACTAATCAACATGCAAGCAAACATCAACAAGAAACACAAGCAAATATACATGGTGTAACAAGTGATGAGTGCAAGCATCCACTGACAGTTCACCTACGGGCAAGAATCAAGAAACTTTCATGCACACAACAATTCACACAAAGGAATTAACAGGCAACAGGAAACGAATACAATACGTCTTGCAGTCAACATCAATATATAAACAAACATATTAAATTACACAAGCAAGGAAAGTTCACATAAAATCAACTCTCCAACCAAACATTTCTGGGAGGTTATAACAAATACAGATTGCCCATAGCTCATGACTATCAACATGTGAACGAACATGCTAGTCTCCTATAAGTATAAGATCAATTTGCAAATGAACACATCAGCCTGCTTGTAAGCAACAATGGTAGATATGCTGCAAGTGTGACAGATCCTCTGTGAACATAGACACAACATATCATCTACAAATAAGAACCAAGAGTCTACAGTAGATACAAGTACCTATGAGCCGCTGTAGGAGATGAGTGTATACAACATACCATCTATGGGCAAATACAGAAAAGCTGTAGTAAATGCAAACAAATGTTGGCAATGACAAGATTTGTCGTATGTATAACGACATGCCTACTGGTGATAATCAGTGACATGCAATGGATTCTACGAAAACCTTGCAGTCAACAACCCTTCAATGTCAGGTAAAAACATTGATCCCCTGTGAATAAAGGCGGTTGATATGCAACAAATGCAAGCACCTACAAGCTGTCGCAGAAGACCCGTCATGTACACAATGTGTTATCTACAAGCAAATACAAAAAGAACTGTGATATATACAAGCACCTACAAGCTGCTATAGGAGATTCGTCAGTACACAACAGCTCATCTACAAGAAGCAACGGGCAACCCGTAGCACAGTGCTACAACCTGCCTACAAGTAATATTGAAAGATTCATGCTGAGCACAGTTCACATGCATGCAATAGCTGATGACTCCTGAATACCTAGCATTAGACGACAAGCAGCGTTAAGCAAACCTTGCATTGCATGATAGCCTACCTACATGAAGCAGCAAATGAACCATAATGCAATGCTACGATTCACCTGTAAGCATAAGCTGAGAATTTGTAGTAAAAAATGTGGGCCATTTGTAAACTGTGGCAGTAAATTTGTGGCGCTAGGTTGTCACACCAGATAAATCAACTTACTTGCAAGCGATAGGTAGAAAGCTCCTAATGCATCGTACAACTCATATGCAAGCAGAAGTTCATTCTTGAAAAAAATGACAACATGCAAAAGATAAAAAAAGAAAAATCACATTGTTGAAGCATGACAAATGAGGCATAACGTGCTGCTAAATAACGCCATCGGATCCTCATCATCCATACAAGCAGATAAAAGGCATTTGCAGGCTTTTAAATAAAATTTTGTAAATGATCATATTTGAATATTGCAAAAAATACCCCATATATTAAAATGTGCAATAACGCATTCACGTAATGCATATGCACATTGCAAAATATAAAACACATAATGTAAGAATATTATTCAACATGTAAAATACACTGTGTAGCAGTAACGCGCTACACTGGCTTGCAAATACATCATGCACTACATGAGAGCACCAATGTATCATGCGAATGCATTATGTACACAAATAGGCAATACATGAATGCATTATACATGTTTATCATACAAATACATCATATGTTATGTTAATGCATCAAGCCCTAACATATTATAGTAATATATCATGCGAGCGCATTAAATGATGCATAAATGCACATGTCAGCACATATGTATGCATACAAACATATGAATACAACTGTGAGTATGTCAACATGCAGATGAACACATGAGTGTGTATGTGAGCACACAAATGTGTCATATATATCTATTACATTGCATATATACAACCACTATACAAATACATTATGCAAAATACATGCAAAAGCATATACCCACATGAGCCCCGATCAGCATGGCGTATGCATATACATGATGTCTGAGGATGCTGCACAGGTCATAAAATGAATTTAAATTCAAGCTTGATCATATGTCAGCAAATAGGCAGTTGATATGGCCTAAATCATCAAATAAATACATTGTCGTAGTGTCGACCACAATATTTGATTTTATACATTCATATTAGATCTTTAAGGTATCTTACAAAGAAAATTCACACTACAAAATAAATATCCCGGGTTTCAATATTCGCACAATAATTTTATTAATTAGGAGCTCAAACCGATTCTCTATTTGCTAGCAAATAGAGTTGACAAGGTCTAATAAATGAAATGATTATACCGAAAAATCTGGATGATGGCCGTGTTGATAGAAAATCTCAATCGGAGGGGACCCCAAACATTCAAATGCCTCCAAATTCCCATAAAATATGTTCAATTAACTTTAACATATTTATGAGCGATATATAGTGTTTAAAATTGAAATAAAATGCTAAAATACTTAAAGCAAACTACCCATCCACCCTCCACAATAATTTATCGAGGTGTATAAATCAGAAAATCACTTTATCCCATAAAGAGTGAATGTGTAATCGAGAATATTACTAAGATTCATTCTCAAATCATCTCTTGTCAGTAAGGATGTGGCATGTGTCCTGTAACTAGTAGTCTTACAGCCAAATGGTTCAGATACAGTTTTATAGTTTACTATTTTGATAGCCCAGATGATGGGTGAGGCACAAAGCAGGGTTCTTATTGTCAGATCTAAAGAGGTAGACAAACATCTATAGATGTTTCTGAGATTGAATCCTCCGAGATTTGAGGGTACTATTGAGCCCAGAGCATCAGAGGACTGGTAGATGAGGCTGGAAAAGATATTTGATGTTATGCAGTGTCCTCTTGAGAGGAATATACCATTAGCAATTTTTTATTAGATGGTGAGGTAGAGCATTGGTGGATGGGCCAGCAGGAGGAGAAATTTTAAGGGAGATTGAACTCTCTAATTACTTAGGAGGAGTTCTCTGATGTGTTTAGAGCCTAGTTTGTACCACCTTATGTATGACAGTAACTGTAGGAGACTTTTCTGAAGTTGGTACAGGGGAGCAGGAAAGTTATGCAGTATAAGACAGAGTTCACTACTTTGGTTAGATATGCTCCATAGTTGGTTAGCACACCCACGAAGAAGTGCTACAGGTTTCGTAGAGGACTTCAGGATAGTCTGAGATAGCCTCTTATACCATTTTAAATTTTTTTATTTCTCTGAGCTTGTGGAGAGAGCTCGTCTGATAGAGAATGACCTGATGGCTTCTCAGTAATGGTGGACTACTAGTAGGAAGAGGTTCAGTGGTGAGAATTCTAGTAGTGAATTTTCTGAGAAAAAGAGCAGATTTACACCTGGAGATTCCAAGAGAGGTGGATAGTTGGCATCTACAGTAGTCTCTGGCAGTGGTAGTATAGCCAGTTCTAGTTCTATTAGTGGGGCACCTGTGTGCCAGAGTTATGGTCAACATTATACTGCTCAGTGCTACAGGATGACTTGACAGTGCTTCAGATATGGTCAAATAGGGCATCGAGTAGCAGAGTATCCACATACAGGATTTGACCGACATTCTAAGTCCACATTAGAGAGCTTTGTTAGACCAGCAGGGAGACCAAGGGTAGCTCCTATCCTTTTTTTTAGGGATCATCTGGTAGAGCTGGTGGTTCAGGTTTAATGGCAAGGAGACCATCTGGCAGTGGTCAGAGAGAGCCTAGTAGTTTTGTAGCTTCAGCTCCAGTTCATCCACATGTACACAGTTTGACTTAACAGGAGGCTCGGGATGCTCCAGATATTGTGACAGGTATAATTTATATTTCTGAACATCCATGTTATATTTTATTTAATTTTGGAGCTAGTCATTCCTTTATTTATGTGCATTTTTTGATTCACTACATTTGGCTTTAGTTGCACTACATATTTCTCTTTCTATTATTTTATCGATTGGAGATAGTATGATCGCTAGTAGATTTTGTTTCTATGATATTGAAATTTCTGATAAAAAGTAGAAATCCAATTTAATTTTATTACCTATTTTCTCATATGATGTTATTTGGGTATGAATTGGTTGAGTCAGTATGGGGCTCAGATTAATTACTTGAAAAAGCGAGTTACATTATTTATGGGTAGTGAAAGGTGTGTCTTCTAGGGAGTTAGAGGTATTTTATCCTGTTTGATCTCTACGGTGGTAGCAGATAGATTGTGGAAGAAGGGTTACATGGAATTTCTGGCATCCGGTCGGGATAGGAGTATAGATGCTGGTTCTCTTTCTGATATCTTGATAGTATGAGATTTTTCAATTTTATTTCCTGAGGAGTTAGTCAGTTTACCTCAGGACTGAGACTTAGAGTTCTATATTGACATATTCTTGGGTACGACCCTAATATCTAAAGCTCCGTATAAGATGACACCCAAGGAGCTTCAGGATTTAAAGGTTCAGCTTCAGGAGTTAGTTGACAGGAGATTTGTTCATCCTAGTACTTCTCCCTTGGGAGCACCTGTTCTATTTATGAAGAAAAAGGATGATATGATGTATATGTGTAGTGTCTACAGTGAGTTGAACAAAGTGATAGCTTATTCTTCAAGACAGTTGAAGCCACATGAAAGGAACTATCCGACACATAATCTAGAGCTGGCTGCTGTTGTATTTATTTTGAAGATTTGGTGTCATTATTTTTACGGTGTCAGGTGTGAGATTTTCATAGATCATCAGAGTCTGAAGTATATATTCACTTAGAAGGATCTGAATATGAGGTAAAGAAGGTGGCTTGAGTTGATCAAGGACTATGATTTGACTATTTAATATCAGCCTGGTAAGGCTAATGTGGTGGCAGATGTTCTGAGCAGGAAATCTTCTAGATTATTAGATATGCAGCTCACTTCTGATGAGTATTTAATATGAGATATAGAGAGATTATAGTTGGAGGTGATTTCTTCTAGTGATTGGGATTCTGGTATAGTGACTCAGATGATTATTCAGCCTTCTTTAAAAGAAAAGATTCATGAAGCTTAAAAATTAAATGTAGAATATCCAAAGTTGATTGATCAGATCATATCTGGTAAGAAATCTGAACTACGACTTTTTGATTTTGATGTCATTTTACTGTAAGGATAGACTTTGGGTTCCTATTTTTGGAGATCTGAGGTAGGAGATTCTACATGGGGATCATTATAAATGTTATACTATTCATCCAAGCAGTAGCAAGATGTATGGAGATCTGAAGGGTATGTTTTGGTGGCCTGGATTGAGGAAGGACATAGTAAAGTTTATGTCGAAGTGTGAGGCCTGTCAGCTAGTGAAGGCAGAGCATCAGTGATCGGGAGGTCTTCTACAGTCGTTACCTATTCTAGAGTGGAAATGGGAAGATGCAACAATAGATTTTGCTATAGGTTTTCCCAAATCGAGGCAGGGGCGTGATGCTATTTGGGTTGTTATCGATCGACTGACAAAATCTACCCATTTCATTTCGATTCGATAGATAGATCTGATGGAGAGGTTAGTACAGATCTATATTAAAGATATTATCAGGTTGCACGGTGTACCAAAGGTGATTGTATCTGATCGGGATGGCAGGTTTAACTCTAGATTATGGAGAGATATTCAACAAGGATTGGGTATAAAGTTGCACTTCAATACGGCTTTTCATCCACAGATAGATGACTAGTCCCAAAGGACTATCAAGTACTAGAGGATTTTTTGAGACTATGTGTTTTGAATTTTGGGGGTAGTTGGGAGGATCATATCCTGTTGATAAAGTTTATATATAATAATATTTATCAATCCAGCATAGGCATGACTCCTTATGAAGCTTTGTATGGCAAAAAATATAGGACGCCTTTGACTTTGATAGAGATGGGAGATAGACATGTGATAGGTTCAGCCTTTGTGGATGATACTACTGCAAAGATCAATTTGATTAGAGAAAGGTTGAAATCTGTACAGAAAAGGCAGAAGAAGTATTACAATCAGAAGCACAGGTTGGTTGAGTTTCAGATTGGCGACCTGGTTTATGTTAAAGTCAGCCCTATGAAAGGTGTCAGTATGAAAGGTGTCAATAGATTTGGGAGAATTAGCAAGCTCAGTCTAAGGTACATTGGACCTTTTGAGATCATTGAGCGGGTTGGTAGTTCTGCTTACAGGTTATTATTACCTGATCATATGTCTGATATACATAATGAGTTTCATGTATTTTCTTTGAGAAAGTAAGTGTCTGATTCTGGAAAGAGATTATATGTTGATGATGTTGAGATTCATCTGAATCTATAGTATAGGAAAGAACCTGAAAGGATTTTGGCATATGATGTGAGACAATTGAGGAGCAAATAGATTCCTATGGTTAAGGTGTAGTCGAAGCATATAAATACCAGAGAGGTTACGTGGGAGAAGGAATCTTATATGAGGCAGTTGTGTCAAGATTTATTATGACTCATTCTGCTTTGGGAATGTCGAGGACGACATTTTTTTAAAGGTGATAGATTGTGAAATCCCAAAATTTTCTTATAAGGATTTTTAACCTAGAACAGTCAATATTTATTTCTGGAGTCATAATAAGTCCAAATCACAAACTGTCTTCACCAGAACATTTATAATGTTGTGTTTTAGCTTTCCTAATTTTTTCATAATTTTTTGGGCACTGTTAAAATTTCCTAATAAATCGACTCCTATAGGTACAAGTGGGGTTTTTGGGATCGTTATGTATCCATTTTGCAAACTGATTTCGCTGTAGCATTTTAAACATGCTTAGATAAATTATGAATATTTTCTTTAATTTTTGAATTCCCAATTTTGAAGATATAAATTTATTTTGAGCTAAATTGAAAAATTAAATAATTATATTTATATATTTTTGAATATTTTATTATAAAAAATAAAATATCTAAAAGCAATGGCTTATTATTAAATATAATTTTATGCCATTTTATTTTTACCCAAACAGAGAAGGAAATTAGGATATTAGGGAAGAAAGAGAAGTGAGAGAAAAGAAAATTTGGTTTTTGGCGACTTCGAGCCATTTTCGTCCGTCGGTCCAGTTGGGAAATTTATTCTTCTCGAGGTAAAGCACATTATGCCCATTTCAATTTATAAAAATGTACAAGTTTTAGCAAATATTTTGATTAAAATTTTGTATCTGTTAGCAAAAAAAATATGGATAACTTTGCACTGGTAAAACTTTCACCGTGTAACTTTTTGTATGTTGTAGAGATTACGATTATGCATATTTTAAATATTTTTAAAAAAATTTATGATGGTGGTTTTGAAATTTATCAGATTTTTATTGAATATAAAATTATTTGATTTTTAAAAATAGTGATGTAATACAATAAAAGTCATAAAATATCGTTTTACACAATCTATGATAATTTGATAATTTTTTGAAAATGAGCATTTTTGCCTAGTCAAGTTTTCTGTTGTCTACTGTTATACAATACTATAAAATTTTGATACATGCTCAATACTCTTTAATTGTTATGATGTGATGATATATATGAATATGTGATTAAATTATATCTATTGAGAGCCATAAGGGGCCAGAATCCTTTGAGATTTTATCTGTGTTAGGGAATTATTGAGAGTTATAAGGGGCTAGAATTCTTTGAGATTTTGTCTGAGACAGACATATATGATATGTTCTGGTGCTATAAGAACAAATAAAAAAGGAGTCATAAGGACCAAAATCTTTTGAGATTCTATCTTGGTCCGAGAAATATGATCTGAACTACTCTATGATATGAATTTAATTAATTTATTTATTTAGTATTGTTATTTAAATCAAGAAATAACTACTATGTATTTATTACATCTCTCAGTATAGTGATTTGTTTAAATTGCATTTAACTACTTTTAAATATTTAGCAAAATATTTGATAAGAGAATATTTAAAAATTTAAATTAGTTTGTATGGCTTGCTGAGTTGTTGTAGCTCACTGTAGTTTTACTTTTGGTTTTCAGGATCCAGGAAGGGGAAGGAGATTGTGGACTAATATTTCAGAATTAAATCTGAGGTCATAGGTATTTTTCTATTTTGATTTTTATACAGTCATGACTAATTAAATTTTCAGTTCTGTAGCTCTTGCCTGTAGCCATGTATTGTAATGTATATATTTATTTTGATGAAAAAAAAATTCGTGGATGAGTTTATTATCAATATTTAGATATTTTAGTAACTCTGTAGTCCGTAATTTATTTTAATGAATATTGACAAAAAATCTAAAATAATTTCAAAACTAGATCTTGGGAATTGCCTGTCACAACTTAATATGATAGGATCTGTCCTGGTCTGGTTGGGTTATGACATGAACTAACACTAAGTGACTCCTTTAGCTCCCACAACAAGGTAGAGAAGCCCTTGTATACTCACTTTCACCAAACCTGATGTGGCGGAGTGTTGAAAGCTATGTCACCTTCCTAGTGATGACAGCGGACCTTAAATCATTTTTCTCCCTCCTGGAGAAGATAGAGAACCAAAAACTTTTTCTCTCTCTTGGAGAAGGCAGCGTACCTCCAATCTTTCTCTCCCTCTTGGAGAAGGCAGAGTACCTCCAATCTTTTTCTCCCTCCTGGAGAAGGCAGAGTACCTCGAAGACTTGACTTCGAAGCCTCTCTCCCAAGAGAGCCTTCAAGGACTCACCAAGGCCACAAGAGGAGCAAGGGCATAGCTAGCCGGGAGCAACAATGTGATCCCCTCACACTCTTCTCCCTTACGCTCAACCTCACCTTCTCCTTCCTCTCAAACCTTAATTTTCTCTCAAAAGCTCCTCCCTCAAAGTTCCTTCAGCAGTTGCATAATCCTCTCTGTTATTAAGAGATTCTTCAAAATATTTCTTAAGTATTAGGTGTCAAGAAACCCTAAAAATTCAAGTTGGTCATCTTTGTTCGTACAATACGATTGGAATTCATACAGTACAATCAGCTCAAAAACTAGACCCGTCCAATACGATGCAAATAGCCGTTTAGACGAATTATTCAACTTTTCAAACACATTGTACAGTACGATCCAAAAATCGTCCAATATGATCTATTTGCTTTCTCTCTATTCGTACAGGATGATTCCTAGGACGAATGGAAATCATCTCTATCAATTGTCCCATACTACTCTTATCATACAGTACGATTAGTTGATTTCAAGTGGGTCGTCTAGTACTATGTGAATTTCATACAATACGATTAGTTTAAAAATCATGATTTCGTTTGGTACGATCTTTGGGATGACCAAATTTTATCTTTGTCAATCGTACAGTACAATAAAAATTGTATAATTAAACCAGGATTTGATTGACTAATTACGTGGGTTAATTTAAGTAAGATTTGAAATTTTTATATAGTATGAATCACTAGGGGTGTCAATTCGGGTTGACTGGTCGGGTTCGGGTCGAACCCGACTTGACCCGGGCGTAAACGGGTAACCCGAACCCGACCCGTTTAAATAAATGGATCAAAAAATTAAACCCGAACCCGACCCTCACGGATTGCCAAGTTGACCCGACCCGACCTGTTGACCCGTTTAAATCAAAAAATGGGCAACATCAGGCTAGGCGAAACGGCGGTCGGCGGTGCGGTGAGGCCGGCGGGAGTGTGGTCGACGTCGACCTGCTGCCTATGCGGAGTGGTTCGGTCGCGCAGACGGACGCGAGCGACTGGCGTCTGGCGGAGTGGCGATTGGCGAGGTCCATGCGGACGGACGCGACTGGCCGCTCCCGCTGGCTTCTGGCGCCTGGCGGAGTGGCTCACTGGTTCGACGCGTGCGGAGGACGGATGGACGCAACCCTACATTAGGCGGAGTGGAGAGGTCCACACTCCACTCGGACTGTCGAGTGTCTCGACTCGCGAGCTGAGGCGACGGGCTGAGTCGCTGATGGCGATGGACAGACGCGACATGGCGACAAACGCGGGAGGCGGGAATCAAAAATTTGCCAATTCGGGTCGGGATTTCAAATACAAACGGGTCAATTCGGGTTGACCCGCGGGTTTCCGGGTCAACCCGAACCCAACCCGTTTTTCAAACGGGTCGGAAATCCGAACCCGGACCCGACCCGTTTGACAAACGGGTTGACCCAAACCCGGATTTTTTCGGGTCGGGTCCGGGTCGGGTTTCGGGTCGTGTCAATTTTTGACACCCCTATGAATCACATCATATAGTACGATTAGTTTAAAATTTAAATTTTGAATATCTTACCTAATTTATTCGGAGGCTAGGGTTTTCAAATTGTAATAAATCGTACAGTATGATTTGGATCGTACAGTACGATTTATTCACAGAAATTAATTGTTCAATTAGCTGTTAAACTCATTCTTCATATAACTAATCGTACAGTACGATTGTAAGTCATATAATACGATTATTATAAAAAATTTTAACTTTAAATTCTTCTCACTCATCGTGTGTGTGTGTGCGCACGGTCATCCAATTGCATACACTCTTATGTGGCCAGACTCAATAAATATAAAATAAAATAAAAAGTATAGACTCTTTTACTTGATATCTTATTCTACCCAATCTTGAGTTTTCAGTAACCTTGAGTAGTGTATATTTTACCTGCAATATTAATATTCACAAATAAAAGAATATCCAAAATATTTATAAAAAAATATCAATTTTTAATCAATAATATTTATCATCATCAAAATCACAGACTAAGGATCCTATATTATAATAATTTTATGGCATATGATATATCTCCGACTTGTTGCATGTGTAAGTGTAAGTGTGGGCTAATGTAATCTAAACTCAGAATACTCTATAGAACATGTTGAACACCTAATATTCATAATTATTTTTACAAATCGATTTAAGGCATAGATGTGCATCACCCTTGAAATGCTACAGTGTTAGTTACAAGTGGCACAAACTGGGAGTCACTAAAAGAGTTTTAGTGTGTCACATTGTCCATGCGCTTAAGAAATAGTGACACATAATTGTAATAAATATGTATTGGGAGCTCATAAGCACGTCCAAGGACTCTATTGAAGCACTCAGATGCATTCATTGTCATTATCACATAATGCCTTCCTTTGTTATGTATTAAGCTCCTTTTCTTCTCTAATTACTCTTTACTTCCACCACAACAAACACAACTAGGAATAGCCCACCATTTCCATCAATTCTAACTACACCTAGTAAGGTTCCTTTATATTTTCCAAATAAGAATGTGCCATCTAGGCTTAACACTAGCCAACAGGATTGCCAACCCCTTATTGAGGGTACGAAAGCCTAGAAGATGCCATGATGTGGCCGTCTCCAATTATATAAGTAAATGAGTAGGAGGAGCAGACATCTAAAAAAATTTAAAAATGAACCAAAATGTTAGATGATTAGGTGCTTTAAGAAAAACACCAAATCATTAGGCATTTTCTATAGGATAGTACTAATGGTTGACCACAACCTCTAATAATTACATGTGTAGGCCAAGATGATGAATTATTTAGAGAAGCAAGATTCAAAGAAATATTAAAAATTTTAAAATTATTATGCAACACTCTACATTCTGGTTCGATAGATAGCTTTGAGGGGATAGAATTAATAATAATAATAATAATAATAATAATAATATTTTATTATTAATATTAATATTAAAAATTACATTAAAAGTAATATTGTTAATATCCCTAAACCATAATAATGGCAATAATAATAATAATAATAATAATAATAATAATAATAATAATAATACACCCATGGTTTGCAAACTTGATACACAAGGACGATTAAGCATAAGCGAACACCCAGTCTTTGATGGGAAATTATTAGGTCCGGTCACCTGACCTAGAGATAGGTCCGGATTATTGACACGTAGAACTTTAAGTCAAAGCGCAGGTAAAGCGCAAGTAAAGCACAGTCAAAGCGCAGTCAAAAGCGCAGGTAAAGTGGGTAAAGCGCAGGTAAAGCGCAAGTCAAAAACGCAGTCAAAAGCACAATCCACGTGGCAATTTTTAAGTGGACGTTTGGACCTATCTCTAGGTCAGGTGACCGGACCTAATAATTTTCTGTCTTTGATACACCCATATTTTTGTTCTTTCAGCAAACATGCTCAATCAGGCCATAGTAAGCGAGGATGTAAATCCACCCATGAATTCCCATGAAGAATATTTGTAGTAGAACCCGATGATCAGTCGTACGAGATGATGGACAGTGGTACAAGTGATAGCTCGAGCGAAAACGTAGCAGGCGACATAACTGAAGAACTCGCTGAGGAGTTTAATATAGGGATGCTTGGGTATGGAGTAGTTCGTGAACATGCTATTTGCAAACTTCCTGAGTTGGAGGCAATGGTTGCAAATAATGAATTTGTTAACTGATAAGCATGACGGAGGAATGAAATGCGGTTGATGCAGCAGATGGTCCAACGGTGAACACATAGGGTGACTTGTAGGCAATTATTCCAGATCAATTGTCCCCGAGACTAACTTTCAATAGCAAAGAAGCCCTTCAATGTACTCTAAACTGATGGTCAATCATTAATAACATTGACTACATCTAGTCCTGCTCTAATCAGAGCTAAGCTTTAGTGAGACAACTACATATTGATTACAGCATAGGAGAATATATTAAGATTTATATGTGATAAATTACGAAAGAAAAGGTGGGATAATAAAAAGCATGGGTAGCACCAACTAAAAATAATAAAAGTATAAAATAAATTTAATTGATTTAAGCATGTATAATAAAGTTCGCAAGTAGATTTATAAATGAGTTAAGTTTAAGCTTGATTTATTAATCGAGTTACAATTCGACTTAAGCTTAATTTAATGAGTTCACATTAACTTATAAGCAAACTCATTTATTATAAAAGAGATACAATAATTATGATTCAAATAACTCAAATCCAATTCACCATTGTGCTTTGACATAGTGATCAAATCACTGACCTCAAAATAATCACTTGATAGTCACCCTTGATTGTCATTTGATCATCTAATCAATTACTTGATAGTCATCAAATGATTGTAAGTGATATGATCATTTCAAAATCAAAACTTTCCTCAATCATTGACCTTCACAATCAACTCAAAAATTAAGAAAATAAAATTCAGTCATCAAATTATCAATTGATAGTCACAAGTGATTGTCACCTGATCAAATATCCAATCACTAATAATCATCAATGATTGTCAATGATATGAGCATTTTAAATCCAAAACTCCTTCAAATCATTAATCAAATTAAATCCAAACCAAATCCATTATCCAAATCCAATGAAAAATATAAATTTCAAAATCCAATGCTCAAAACCAAACACAAAACCCTCTGGACCACAACCTCTGGTCCATAAATTATTTTTGGAGAATTTTCAATCATCTCAAAATCCAACCAAATGACCTTGGATTCATGATTAGTCACTTGCATATTGATTAAGCATGTCCCTAGAGCCAACCACACCAATTTAGAGGCATCCCAAGCCCTCAAACCCCTTAAAAGAAAAGTAATTTCCAAGGATGCAAAACCTTCAAATATTTATAGCCACTGAACATGACATCATATGAAAATTGACATTATAAGTCTCCCCAAATCCATTGAGCATGATCATTGTCATTAACATGGTACATTGATCCAACATGGAACCTTTGGTGGACATTGGTTGACTACGAAGCCACTTAAACCCTAAACCCTAAAATCTCTTAAATCTGAATTTTCCTTAAACTTTAACATGACTAAGTCAAACTAAACGATGAAACTACTTCCAATATATCCCTAATATGATTTGGAATGCATTGAACCTAAACCCATGCCATGCTCAAGCATGGTTGACTAAATTAACCCATTAAACCCTAAGTATGCATTTCATGCATTTATGCTTCAACATTTTACAGAAATTATTCCAACATGCCCAAAACATTATTTGAAATGAGTTGGACCCAACCCTAACCCATGGTCAACCCTAGTTGACCAAAAGTTTTATTAAGCACTTAACATGCATTTCAAACCAAATGACATTTCCATTATATGAGACCACCTCCAATAAGTCCAAAATGTCATTTTGAATTGTTGGACCCAGCCCCAACACTTAGTCAACCTTGATTGATCAAGTCAACCATGGTTGGCCAAAACCATATATAAACCCTTCAAAAATTCAAATCCAATGCTCTATATCCTGTCAAACAAAATTAACCAATGAGGAGTATCCATTTGGACCCCAAGGGTCACCCAAAAATATTTCGGCCCATGGGCCCACCAAGTTTAGCCACATGGCTTGAACCAAATGAACCCAAATGGGTTTTCTTAAACCAAAACCCAAATCTTATGAAATTAAATTGCATAAATGCTTTCCCCTTGCACCTAAGCCAGGAAGCCTAGCCCATAGGTTGACTTGGGTCAACCAATTGGGCTAACCCAAACCTCCTAAAACCCAAGTTTTTGAGCCCATTGGCAACCTAGTCCAAATTGGATCATATAAACCATTGAATTGTGTTATGGAATGTTCATTGCACATGCCATAACAATCCCTTGCCATGTGGGCAGCTGAGGTGCAAAAATTCCTCAAAACCACCCATGTGCAATTATTTGCTCAACTGTAACTTCCCAAATAACATACCACATGGCTTTTACTTTCTTGAGTGAGATGTCTAGTCATTATTGGATAGTCCCTAATTGATTTGGCTTCCTTAGGTGACAACACTTGGCCACAATTAAGTACATTTATTTTTCTCTCTCCTATAAATACCCCTCATTTTTTTAAGAAAGGGTTGGTTCTTTGCATTCATTAGCCTGATACAAATCTCTCAAGCCTTCCTTAAGCTTTCCTTAGCCCTCTCCAACTTCAGAAGCCTTCAAGTGAGGTGTTCAAATACTGAAGAGAGAGAAAAACTTCCAATCCAAATAACTTTCAATCTAGTGCTTTTCAGACCTTGAGGTCTTAAAGGAAGATCAAGAGGAAGTCTACAGGAAAAAACAAGAAGTTTTACAATCTGGATTGAGGTATTTTTCCCAACCCTAGTTAAGCATATTTAATTTAAAATAGCTTTCTATAAAGTTCTTTTCATAGCTTCCAAACACTTCCTCACTATTTATTTAAATGTAGGGAAGCTATATTTCAAATTGCATTGGATTTGGATCAGTGTAGAAGAACTTTGAGCAATTCTACCATTAACCCTTATTTTACTTCTGCATGAATATCGACAGATCTTAGTAGTCTGATGGCACGTGTATCAGATCCAACGGTTGAGATCTAGTAGGATCACATGATTTGTGCAATCTGTTCAAAGGGTGAACTGTGTGAAATCTGGTCTGATGGGATCAGGACCGTTTATCCCAACCACACGGGATCAACGATCTTGTTTCGTCGTCTATATGGATAACTGAACAGAGGAGTGATCCTTAGGCCGACGTGTGTTTCACCACGGCTGTAATCATTGCACGTTGTCGCTCAATGATAGCTAATCATTGCCCACTAACGATTAATTAAAATTAAAGGGTTAAAATAATTCAAAAAATGCCCCAAACTTCAAATAATCACCATAAATTCATTTTTCATCCAATCTTTAAGTTCTTGGGCTCATTAGAACTAGCTTGAGCTCAATTTTATTTTACAAATAATTTTAAAATATTTTGACTACTGTATAGAGAGTAATTAGGATTTGAATGCCCACTATGTTTCTTTAATTAATGGTCCAATTGAGCTCAAATTTGGACAGTGAAAATTAGAGCATGTGTGTTGCATGCCCTAATTTTCTTGAGCCTTGATGATCAATGGATCTTTCGTAATTGAATTTTTGATGTTATGGGTCATAATTTGACCCAAAACTTTAGAAATTCATTGCTCTTAATCCACATAGAATTAGGGTTTGAAATTTATATGATTTGTTTATATTTATGCAAGGGTTAAAATGACAGTAATTTTACCTAAACCTAAATAGTAGATTGTCCAAATTAAATTTCTAAAGGTATAGATGCATTTATCTTTGGGGATTAATTGTAACTGAAGTAAGGTTTTGATGGATCCAAATTTAGTGGGTTCGAAGCTTATGTTTAGATAAACCTATGTTTCAAATTAGGGAATCCAAGTTTAACATGTATAATTGACCTATGCTTTTGTTTAATTCATAATAAATTCAAATAAAATACTAAAAATACATTTTAAGCTTCAGGATACTCAAAATGCTAAACAAAGAAAAATTAAAAGTCCCTTGAAATTCTTTAAAAAAAAAAATAAAGAAAATTCATAAATTAATTAAATAAAATAATTAAAAAATAATAAAAATTCCTAAATAGTTCTAAACACTTATAATCATCCTTGAGAGTCATCAATGACACTTAGAAAAGATTTCAAGAGGATTGGATAAGTAGTGTCTTATCTAAAACCTAATATGCCTTCTAAAAATTTACCCCGGAACATAAATCTGTTAAAACTCTCATTGTTAACAAAAAAGGGAAGTCGGGGCTTGAATTTTTGGCGCCCATAAAGGATTTAGATAGCCAACCCCAAATAGTAGGATAAAGACTTGATATTATATTGTGTTGCATTAATGTTCTTGTAAATGCTTTTTACTTATGAAAAGCATACATATTAGAGTTATTATCAAATTGATTGTAATAAAATACATAATAAACAAATTAAAGAGGTAATTGCCTTTTATAATAATCTAATTAGGTAAAATATGTAAAATAAGCATTCTAATGGGCAGTCAAAATAATGAGATATATCACCATTACTTTTATGGCGTCCTGTACATATATGTCTCTAATTGCCATAAATTAGTTTGATATTTATATTTACACAATATATAAAACATTAATTGCTGTTAGAGTCATCATTTAGTTCATATTATCAAACTTCATTTAAGATAAAACCCTCGTAAAAGGCTACTGTTTAATTTCCAATTGTCACAACCATTTCCTAATCTCACAACTACTTGAGTACGATATAGCACTTACTATAACCCCTAAAATTTAATATTTACTTTCACCAAAAAGTTCAAAATAAAAAACACCTATAGGATGAAAAATCATTGGCTAAGAGGCATGCATTGTAGCTCAATCTCTAAGTGGCCACTCTCCACATTCTGAAGCTTAAGGGTGATCTCCTGCTTCACCTTCCCATCTACAAGGGAGAAAATACTGTCGTTAACAAGTGTTTTGTAGTCTGTTGCTAGCCACTTACCAACCTGTATTGGCTCTGAGTTTAAAAAAGAGTTCTCATATGCTTTGGCTGCTTCTACGAGCGGTTGGATATCTATTTCAGCCTCCCCCATTTCGTCGTCGGTGCTGAAGGTATCCTTATCGAACACTTGCTGCAAAATATGGGTATTTTGCCCGCAGACAGTTGAATCATTGTGGACTTTATGCAATGCAAGGTCAAATATAGTTTTGATTTTCAACTTTAGTGATTATCAAATTCAACATTCTGTAACGATCAAATTCTTCGCACCTAACATCAAATATTACTTTATTTAAAATAAAAAAATAAAAAAAAAAAAACATTTGCAAGGCATCACTTATTCTTCACTTTCAGGGAAATATTTGGAGTGATCAAAGGTTATAGTTGCTTTGGCCACTGTCATACAAATAAATCTTTTGTTGGGTGATCGAAAAATATAACTAATGTTGGAAGTTGAAGGCTCTCTTCTATGAAAAAGAAAAAAGACTGATCATTGATATCGTCCAACATAGAAGGCATCATCCTTTTCTCTATCCTAGATGAGAGCATAGCTAGTGAAAAATCACTCAGGTTTGAAGAGTAGATGTGTGTCTGTGTGTAAGAGAGAGAGAGAGAGAGAGAGTACACTAGTGAGATAAAAGTAAGATCAATATTTGTATATGGACTAGTGTAGATAGTCATCACTTCGTGAAACTTTCAACATAACTGGATCTGACCGAGTTCATTGCTCCCAGAATGCATTTTCTCCCAACAGCAAAATGATTAAGATTCAACCCAAAAATAGAAAGAAAGTCTACTTTTCATGAGCAAATACCGTGACTACATAAACCATAAGAACAACAACATGGTACAATTAAGGCGATTCTAGCACATCTCTTTAACAAATAGAAAGGTTAAAAATTCGCTCATTAGTCTAAGAAATAGCTCACCAGTCTAAGTGGAGGAATAGGATCTGGAATTGACAGCATCAGACTTTCATGCCACACAGGATTTAAATTTCTCCTCACTACTCTTGTTTTCATTGTCTGCAACAGAGAACAAACATATTCAGACATGTAATTAATGGAAGAAAAATTATATAAAGATCTGTTTATTCGAAAGCTTCTTACTTGGTGTCCTAAAGTTACAATGACGTAAGGATCACTGGTTAGCACATCTCGAATGGCAAGATTGGTACCCCTTATAATGTTAACCTTAATTAAACCAACAAATTCAACCATGCCCATCTGTAATAGTAGTTCTGTTGTCAAATTCCAAAGCAAAAAACTCACTGAATCATCATAGAAAACTGGAAAAAAAAACCATTGTTAAATTGTGGAGTCTAATCAAATCGCTATGTAGAAATATTTTTTGTGAACTTGATTGAGAGTTGCATTCACCGGGATTCGGTGGATGAGCACTCAAAAGATATCTAAAATTTGCAAGTTGTTTTATTAAGGATGTTATGAAATTTTATTGTAAATTTCAATTGCAATAGTTTTTTACCCCTTAAAAAAAGAGGGAGCGATTTAAGTGACACAACTAAGAGATTCAAATTCTGCATTTTTCTATAAAAATTCTATCATAGTAAAATTTACAATGATAGCAGCATGACATAGCCTTCAATTCATCTAACCTATATAAAATTATTGATGTATTTTGTGTCTTTATCTTGTTTTTATTTTATTACCTCCAATGAGGCACCAATAACAGCACAAGGATATGAACAGGATACAACAATATAGGGCGGTATTTATGTGATACATCTGAGATTCAAATTCTGCATTTTTCTATAAAAATTCTATCATCATAGTAAAATTTACAATGATGGAAACATGAAATCCTTCAATTCAATTAACCTATATAAAATTATTGACGCATTTTGTGTCTTTATCTTCTTTTAATTTTATTAACTCCAACGATGCACCAATAATAGCACAAGGATATGAACAGGATACAACAATATAGAATACAAGCAAAAATTGAATAAGGCATTACAAAATTATTCCT
Source organism: Dendrobium chrysotoxum (assembly GCA_019925795.1). NCBI lineage: Eukaryota > Viridiplantae > Streptophyta > Magnoliopsida > Asparagales > Orchidaceae > Dendrobium > Dendrobium chrysotoxum. The sequence goes on along the minus strand of CM034299.1, from coordinate 1,670,294 downwards.
TTAAAATAAAAAAATATTATATAATTATCACAAAAATTAAATAAATATGAAATAAATTCATATAATAAAATACACTTATTGCAATTGCATGTAAAATAAAAATTATATTGATAACTATTAAATATCATAAACTCGATTAAAAAAGGAAGAGCCACATGATATTATACATTGTTAGCTTAAAATTGAGAAAATTGATTCTTTTATTAAAAAAATAAAAAAATATTATAAAAATATCATAAAAAATATAGTGAAGGAAATAAAATTAGTACTAAGTCTCTATTAATTTATTTATATAATATATTTTAAATTAAAAAAGAAAAAGCCACTTAACTTAAATTATTTGTATAATATATTTTAAAATTAAAACATGACACAAGCTTGTTTATTTATTTATTGTTTATTTTAACTGAACAGATAGATGGCAATGTATAATATATGTCAGGAAAATGTACGTGTTGTGCAGATAACCAAAATTTTATTATTATGAACTGCCTTTGTATCATAGATTTCCTCTCAATAATTCATCGTCTAATTTCCAACAATCATTGCATTATCAATTAATTTAATAAGATCAACTTACCGTCGACCTGAATGCTTTCTGCTCAGATCCCTTTTTACTCCAACTGTTTCTGAATGCTTGAGCTAGAGTATGACGGATACCAGTGTGTTGCTTCTCAAAGTATTTATTTTTGGGGATATTGTTCTGCAAAGGTGATTTGAAAGATGATACAGTAGATGCAGAAACAGTTTGGACAGCTGAAAATTGTTGGAGCTCATATTTTCTCCTGCAGGTAAAGTATATGCATATATTCAGTAAACTGCTACCCAAGGAAAAAATTGATTGATGTAAAGTGTTACAAAGTACCTTATGAAATCAAAACGTTCCTCTAATAGAGCATCTGGTTTTGGTTTTTCAACATCTCCGGGCAGGAAAGCTTCGTATCTCATATTTACAGCAGTATTTCCACCCCGATCAATTAAAGAATCAATCTGCTCAACTGTCCATTCATCTAGGTTAACTGAAATAACCTGAAGGAGAAATCAGGAAAAATTGTCGAACGTATCATTATTTTATCCAATATATAAGGAAGTATAAAATCGAGTATAACTGCCATAACCATCCTTATCACAGCATTATTAATCATTTTGTTGTCTTCTCAATCTTGAAAGGGAGGGCCTGTTTCCTATCAGTAAGTGAAAACACACAGCTTTTGTTTTAGGGTAACATTAATTTTTTTTCACTTGTAAAGATAGAAATCTCCACTCCCTTAATCTCTTAGAACCCTTTCCTGTCATTTTCAAACCATGGCACCAGGTTGCAGCCTCAATGGCTGAGAGAAGAAGACCCACCGACAACGAGCACAACTCCCCATCTTCCATTCACACTAACTGTCCGTTATAACTTCCAGCTGCATCCATCAACCTCTCTTGAATTCCATTCTTACTCCCATATCTTGGCGCCTTGGCCCTCACAAATAGGCTTTAACTATTGAGTTAAATATGAATTTAACCGCTAACGTATCAGGCTCAACTTTGATCCAATTTTGATTCACACTCTTTATTAAGCGGTATCATAGTCAATAGTTAAATTGGGTTCAACTGGGTCATGCAGCCTGTAATTGTGATAGGTACTTGGTGGGCATCAAGTGGTTATAAATTTGGATAAAGTTTTTGAATGACAAACTATATTTCTTGCACATCATAAAAAAATAACTTATAAAGGTAAAATATGCTAGATAAATGTGGAAAAAATTTATTTAAAAAATAAACTTTGTAGAGAACCTATAATAACTTGGGAGAAATGAAAATTGTATTTAAAGAAAAATATCTCTCATTGTTACATCATAATTGTTTATTTAATGATTCAAACAATGAACAAAGATAACTATTGAATATAAGAATAAATTTGAAAAATTATTAATTGCCTTCAAAATAATGGAAGATCCCAAAATAATATGTTCTAGATTGGTTTAAGGTCTGATATAGACTATATTATCTCACAAAATTAAAATTTCTTTCCAACTTATATTAGATGCTAAGCAAATATTAAAATTTCATGCTACAAAAGTGTCAGTTCATACAACAATAATCCATCTTATAGTCAAAATACTCAAACTCAAACTACTTCATCTAATGAATCTAGGGGTAGTAATTCCATCGTTAACAAAGAAAACAAAGAAAAACCCATTAAGTATATCTGGTTCTAAAATTTCTTAATTAGAGCATACAATCATTTCACCTTCAAGAATTAAACTATGCTTTAGTTCTCTTACTGTCAGTATCATATCAAGTTGTGAGTTATCTTATTGTAACACAAACTTGCCATTCTTGGACTTAACAGCAAGGTTATGTCATCTGGGGTGTAGGTTAAATTCCTTCGTCATAATCCTTATTGCCAGTGTTCACCACCTTTGAAACCTGAGGTGTAACAAGTTGAAACAAAAATGTAGGTTCGATGTGCTTTTACTTTGATATTATCATGCAGCTTTCTAGTTTTATTTGACTTCTATAGTTTATATATATATATATATATATATATATATATATATATATATATATATATATATATATAGCGTAAGAGGAGGTGTTTGATGGTGTTTGAATTTTCATAAAATGCTTTCGAGATGCCAGAAGCATTCATGCATGCATAAGATCAAAACCATATATATTGCATCTAGGGCTAAAGAGAGAAATGTCTCATAGGTATCGTGTGATAAGAGAATATAATGAAGACTTACAAGATACATTTATAGAATTGCAATTGTGCAGATCTGATTGTTAAGTGAAACAAAAATGAAATATATAAGTGACAAAACTAGATAGAATAAATTAAAAATGATGATATGAAAGGGAAAGTGAGATTAGAATCTACTCTTAAAATTTAGTGAAAAAAAATATTGGGTGCTTTGAGCTATAAGGAATTATAAAAGATGCACCATTAAGATGAATGCATAAATCAATCTTCAAGGATTAGGATAAAAGTGGGTAGATTGAAGGTAACATGAATAGAAGTAGTGCAAAATGACATGCAACACTAAGTAAAGATGAATGGAAATTGAGAACTTATAAAACCAGCCACAAATAATAGAGATGAGGATAATGATGATGCAGTGATGATGACAACTTTTGAGACTACAATCATAACCCTAATCTATCCAGCAAAAATTTAAGTTATTAAAACAAGAATTTTTAACAAAACAAAAATGGAGAAAGATATTGCAAGAATCAGAATATAGCAATGTGGCCTAAAATTAACACCTTGGATATATGAACGCCAAGGCTTCTATGAATGCCTGAACACTTGATGCAGATAAATACTCCATGGCTCAGTGACCTGATTTCATTTGTTCAGTTCAATCATTAAGAAAAGCTAAGAAATATGCAAATACAAACAAAAGGATAATACATTAAAATGCAAATCACAAAGGTCCATAATATTCAATGCAACTTGAATACCTAAAACAACAACTCAAGGAGGAAATCAAATCTAGAACTTTCAACTTTTTAAGTAATAATGAGGTCGTCCACTATTACTAAAATTTCACTATCACGTTATTTAAATTGATGAAAATGTTCCAAGTATTTAAAGCATCATTGTGATTATAAATAAATCAAATATTCAAACGAAACAGTTTTCCTTGAATAATTTATTCAAAAGCAAAAAGGTTGCCATACGCTTGAAGGCATGTCCCAGTGCCAGTAAACAGGTCCCGGAAGTTTTAAACTTTCATGAATTTAGGTTTCATATCTAATTAGGGCTTGTGTAGACAGTATCAGCGGAATCAAACATGCATCAAATGGTTAATGGAGTGTTACAATCTGTACTCCATAGTGAGCAACTTTAATCAAATGATGCCCTCCAGTATTCAGCAAGCTCTATCAGGTTCCTCAATCCTGTTATCAAAATATTACATTAGCCCATGCGTTGTCCCAAATATAGTAATTATATGAGTCCATGCTTACATGGTTACATAAAGGCCACAGCATGTTTCTGACATGCATGAAAAGATATTAACAGAAGCATTACCTCTTTATTCCTGCATGGATTGACCATCTCCAGTCATTTCAGCAATATAAGATTATTGATGAACTCTCCAGATAGCCGTTTTACAATCCTTTATAATCCTCAATCTATTTTGTTCTTCAACTAACAAAGGTACATGTTTCCTCGAATTTTGCTTAGCACATCTTAGGAAGCTGCTCACAAGTCAACATCTCTTTGATCCTGCAGACTACATTTCACAAGGTAGACTGTTTCCACGGTATTGGTTCTTTTCTACTTGTCTCCAAATCTTAGAAAATTTTAAGGGGCTGTTGATTCATGTAGAAATCGTGTCGAAGTGTTGACCTTTGTCGTCAAAACAAAAAGAGGAAATAAAGAATAACATAAAATGATTACTCACTGTAGCCAATTCGATCCAAATCGTTGCTCTAGCCGCATGCTACAGTGCCCATACCCTGGGTAAACGGCGCCGATTACAAGTCTTGTCGCGTACGTGACCCCCGCCCTCCTTGGCGTCGTTAAAAGGAGGCTGAATCGAGCCATGGAAAAAAGACTTCCACTCCCCGCTCCTCCCATCTCCTCTGCTTGTGCCGCCGATCTCCTCCTTCAGCCGTAAGAAGTAAACAAAGAGAAAGAAAGAGAGGGAGAGAGAAAGGGAACTTTCTCCATACCTAATCCCTTCCTCCTCCAACCGAACTCATCGCCTGTAGCTTCGAGCCATCCGACCTTCCTCACGACTCCACTCTAATGCCCAGCTTCAAATCCTGTCATTCGAAACCTCCTCTAGCCTCCAGATCTAGCCGCAAATCCCAAGCTCCAGCGCCTATAGCCGCAACCTCCTTCCCTGTTGAACCCGTTCGCAAGCTCCAAGCCAAACGAACCCACAGCAAATCCAAATCAAGTCCTTACCTGTAGCCGACGTCGCCCCTTGCTGCAGCCCTCTGCTTGTCCCCGCCGATCTTCCCCTTCAGTCGCAAGCAGTAAACAGAGAGAGAGAGAGGAAGAGAGCTCCTTACCCTGCCGACTCCCTACCTGTAGCCTCTAACCCGAGCCAAGTCTTCCTCTTCTGATTTCTCTAAGCCGACAGTCCTAGCCCGATATTCCCTACTTTGATAAAAGCCAACCTAACCTAGGTATACATTCATTTTGTTTTATTTTACTTTGTTAGCTACTAACTACTATTAGTTAATTACTATTGTTAATTGATTATTGTTGTAGTCATTATTAACCACAATGATAATTAATTATCATTCTTGTAGATATTGATATTAGTGTTAGTATTAAGATTAATATTAAGATGATTATTTCTATAATCACTATTAATATTAATATTAATATAATCATTAATAATATAATAATAATCATTATTATTATTATTATTATTATTATTATTGCAAAAAAAAGAAAGAAAAGAAAATAAAGAAAAGAAAAGAAAAAAAGAAAAAGAAAGAAAAAAAAGAAAAAGAAAAGAAAAAACAAAAAGAAAAAAAAAAGAATTTTGCAAACTTCGAGAACCCGACTTCGATGCTTGCAACGCGACGAAACAACCACCTATACACGTTTTCTTAAGCGTGGTAGGAGGGAGTTCGTCGCGGTGCTCTCGACGAATCAGGTAATCACCTAAATCTTATTCTCAGCGTTCGTGTCGAGCCGGCAAACTACCTATACATGCTTTCTTAAGCGTGGTGGGAAGGGAACCCGGTGCGACACCTACGGCGAGGCGGGTAGGCCCTATGCACGCTTTTCTTAGCGTGGTGGGGACAATCTTAAGTACCCGTACGCGGCTCTGTACCTGCGGGGAAACAACTGCTCTTTTTTTCAGGTACATTAGAAGACCCATACACGCTTTCTTAAGCGTGGTGGGGATTGAAGACTTTACACGGCCGCGGTGTCCTCGAAAGAGGGCACCTACTATACACGCTTTCTTAAGCGTTGTGGGAAAGGCCCAGTTTTCCGTAATTTTTCCTAAACAGGGGAGATGCCGGAATGCTGCCGAAATTTCGGGTGAACAGAAGACCACTTGGACCTGACTTGAACAAAATTTGGACAAACAAAGGACTCAATTTGAAGGATGAACTGAACTCAAATGAACATAAAATCAAACCTAAATCAAGCTTAACCAAATGAGATTGAAAAGAGACGAAACTTGAACTATAATTTGAAGCTTGAAATGAGAGCTTGGACGTTTGAACTCAAGCCAAAATTTGATTTGGATCAAAAGAGGCTTGGACTTGACATGAACATCAAATGAATGGAAGTTGAAAAGAACTCAAACTCAAATAAGCTTTATAGAACTTAAATTTGAATGATATGAATTTGAACCAAGCACAAAATGATTTGAACTTAGACTTGAGTTAGGTCAGGTACAGAGGACTCAGGCTTGAACAGACTACAAAGGATATGGGCTTGACATCAAACACTCGACAAAAGATTGAACTCAAACAAGAATTTGAACATGAGCCGGATTTGACTTGAACTTCTACTCAAGATCAATCTACAACCAGGACTCAAGTGTTGAACTTGATCTGGATATTGCAAATAGATTGAACGATGTGGACCACAAAGAGCTGGACTTGAATGAATATGATCTCTAAAGAACTTGAATCAGAATGGGGCATATAGAACCAAACCTCGGATCGATGAATGAACAATCAATATCAAAGCAAATTCTAATCATTCAAGTGTACATAAGCAAGCGCAAAGCTTGTGTTGATCAAGGAACTAAAGTCAGAGACTTATCACAATGCTATCCACCATCCTTCTAACATATGCAAGAGAATTGTGAGGAATGCAATGGCAAAAGTAGATACAAGAGATATGCAATAAATGTGATAACATCTCCACCACATCAATGTATAAACACCACAAAGAAATGTTTGAAGAAGTGCATACCAAGTTCAAGTTGAAGTATGACCCTCCTACAACCAACACAAGCCGACATACAAATTCTTAGTAGCACCAAGAGATCATATACAAGAAACAGGGTGTTCTTACAAGTAGCAGCAGAAAGGTTGTAGTGAATACAGACTCATGTGATGTTAGAAAATCTGTGGTTGTATGACACTGCCACCTGCTTATGGTCAATATTTATCAATTTACAATTCATTAAGGAATGATATCAAATGATATACGATGAGCACAGAAGATATATGACGATTACGACAATGCTTTATGGTCAATATCAAAACAAAAGCAAATGCACTCAATCCTCACAATCAATTGATGTTCAGTTGCCAGCAAATATACTTATCTACTTCAAGCGAAGATGGAAGAGGTGTAGCAAATATAAGCTTTTATGAGACGTAGAAGACCCATCATAAACTCAAAATGTTGTCTACAATCAAGTACATGAATAACGGTGGTAGAGGTAGCATGTCTGTAACATGTTTGGGGTACCTACCAATTGTTGTAGCAAAGACACTATAACACCTCCACAACCGACAATTATTCGAAATCAGTCAAATACACCAGCTCTCTATAAACAAGGACAGATGACACGTAGTGAAATATAAACATCTATGGGGTTGCAGGAGACTCGCAGTACGTACTATATACTATATGCAAGCAAACGCTGGATGATACATAACAAATGAAAGTGTTCGTAGGCCCTTGTAGAAGGCCCGTTGCATAACCCAAAGTGGTGTTCACAAGCAAAATGCCAAAGGACTACGACAAATGCAAGTTCCTATGAATTACAATCGAAGAGACGTCACATACACAAAATACTACCCATGAACAAATATCGAAGGGCTCCAATAAATGCAGATTCTTATGAGTCATTGTAGAAGAGTTACTATGTGCACAATATGCTGTCTGGGAGCGAATACAGAAGACCTTCAGTAAGTGTAAGCTTCTACGAACTAAAGCAGGAGATTCGTTAGTGCACTAAGATCCGCCTGCAGAGAGCAAGTAGTGCACGACAGTCTACCTGTACAAAGCAGCGAATAACTCAGTCCACAAGCTGTTGCACAACACCACCGGATCTGCAACACCCGTACGAGCAGACAGAAGGCGTTTACAAATATTCTAAGAATACCCCCGCACATGTGCACTTTAATTCGTATACACATAGGTACACTAAAAGGGAAAAATATAATCTTAAACCCGCATGGGCCCCGGCGAGCGTGTTATTGGTACACACATGACGTCTAGGGATGCTGCGCGGGTCAATAAGTGAATTCAAGTTCGAGCCCGATCCTTCTATTCAGGTAGATAGGAGTTGACACGGCTCGAACTATTAAATAAATATACGGTCGCGAGGTTGACTGAAATATTTGTTTTATACGTTCATATTAGGCCTTCAAGGCCTATAATCAAGAGAATTCACTAACAAGGGCATAAAGCCTACGAAACCCGACTCTCTGTTAGCAGGTAAACAGAGTTGATAAGGTTCAATCAGCGAATACGATTTCAAACCCTATATACCCCTATGATGGCCGTGTTGACCGTTAATCTCAACAGGAGGGGTTCACAAATACTTTCAAATGCCGCCCAAATTCCCACAAAATCTAAAAATCCAAAATATTTAAAAATTGAAACTCATCCATCAAATCACTTAAAGCAAAATCCATCCACTCTTCGCAACAGTTTGTCGAGATGGACAAATCTGAAAACTACTTCAGCTCACAAAGAGCTAATGCCTGGTCGAAAATATCACTAGGGTCTATTCTCAAATAATCTCCTGCCAGCAAGGACGTGGTACGAGTCCTCTAACCGGCAGTTTTGCCACCAAATGGCACTGCAGGATAAACGGTTATGACTCGGGGCCCTCTGAACCAGGTGGTCGCCGCCAAATGGCACCATTATATTATGGTTATGGCCAGAGCCCGTATGCTCCCCAATGGCATCAAATCCTTGAGATATGAATCAATAAGATATGATCGATAGGGCACAAAGCCCTCTGTTAGCTAAGGTGGATTCAAATTTGTCCCCTTAGACAAACTTGGACGAAGCAACCCATGGCTGCTGACAAAGATCCTTCTGTCAGGTTGGGTCGACTACCTCCACTGACTAAGCAGACTAGGGACCACGATGGCCCGGGACGACGGAACCATGGGATCTTGATCGGGTCCATCATCCATTCTCCCACCATCCACATTAAGTGCAAGATGGTACAATTTCCAATTTTAAATATTAACCCTTTTTCAATCTCCAACCTTTCAAATTCCCAACTCATGCTGCTACTATATGCCAGATGCACGTATCTCTACGTATCTGATTGACGACTAGCCTTAATCGAAAGTTTTCTCTCATTACTGGGAGGGGTAATTAACTATAGGGGCTTGCGCCTATAGGAAACCAGAACTCAGATCATAAAATCCTCGCAAAATGAGGGCGAAATCTCTGGGTAGTGTCTTATCTACAACCTCATCTGCCTTCCAAAATTTACCCCGGAACTTAGCTCGTTAAAACTCCCCCCGACGAAAGCAAAAGTAGGGCGGAGGCCGGGGCCGAATTTTCGGAGCCCACACGAAGACATGACACTTGCACATCACAATACAACATGTAGACATACCGAATAGAATCCCTTCTACAATAATTTGTTGGGGAAAAAAATTTCAACCTTTTTCGAAACTTCTCGGATGCAACTTGCAAATATATCTTGACACTATGGTTAAGTTAGAAAATGCATCTAGTTCTTTTTTTCACAGTTCTATCTCTCTGATATACTTCTATCGAACTTTCTTTGACTCTTTCTTCACATATTCATTATCAACAGTGCTTCATATATTTTACAAAATTTTTCACTAATGACGGTGTGGGTTTTAATTGCATGCGCTAAAAACTTCAGTTATAATAGGTTCTTATAACCAAAATTCATCAACTATGGAAGGCATGTCATTTCCTAGTATTACAAGGTTTATCAAGTCCTCCTGATGTGGCATGTTTATCCTGTGACTAGGTTTTGTATTTGTGATTCGTAGCTATTAACTAGAATCGTTGCATTTAGGAAAAGTAGTAAAATACAAAGTCATTAATATACAATATACCCCTGAAAGGTTTTCAGTAGTTTTAAATCAATTAACTTGGTGAAAGAAGCGTTGGTTCATTCAAAGTACATTGAATGGAATTTTCTTTAAAATATATAAAATATTACATTCTCACCCAAAGCCTCCATAGCTTATCATCTGCTAGGAGGACATGCAGACAACATCTGAGATATAAATACATGCGGGCAAACTGGGTCATAGCAAAGTTGCCTTCTTCTTGATGCAACATTTGTGAAAACCTGCCTTCAAAGCATGTCTAAAATTCAAGGATCCTCATCTCTTAACAATACCAAGAATATCCATTTAGAAATAGAAAATGAATTCATAATTTTCTATAAATTATTAGGCCATACTAATTTGGTGCCACAAAATATCTCTGTGCCAAATTGATTACAAAATTCTTTCTATGACGAGCCTCATAAAACTTCTTCGGCAATTATGCTTCTAGCTAAGCCACCTTTCTTTTAAGACAGAGAGAGAGAATAAATTGCATTAAAATTTGGTAATGAAGAAACAATGAGATATTGCAAGAGGCAGATAAAATATGATACAAGGAAAACAAACTAGCTTTTCTATTGTTTCCAACTAAATAAAACTAGAAATGTTGGCATAGGCGTTCACAAGTCATGGACGTACACCCATTTTGGGTCTGGAGACCCACAATCAGCACAAACTCTGTTGCCAGGTTGACTCAACAGCATTTCTAAACCCTTTGTTGTATTTGAAGGACCTGTCGACATGATATATAAACCTTTTGAGCCACAATTATTATATTTATGCTGAATGTTTTTAAGGATTAACAGTTCAAGGATGAAAGAACATAGCACCTGACATGCATAGCTTATCCGTTGTTGCAGGTTGTTAAAGAAAAATAATTCACACTATATGCAAAATTTAAAATTCTGATACAAGAACAATTATAGCCCACTTACGTAAAAAAGCACGCATGATGGAAATTAGCATTGAAGAATCATCTCATCTATGTAAAAGAGCAAAATTTAAAAAAAAAATCATTGAACTCTTGCTAACATAATGATTAATAAGAGAATTTTTTAATGCATTTCATATTATCTTAAGTGAAGCCACAACTGAGTTCACTGATTTTTTAGGTGAAAGTTTGACTGAAATATTCTGTGAAGCGTTGTTTAACGAACTTGGAGAATAAATAATCAACTCCATAATGAATTCTTTCCTTGTCATTGTTCAAGAAAAAGCTACAACTTTATGCTACAAATGTGTCTATCTAGAAGCAAACATGATGAGCCTCAAAATAACTACAAAAATGATTCAGCACAAGAAAATAACACCAAACTTACATGAGTTGATTTGAGTAAGCCTACAACAATGGATGATGAGAGAAGATATAATCCACTAATAGAAAAGTCATAATCATCTTACAACAACAACAACATCAAGCCTTTGTCCCATTACGTGGGGTCGGCTACATGAATCCTTTTTCTACATAATCACCTTGTCTAAAAAAATGACATTACCATTCCTAGAATCCGATTACACCTTCGCTCAACAAAGAAAAAAAGCCCAGTCTCTTAATATAAGTAAGAGAAATAAGGAGAGATTAAAAAGATTATGAAATTATTTACTAGAAAATTATCCACTTCATTAGTCCCTCAAAAAGGTTTCTTTTGTTTGTCAAGTGATCCTTCTATCTACTGGAAATGAACTTGTGATTTTATTCTCTTTCTTTCTTCTTTTCTCTCCTCTTCTCCCTCTTCTTATTTCGTTATCAATTCCTTCACTAATAACTCAAGATCTTATGCTTTCATACTAATTAAATTTCCATACATCAACTTATATAGATAGAAACCCAATGCATTTTCAAGCTTTTACATAAGAAGTTTGATACCTACCTCCCATATGATTGATGCATAGATAGTGAGTTAACACCTAATAAATTACCTAATTCATTATCAAGTTTTACACGATTAACTTAAAATCTACCTCACCACATGATTCATGCATAATATTGAGTCTATCCATAACAGTCATCTTATTAGATAAAGCAATATGATAGATCAATTTTCACAACTATATCCCAAATGAGGAAAAAAAAAGTGGAATCTACATATGATCTAAATTCACTGAGAAACATAAAAGCTTGCATAGTTCTTAAATTTTGAAAAAAGCAAACATGATGAGGGAAAATGGAATGTTTGATGCCGTGTCTCTGAATTGGTACTAATTATGCAATATCCATATAGTTCACATGATCACCTAAAGCAATGGCCAAGATGGTACCTCATAATCTCACATAACCAACCCTGTTAATAAATGAAGTAAATTTTCATAATAAAATCCAACATTTATCCATTCTCGTTGACTATTCCACTGTTTGAACTGCTGAAATGTGCTATGTTGATGTTTTCTTGTAGCTTAGATGCAGTTTATATGTCAGACATTTCTTAAGTTCTGTCCGGGCTCAATCCACTCCTAATTCATCTTGCACTTTAGGGCCTATAAACTACTTAGCCCGCCATGTTTCCTTCCAATCCTGAAATCATCCTTTTTGCTCAGATCATTACCTTGATTTCATAGTTCAATTTATTTAGCAGGAATAAGCATATATAACAAATCAAATCTTTAAATCAAAGCCTAGACATGAATTGCCTTAAATAACCTGTTTAAAGTCTCAAGCGATTGCTCAAAAAAAGTACTAACTCTTATTTGAAATTGGGGATTCATCTTCCATGAGGTAGATTATGTTTTTTTAACCTATTTTTTTATGCCATAATATTACTTATTTAGATCTAGGATTGAAACTTCCTACGAGTGCAAGCTCCCATCATTAATGACTTCTCCAACTGGCAAAAGAGCACTCTTAATTAATAGGTTTCCATTGAGTTGATTTAAGAAAGTTGGGGAAATAGAGGTATACCCATTAAGATCTTATAATTCCATCATCTCATACATATCAACAGATCCAATCTACTAGCATCATAGATCAACAAGTCCTAATGTACAAGGAATCTAATTAGGAACCATGGGTTACATCCCTTAGGTATCTCAAGCACACTAAGGTGAATATACATAAGTTTTGGATGATTTTAATTTCAATTGATTAATGAACAAATTAACATAGTAGCTAGCCTAAATATAAATTGGGTAAGGGCTTACATCAATTAGAAGGCTTGAGTTTAATTAGGATGAATCTTATATCTATTGGAAGGCCTAATATTAATTGTAATGAAGCTTATATATATTAAAAGGCCAGAGCTTTGATAGAAGGTTTATTGACTTTGTGTCAACCTAAATTAGTTGAGCTAGGACTTACATTCATTAGAAGCCTTAAACTTTAATTTAAAATTTTAAGCTTATTGCTCGAACTTTGAGTTTCCTGAAGGCTAAGGCTTACAACATGAGCTTTGGCATGCCCAAATGGGACTACGACTCATATATTAGAGTTGGCACAAAATGCGGGTATTATGATCTTGCCCTGTAGGCAAAGCGACCCGAGTGGTTTAATTTTTGCTTGATGAGCTTAAGGGCCTCATAACACAATTGACTGGGTCAAAGTGGTTTAATTTTTGTTTGATGGGCTTAATGGTCATATAGCTCGATTGACTGGGTCACACAAAAGATTTTAAATTATTCTGAACTTTAATATGAATATTTGAATTGATAACTCTTGTTTATTAAAAAGGATGAATGGGTTGGGACTTATCATACTAAATTTAAGAGCAATAAATGCATGTGTTGTTGCCCTAATTAGGATGGCTATAAGTACGAGTTTTGTGATATAGCTGTTGACCACCATACTATACCCAAGAGAACAAAAAGAATATACTTAAAATGCATACCTGTTATCTGCTACAAATCCCATAATTTCAGCCGAGATGTCGCATACCTCGTTCAGTCGAAGCCTGCAAAACTCTGTGCAAATCTCCGGATAACTCGCAGCAAATCTCGCTGAGTTGGTGTCCTCTCCCAAAAATTTCATTGATTACCTTGGACAAGCATTTTATTTCAGCGTTAAAAATGAGGCCAGTGGAGACTTCACGGGGTGGCCGTTCATTTTAATCCCATGACCCCTGCCTCCTTCCTCCATACCAAGTCGACCTCCCTCCTGGTTGTGAATCTTCCACCTCCAGCTATAGTGGTCAGCTCGACTTCAACTCACAAGTAATCTCTGACCTCCCTGCTCTTCTTCGCCATCTTTTGCTCTCTGCTTCACCACGCGAAAACCTTCCCCACATCTCCACTGAGCGGAACTCCCACATCCGACTCCGCCTCTTCCTCCACTCTGGCCGCAAGACTTCTGAAGGCCCATAGCCCAAAGACTCCTCCAAGCTGACGCCTCATTTTGAAACCATTAGATACCTTCTTCTCTGCAGCCACAAGATCCCAACTCCACAACACTTCCCCATCGCAAGCCAAGCGCTGCCCCGACCTTCCCTCTACAACCCACGACTGACTGCTTTCAAGAGCTGAACTCCTTGCTCGATTCAACCTAGACGAAGCCACCTCTTCCATCTCCCGTCAAAATCCACAAGCCTGACTCCTCTCCGTTCATCTGCAAGAAGAAGCCAAACTTGATTGCCCTTCACGCCTTTACAAAGCTACAAGAGTCGGCCCATTTAACTCTACCTGATTCACTCACTAGCAGCCAAAATTCATCATAAAACTATAAAAGGTGCTTATACAGTTCTGCTACCATCACGTGAAATCTTAGCTGTCGAGCAGATTAATCAAATTCATTTCCTATCAGCCTTTATTGCCTCTCATGTGGACTGGATGTATTGAATCTTGCTTCCCCAAATCATCCATCTCATCCAGCCAAATAACCCATAGTCCACCTCTTATTCTCAAAGCCCACCATTATAATTATCTTGGCCCAAGCTCTCAACCTATATAATTCCACTCACAAAACCTACTCAAATAAAGCCCATTATCCTCACCACTACCTAGCCCATCCAACCAGCCATCCCAACCATTTTACACCAAAGGAAGATATATGCAAACAGTAAATTCCCTCTGTGTTTATGCTTATTTGCATTTCATTTTAGTGTGTGTGCGCGTGTGTTTGTGAAGGAAAAGAAAAGAAAAAAAAAAGAGAGTTATTTTCCAAAAAAAAAAAAAAGAGAAGAAAAATAGCAAAAAAAAAAAGAAGAAAGAAAAGAATTTTGCAAATTTTGAGAACTTGTTTCGTCGTTTGCGGCGGACCGGAAAACCGCACATACACGCTTTCATAAGCGTGGTGGGATGGGACCCCGGTGCGGCGCCTACAACGAGGCGGGTAATCACCTAAAAATCCCGTTCTCGGCGTTCGTGTCGAGCCGGCAAACCGCCTATACACGCTTTCTTAAGCGTGGTGGGAAGGGAACCCGGTGCGACACCTACGACGAGGCGGGTAGGCCCTATACACGCTTTTCTTAGCGTGGTGGGGACGATCTTAAATACCTGCTCGCGGGGAAACAACTGCTTTTCTCTTGTAACAGGCATGTTTGAAGACCCATACACGCTTTCTTAAGCGTGGTGGGGGATTGAAGACTTTACACGGCCGCGGTGTCCTCGAAAGAGGACACCTACCATACACGCTTTCTTAAGCGTGGTGGGAAAGGCCCAGTTTCCCAAAATTTCCCCTAAATGGGGGAGACGCCGGGAGGCTGCCGAAATTTCGACTGAAGACAAGGACTTGGACTTGAGCTTGGACTTGAACAAAATCTAAGTGACTTAATAAAGAATTGAACTCAAGTAAAATGAAATTGAATTGAGATCAAGCTTGAATCAACTGCGGACCATAATGGACTTATGAATATTCAAATTTGATTTGGACAACAAGACATGAACTCAAACTGGACTTGGTTTGAACAACAGGGGACCATAGTTGAACTTGAACTCGAGCTGAACAGAGGACTTAACTTGTGTAATTTGAACATGACTTGAGCACAAATTGAACTCAAGTCAAATGTGACCAAATGTTATTGAATGAGGACCAAGTTTGAACTCAAATCAAAATGACAACAAATTAAACATACAAGTTGAACCATATGAAGGATGGCATGACATTAAAGATAAAACCATGATTTACAAAGTAATGAACCCCAATTCAATTACAAGTGAGCATGTATAAGCAATCATTTCAATTGGAGAGAAGAGATTGATGAGTTTGACATCAAGTTCGTTGCAAAGAATTTACAAGTGTGATTTGATTACAAGCAGCAAGGAGAGTATCAAATGAATGATGCATGTATCAACCACTCAAACTAATTTGTTGCCCTCCTACAAACAAAAGAGACTAGTGCATATGGCAGTGTGCTTGCAAATGACTATAGTAGGCTTATGAATCTCCTTACGAGCCATTGCTGAAGACTCTTTATTTATTTAACAATTCGCCTACGAATGATGATTTGCAACGACAACAGATATTCCTACGAGCATAAAAATTGATGTACAAGTGAATACATCAATCAACGTACAAATGACAACGGAGGATGATATACATCAAATATAAGAATCCGCAGGTCGTTATAGAAAGATCCGCTGCACATGTTAGATGCTGCCTACGAGTAAATATAGGGGAACAATGGTAGATGCAGATGCTTGTGGGTAACGCTAAAAGATTTGCACTCAATGCTAACATACGGACATGCTCCTACGAATCACTATAGAAGACCCCTCATACGCACCACAAGCGAAGCAAGGGAGATATGGGGAAATCAACACGACACCGGCAGTGTTCATACTAATCAATCAACGAGCTTGTATATTGAAGATCAAAAGCTTTAATGAAGAAAACTATTAGTGGATGCAATGATTGATATGCAAAGAAGACAGTATTCCACCAACAAAATATGCTTGGAAAGAATACGGTGAGCATGGTTTACTTATTATCAGTGCAAATCGATTTGCAATTCACCGAACATCTGCAAATAAGGAACAACGCAGTGAATGTATTGAACTCCTGCAACAAGCTTCCTACAATTAACACTAATCTGCAAGACATACAAGTCTCCTACGAATACAAATGTGAGCACTATATGTCACTTGTGGGTAGATGCAGAAAGACTTCAGTAAATGCAGTATCCTGAAGTCAATTCCAATCCATGAATGAAAACATCTACCTGTCTACAAGCAGCAGTAGTGGAGATTGTATAACGCAACGCCACCGGATCCGCAACTTTCATGCAAGCGGACAGAAGGCGTGTACAAATATTCCAAGAATACCCCTGCACGTGTGCACTTTAATTTGTATACACATAGGTACACTAAAAGGGGAAGATATAATCTGAACCCGCATGGGCCCCGACGAGCGTGTTATTGGTACACACGTGACGCCTAGGGATGCTGCGCGGGTCAATAAATTTGAACCCGATCCTCCTATATAAGCAGATAGGAGTCGACAACGTTCAACAAATAATTATAAAATGCCCCCAAACACCCGCATGGGCCCCGACGAGCGTGTTATTGGTACACACGTGACGTCTAGGGATGCTGCGCGGGTCAATAGGTGAATTCAAGTTCGAGCCCGATCCTCCTATTCAGGTAGATAGGAGTTGACACGGCTCGAACTATTAAATGAATATACGGTCGCGAGGTCGACCGAAATATTTATTTTATACGTTCATATTAGGCCTTCAAGGCCTATAATCAAGAGAATTCACCAATAAAGGCATAAAGCCTACGAAACCCGATCCTCTATCAATTGCTAGATAGAGTCGACAAGGTTTAAAATACAGAAATATAAATGACCCCACACCCCGATGATGGCCGTGCTGAATGCGAGTCTCAACCGGAGGGGTTTACATCAATCATCCCAAATGCCTCCCAAACCCTACCAAAACTCCAAAACCCAACAAAAAATACTCAAAAATCTAAATCTCCAAAAATCATCAAAATCCCAAAATATTTGAAATTGAAATCCAACCATCAAACACTTAAAGCAAATCCATCAACCCTCCGCAACAGTTTGTCGAGGTGGACAAGTCGAAAACTACTTCAGCCCACATAGAGCTAATGCCTGGTCGAAAATATCACTAGGATCCATTCTCAAACAATCTCCTGCCAGCAAGGACGTGGTACGAGTCCTCTAACCGGCAGTTTCGCCGCCAAATGGCACTGCAGGATAAACGGTTATGACTCGGGGCCCTCTGAACCAGGTGGTTGCCGCCAAATGGCACCATTATATTATGGTTATGGCCAGAGCCCGTATGCTCCCCAATGGCATTAAATCCTTGAGATATGAATCAATAGGATATGATCGATAGGGCACAAAGCCCTCTGTTAGCTAAGGTGGATTCAAATTTGTCCCCTTAGACAAATACCCACCCCAGGTCTACAAGGTACCCTTGGACGAAGCAACCCATGGCTGCCGACAAGGATCCTTCTGTCAGGTTGGGTCGACTACCTCCTCTGGCTAAGTAGACCAGGGACCACGATGGCCCGGGATGACGGAACCATGGGATCTTGATCGGGTCTATCATCCATTCCCCCTCCATCCGCTTTAAGTGCAAGATGGTGACATTTCCAATTTTAAATATGAAATCTCAAAATCTTCCAATCTTCCAAATTCTCAAACTTTCCAAAACCCCAAACTCATGCTGCTACTATATGCCAGATACGTGTCTCTACGTATCTGATTGACGACTAGCCTTAATCGAAAGTTCTCTCTCGTTACCGGGAGGGGTAATTAACTATAGGGGCTTGCGCCTATAGGAAACCAGAACTCAGATCATAAAGTCCTCGCTAAATGAGGGCGAAATCTCTGGGTAGTGTCTTATCTACTATCTCATCTGCCTTCCAAAATTTACCCCGGAACTTAGTTCGTTAAAACTCCCCCCGAAGAAAGCACAAAAGTCGGGCGGAGGCCGGGGCCGAATTTTCGGAGCCCACAGATTTCTGGCGACTCCACTGGGGAATGGTTTCTCTTTCCATCTTTGGCTAGTCGTATAAATGCTATAGTAGTAGCAAGTGATAATGATAATACTAAGCTCTATACGGTGAACATCAGGATGTGATACTTGGTCTCTATGTCCCAAAAGCTGTCAATGAAAGGTCCCGATAGAAAAAAAACAACAACCATTTATTATGATTGTAGAGCAAAAAAAGAATCAAGATATGTACGGTGAGCATCGGGGTGTGACACTTGGACGCATATCCAAGGATCCACCGCCGAAAGGTCCCGACATGAAGGAAAACAAATATAGAGTCCAACATCTCTGGAGGAAAAAGATATGTCAAAGAATGGTGTGACATCTAGTGTACATCCCTAGAGATCCATCATTAAAGAAATTAATCAAAAGTGGGTCCTAAATAAAACCTCTACAGATAATTCTCTTGATGGTCGACATCTTGAAGAATCCTCCAAGAAATCCTCCAAGAAATCCCATCGCTTTTCAAATATATCCTCTCAGACTAAAGAAGATCTTTGCCCGACCTTCATCAGTGCCCTTCTGCTCGAAGAACAAGTAGAGGTGATAAAAGAACTCCTTTGTAAATTCATGGACTGCTTTTCCTAGACACATGCTGAGATACCCGGCTTATCTCCTGATGTAGCAGTTCATAGATTGGTAATTAAACTAAAAGCAGTACCCGTTAAATAAGCTCCAAGGAGAATTAAAGAAGTACTACGCCTGAAGTTGCCCGAAGAAGTATTATGCTTAATGTACTATATTTTTCGTACATGCTTATTAGCATAAGCCTTTTATATTTTGAAATTCTCTTGTGTTGCAAGAATGCATTTCAAAATCTCCCTACAAGATAGGGGGCATTTTAAATATTTATTTGGGTTGACATCGTGCTACGCGCCGAGATCCCCAAATAAATATTTAAAATTATAAAATCTCAAAATTATTCTATTCTGAAATGTCCCTGCGAGACAGGGGGCATTTTAAATATTTATTTAGGTCGACATCGCGCCGCATGCCGAGATCCCCAAATAAATATTTAAAAATTACAAAATTTTAAATCTATTATATTCTGAAATGTCCCTGCGAGACAGGGGGCATTTTAAATATTTATTTGGGTCGACATCGCGCCGCATGCCGGATCCCCAAATAAATATTTAAAAATTACAAAATTTTAAATCTATTCTATTCTGAAATGTCCCTGCGAGACAGGGGGCATTTTAAATATTTATTCGGGTCGACATCGCGCCGCATGCCGAGATCCCCAAATAAATATTTAAAAAATTACAAAATTTTAAATCTATTCTATTCTGAAATGTCCCTGCGAGACAGGGGGCATTTTAAATATTTATTTGGGTCGACATCGCGCCGCATGCCGAGATCCCCAAATAAATATTTAAAAATTACAAAATTTTAAATCTACTCTATTATGAAATGTCCCTGCGAGACAGGGGGCAATTTAAATATTTATTCGGGTCGACACCGCACTGCATGCCGAGATCCCCGAATAAATATTGAAAATCATCAATGCAAATATTCTTTTATACTGAAGAATACAACAAATTCTTTTCAAAGTATATGCAGGTGAGCTTCAAAAGATTGAGCGCCACCTCCTCCAACAAATCAAGATTTCAAAGGTCAGAAAGAGACTTTTGTAACTACACACTCTAATAAATTGAGCCAGAACAACCTGAAGTCTTCCAACAGCCTGAAGCTTAAGGTTCGAATGGGTGTAAGAGGTCGGATCTAACACGCCCAAATATGGCCGGATCGCTGGCAGCTCCGTCTACTCAACACGCCATAAGAAAGGCCGTAGTAGCGGAACCCCCACTTCGTCAACCCGTCAGTAGGGACTGTAGGAAGTACGAAGGCAAATTTGACTCGATAAGTTCAAGTGATCATAGTCTACTAAATTCTCCTAATTGACCGGAGAATCAAGGTTCCAGTGGGAAGGAGAAATCTCGAGCAACTACCGAATGTGCGTAGGCTCCAAATCTTCAACCACAAAGGAAGACTCCAAATCTAACAACTTCAGCAAAATCAGCATTGGGAAGCATAATTCTCATAGCTCGAGTCTGAAGCCTGAATGGGTGTAAGAGGTCGGATCCAACAAGCCCAAATATGGCCGGATCGCTGGCAGCTCCATCTACTCAACACGCCATAAGAAAGGCCGTAGTAGAGGAACCCCCATCTCAGCAACAAGAGGACGAAGAGCTGTCAAAGCCCAGCTCTCCCGATCTGATGAACTCAAGTGACTCAGATTAAAGTCTCCTCAAGTGGTTAAGGATTAAGATACTACTTACATTTGGTACTATCAATCAAATTCAAAACCTGTAAATCTTTCAACAAATCCGTAAAGCATCAAGCGAGGATTGAAAGAATTTTTCTTCAACAAGTCCACCAAAGCACAAAGAAAAGGACCGAAGAAAATATCCTAAAGTTCACAAAAAGCCAATGGCTGAACTAAGAGGATTTAGTCATCAATAAGTCCATTATGCACAATGCTCTGGACCGATGACTTTTTGCCAACGACCTAATACGATCCTAAAAGGTCTAGGTCACCGGCATCTACTCCTTCATCAAGCCCTCCAAAGCAAGAAGCATAGGGTCGAAGGTATAAAAATCACCTGACAAGTCAGTAAAGACAAATCAGATAATTCTCTATCAATGTCCGCAGCATAAAGCACAGTGTAGGAGGAACCAAAATCTCATGACTCAAGCTAAAGTCACAGAAAGAAGCACCGTCAATGACAATACAAATGTCCCTAAAGATTGGGGGTATTTTAAATATTTATTTGGGTCGATAACGCGCTGCATGCTGAGATCCCCAAATAAATATTTAAAATTTCTTTCCAAAATACAACTAAAGGAGGGAAGAATGGAAGAGCCTCCGTAAACTGAATGCGCCATCATCAAAAAAGTATAATTTGACCAAGATACAATCAGTACCAAAGACAACGAAGTCTCACTAGCTGATGAATCTACAAAATTCAGATAAACCTCGATCGATATCAGCACTATGCAGCAGAAACGCTACAACTATACATGATTGTGTCAAAGAAGAATATTGAGCATATACAGAAAGTCCAAAAACTAAAGTGATAGTGGTGTTAAACGAGAACAAAGGATGGTGATTCTACCCACCATCGTCAATCTACAGAGTGACGCTCTAGAGACCTAAGTACAAAGTACTCTATCACTATCCAATGGATCTCTATCTGACCAAGAACAAATATGTCAACTGTACTAAAGATTATAAATGCATCTAAAGATCCATGAAGACATTGAGATAGACTCTTGGAGAGCCACAGAATGAAAACTTCAGTGTGACAACCAAGCAAATTTTTGGAGATCCACTAGGTGAAGACCTTTATATCACATCTAGAGCAAATACCTAGAGATCCATAGGGTCGATCAACATAACAACAAACGTGATTCACTCTAGACGTGAACCACATTTGTTGGGGGGCATTTGTTGACCACCATACTATACCCAAGAGAACAAAAAGAATATACTTAAAATGCATACCTGTTATCTGCTACAAATCCCATAATTTCAGCCGAGATGTCGCATACCTCGTTCAGTCGAAGCCTGCAAAACTCTGTGCAAATCTCCGGATAACTCGCAGCAAATCTCGCTGAGTTGGTGTCCTCTCCCAAAAATTTCATTGATTACCTTGGACAAGCATTTTATTTCAGCGTTAAAAATGAGGCCAGTGGAGACTTCACGGGGTGGCCGTTCATTTTAATCCCATGACCCCTGCCTCCTTCCTCCATACCAAGTCGACCTCCCTCCTGGTTGTGAATCTTCCACCTCCAGCTATAGTGGTCAGCTCGACTTCAACTCACAAGTAATCTCTGACCTCCCTGCTCTTCTTCGCCATCTTTTGCTCTCTGCTTCACCACGCGAAAACCTTCCCCACATCTCCACTGAGCGGAACTCCCACATCCGACTCCGCCTCTTCCTCCACTCTGGCCGCAAGACTTCTGAAGGCCCATAGCCCAAAGACTCCTCCAAGCTGACGCCTCATTTTGAAACCATTAGATACCTTCTTCTCTGCAGCCACAAGATCCCAACTCCACAACACTTCCCCATCGCAAGCCAAGCGCTGCCCCGACCTTCCCTCTACAACCCACGACTGACTGCTTTCAAGAGCTGAACTCCTTGCTCGATTCAACCTAGACGAAGCCACCTCTTCCATCTCCCGTCAAAATCCACAAGCCTGACTCCTCTCCGTTCATCTGCAAGAAGAAGCCAAACTTGATTGCCCTTCACGCCTTTACAAAGCTACAAGAGTCGGCCCATTTAACTCTACCTGATTCACTCACTAGCAGCCAAAATTCATCATAAAACTATAAAAGGTGCTTATACAGTTCTGCTACCATCACGTGAAATCTTAGCTGTCGAGCAGATTAATCAAATTCATTTCCTATCAGCCTTTATTGCCTCTCATGTGGACTGGATGTATTGAATCTTGCTTCCCCAAATCATCCATCTCATCCAGCCAAATAACCCATAGTCCACCTCTTATTCTCAAAGCCCACCATTATAATTATCTTGGCCCAAGCTCTCAACCTATATAATTCCACTCACAAAACCTACTCAAATAAAGCCCATTATCCTCACCACTACCTAGCCCATCCAACCAGCCATCCCAACCATTTTACACCAAAGGAAGATATATGCAAACAGTAAATTCCCTCTGTGTTTATGCTTATTTGCATTTCATTTTAGTGTGTGTGCGCGTGTGTTTGTGAAGGAAAAGAAAAGAAAAAAAAAAGAGAGTTATTTTCCAAAAAAAAAAAAAAGAGAAGAAAAATAGCAAAAAAAAAAAGAAGAAAGAAAAGAATTTTGCAAATTTTGAGAACTTGTTTCGTCGTTTGCGGCGGACCGGAAAACCGCACATACACGCTTTCATAAGCGTGGTGGGATGGGACCCCGGTGCGGCGCCTACAACGAGGCGGGTAATCACCTAAAAATCCCGTTCTCGGCGTTCGTGTCGAGCCGGCAAACCGCCTATACACGCTTTCTTAAGCGTGGTGGGAAGGGAACCCGGTGCGACACCTACGACGAGGCGGGTAGGCCCTATACACGCTTTTCTTAGCGTGGTGGGGACGATCTTAAATACCTGCTCGCGGGGAAACAACTGCTTTTCTCTTGTAACAGGCATGTTTGAAGACCCATACACGCTTTCTTAAGCGTGGTGGGGGATTGAAGACTTTACACGGCCGCGGTGTCCTCGAAAGAGGACACCTACCATACACGCTTTCTTAAGCGTGGTGGGAAAGGCCCAGTTTCCCAAAATTTCCCCTAAACGGGGGAGACGCCGGGAGGCTGCCGAAATTTCGACTGAAGACAAGGACTTGGACTTGAGCTTGGACTTGAACAAAATCTAAGTGACTTAATAAAGAATTGAACTCAAGTAAAATGAAATTGAATTGAGATCAAGCTTGAATCAACTGCGGACCATAATGGACTTATGAATATTCAAATTTGATTTGGACAACAAGACATGAACTCAAACTGGACTTGGTTTGAACAACAGGGGACCATAGTTGAACTTGAACTCGAGCTGAACAGAGGACTTAACTTGTGTAATTTGAACATGACTTGAGCACAAATTGAACTCAAGTCAAATGTGACCAAATGTTATTGAATGAGGACCAAGTTTGAACTCAAATCAAAATGACAACAAATTAAACATACAAGTTGAACCATATGAAGGATGGCATGACATTAAAGATAAAACCATGATTTACAAAGTAATGAACCCCAATTCAATTACAAGTGAGCATGTATAAGCAATCATTTCAATTGGAGAGAAGAGATTGATGAGTTTGACATCAAGTTCGTTGCAAAGAATTTACAAGTGTGATTTGATTACAAGCAGCAAGGAGAGTATCAAATGAATGATGCATGTATCAACCACTCAAACTAATTTGTTGCCCTCCTACAAACAAAAGAGACTAGTGCATATGGCAGTGTGCTTGCAAATGACTATAGTAGGCTTATGAATCTCCTTACGAGCCATTGCTGAAGACTCTTTATTTATTTAACAATTCGCCTACGAATGATGATTTGCAACGACAACAGATATTCCTACGAGCATAAAAATTGATGTACAAGTGAATACATCAATCAACGTACAAATGACAACGGAGGATGATATACATCAAATATAAGAATCCGCAGGTCGTTATAGGAAGATCCGCTGCACATGTTAGATGCTGCCTACGAGTAAATATAGGGGAACAATGGTAGATGCAGATGCTTGTGGGTAACGCTAAAAGATTTGCACTCAATGCTAACATACGGACATGCTCCTACGAATCACTATAGAAGACCCCTCATACGCACCACAAGCGAAGCAAGGGAGATATGGGGAAATCAACACGACACCGGCAGTGTTCATACTAATCAATCAACGAGCTTGTATATTGAAGATCAAAAGCTTTAATGAAGAAAACTATTAGTGGATGCAATGATTGATATGCAAAGAAGACAGTATTCCACCAACAAAATATGCTTGGAAAGAATACGGTGAGCATGGTTTACTTATTATCAGTGCAAATCGATTTGCAATTCACCGAACATCTGCAAATAAGGAACAACGCAGTGAATGTATTGAACTCCTGCAACAAGCTTCCTACAATTAACACTAATCTGCAAGACATACAAGTCTCCTACGAATACAAATGTGAGCACTATATGTCTCTTGTGGGTAGATGCAGAAAGACTTCAGTAAATGCAGTATCCTGAAGTCAATTCCAATCCATGAATGAAAACATCTACCTGTCTACAAGCAGCAGTAGTGGAGATTGTATAACGCAACGCCACCGGATCCGCAACTTTCATGCAAGCGGACAGAAGGCGTGTACAAATATTCCAAGAATACCCCTGCACGTGTGCACTTTAATTTGTATACACATAGGTACACTAAAAGGGGAAGATATAATCTGAACCCGCATGGGCCCCGACGAGCGTGTTATTGGTACACACGTGACGCCTAGGGATGCTGCGCGGGTCAATAAATTTGAACCCGATCCTCCTATATAAGCAGATAGGAGTCGACAACGTTCAACAAATAATTATAAAATGCCCCCAAACACCCGCATGGGCCCCGACGAGCGTGTTATTGGTACACACGTGACGTCTAGGGATGCTGCGTGGGTCAATAGGTGAATTCAAGTTCGAGCCCGATCCTCCTATTCAGGTAGATAGGAGTTGACACGGCTCGAACTATTAAATGAATATACGGTCGCGAGGTCGACCGAAATATTTATTTTATACGTTCATATTAGGCCTTCAAGGCCTATAATCAAGAGAATTCACCAATAAAGGCATAAAGCCTACGAAACCCGATCCTCTATCAATTGCTAGATAGAGTCGACAAGGTTTAAAATACAGAAATATAAATGACCCCACACCCCGATGATGGCCGTGCTGAATGCGAGTCTCAACCGGAGGGGTTTACATCAATCATCCCAAATGCCTCCCAAACCCTACCAAAACTCCAAAACCCAACAAAAAATACTCAAAAATCTAAATCTCCAAAAATCATCAAAATCCCAAAATATTTGAAATTGAAATCCAACCATCAAACACTTAAAGCAAATCCATCAACCCTCCGCAACAGTTTGTCGAGGTGGACAAGTCGAAAACTACTTCAGCCCACATAGAGCTAATGCCTGGTCGAAAATATCACTAGGATCCATTCTCAAACAATCTCCTGCCAGCAAGGACGTGGTACGAGTCCTCTAACCGGCAGTTTCGCCGCCAAATGGCACTGCAGGATAAACGGTTATGACTCGGGGCCCTCTGAACCAGGTGGTTGCCGCCAAATGGCACCATTATATTATGGTTATGGCCAGAGCCCGTATGCTCCCCAATGGCATTAAATCCTTGAGATATGAATCAATAGGATATGATCGATAGGGCACAAAGCCCTCTGTTAGCTAAGGTGGATTCAAATTTGTCCCCTTAGACAAATACCCACCCCAGGTCTACAAGGTACCCTTGGACGAAGCAACCCATGGCTGCCGACAAGGATCCTTCTGTCAGGTTGGGTCGACTACCTCCTCTGGCTAAGTAGACCAGGGACCACGATGGCCCGGGATGACGGAACCATGGGATCTTGATCGGGTCTATCATCCATTCCCCCTCCATCCGCTTTAAGTGCAAGATGGTGACATTTCCAATTTTAAATATGAAATCTCAAAATCTTCCAATCTTCCAAATTCTCAAACTTTCCAAAACCCCAAACTCATGCTGCTACTATATGCCAGATACGTGTCTCTACGTATCTGATTGACGACTAGCCTTAATCGAAAGTTCTCTCTCGTTACCGGGAGGGGTAATTAACTATAGGGGCTTGCGCCTATAGGAAACCAGAACTCAGATCATAAAGTCCTCGCTAAATGAGGGCGAAATCTCTGGGTAGTGTCTTATCTACTATCTCATCTGCCTTCCAAAATTTACCCCGGAACTTAGTTCGTTAAAACTCCCCCCGAAGAAAGCACAAAAATCGGGCGGAGGCCGGGGCCGAATTTTCGGAGCCCACAATAGCACATAGGCAAGGAATTATGATGATGGTGGCTTATCAGAAATATTGGTTCAATTGGGCGGTAACTAGATTGGAATCGAGTTCCTAGGTTATCTACTTGATTAACCGAGCCAATATTATATATATTTAAATTGAATCATTTAATCAACATGCATTATTATGTTGATGCACTTGCATAAATATTGAGAACAATGAGTCATTTGTGATACTTCTATTGTTTCGTATTCTTCTTGAGCTCTATGATTAATTCCTATTTTATCAGCACTTTCTATTGTTATTAGAAATCAAATCAACTTTCTAGGTTAATTCTAATTTCTCAAAGTGCTCAAAGTCATTTCATGTAGCTAGGAATTTCTTGATGTGGCATTTCTATTCATGCACTTATGATTTCTTCAAAGAATCCTTATTATTTTTATGATTTTTAAGATCTTTTTTATATTTATTTTTTATTTTTTATTTTAACTTCAGGCGTTGCAACTAGATGTTGAAAGAAAGAAGCTCAAATTTAACGTTCGTTCTAATAATTTTAACAAATATTAGGCTCCACTCATATACATGTTTGAGACCATCTAGAGAACATTTTGTTTGTTCTTCTTATTATCTTTTGTAGACATATTAGTTGTATATCAATGAGATTGTTAAATAAATCTAATATTGCAAACATATTTTAAAGCAATTTCGGAAATCTCAGCTGACTTTTGAAAGGCTGAAACACCTTCTATTTGTACAATCCTCTGAATTCTACCACAAGGCATACAAATTGCATTCAAAATTTTAGCACAATTCATAAAAAGTCAGCATAAATATGAAGTTCTTTGTCATTCATTAATTCATCTAATGTTGTATGCTTCCATGAGAGCATGTCAAAAAGACTAACAAGCCCATATGATGCATATGAGGATAGTCTAACCATAGGAAGAGTCAAAATTGCTTAAAATGGCTAGAATGAGCATTAAAAAAATAAACATCACTTAGGGGCTGTTCAGCAACAAGTGGGATTTAACTTTAGTGGGATTTAATAAATCCTATAAATCTGGATTTAGTGAATCTGAAATGTGTTAAATCCTAAAAAACTATTTGGTATGCTAAATGTTAAATCCTGTTAAATCCTGAGAAACTGTTTGGTAACATATATCAGGATTTATGGCCGTTAGGGATTTAAATTTAAAGGAGATATTTATGAAATCAAGATCATTGCATAAAACATAATAAAACCAATTTTAGTTCAAATAAAATGATAAAAAATTAAATAAAAAGCAAATTACAAACTAACATTGACCAAAATAACATATGAAGTATTAAATAAGCTAATTATATTAATATTTAATTACTAATTATATCATTAATTAGTCAATTAAGTTAAATTAGATAACTAATTTATGCACTATTTATACTATTAATTATTTAATTAATTAACTTAATTATTAATTGTTTAAATTATATTAATTAAGTTAATCAATAATAACTTTGAGGTGTCTAGGGTTTGCCTTTCATCTTTTCTTTTCGTCGTTGCTGTTCGGCTTCATTGCTTCGCAGGAGGTGTAGAGATTGCGCACGTCGCTACTTCAGCTCCTTCGTGGCTATTCGACTTCGCTCCTTCGACGACTTTCCCTTCCTGTCGGGTCGGAAGTTACGATATTTTGATCGGAAGCAACAACGGGAGCTTGCTGGCTGTGAAGGTTCTCCCTTTCGCGCGCTTCTTTGGCGACTATTGAGCTTCGGCGACATGGGCGCCGCGGGTAAGTCTTCCGCCACTCTTTAAATCCCGTTAAATCCACCGAACCGAGGGATTTAGTAAATCCGGGATTTAAGCCGTAAATCTGTAAATCTGGGATTTATTGAATCCCGGAATTTAATGCGCGCTGTAAAACTGGTTGGCTGGATTTAGCGTAAATCTGACTTAAATCCGACGATAAATCCGGTGCCAAACAGCCCCTTAGCTTGTTGGGATTGTACTTAACGATTCTTATAGGGACCAAGGGTTTATTGGGGTTGCTATTTCAAAGCTTTGCTTTACAAAAAGCTATAACAATTATATTTGGCTATAACTTATTGCTTTTCAAAAATTTCTAGGGTGAAAAATTACTTTTTACAACCAAATCTACTAATATGATAGCTCCAACAAAATTGTCATATGACTTTCTCAACAACAACAACAACAACAACATCAAGCCTTTATCCCACTACGTGGGGTCGGCTACATGAATCCTTTTTCTCCATTGTGTCCTATTAAAAGTCAAATTCTCGTTTAAATCTAATAAAGAAAGATCATTTCTAATATTTTCTAACCAAGTCTTTTTAGGTCTACCTCTACCTTTCTTAACATAAGTCAAATCTAAGACCTCTACTTTCCTAACCGGGTCATCGGGAGGCCGCCGTTTTACGTGACCAAACCATCTAAGGCGACTCTCTCTAATCTTATCTTCCACTGGAGCTACTCCAACCTTTTCACAAATATGCTCATTTCGTATCCTATCTCTAAGGGTAAAGCCACTCATCCACCTGAGCATCCTCATCTCTGCAACACTTAACTTAGAATTATGCTTCTCTTTTAATGGCCAACATTCAGCACCATAAAGCATTGCAGGTCTCACCACCATCTTATAGAATTTTCCCTTAAGTTTGAGGGGTACTTTTCTATCACACAATAAGCCCGATGCATGCCTCCACTTCAACCATCCAACTTGGATTCTGCTGATAATATCCCCAGCTATATCACCATCACTCTGAACAATAGATCTAAGATATCTAAAACGTGTACTCTTATTAATGACTTGATCGGCCAAAGTCACAATGCCCTCACTAGGTCTATTATTACTAAAATTACACTCCATATATTCCGTTTTAGATCTACTCAAGCGAAAACCTTTAGACTCTAAGGTTGACCTCCACAATTCTAGTTTACCTTCAACTCCCTCTCTAGTCTTATCAACAAGAAGAATATCATCAGCAAAAAGCATACACCAAGGTACATCCTCTTGCAAATGTCATATGACTTTCTCAGAAGGTAAAAAATTATTATAGCCACAATAGCTTAAAAAAATTTAATTTTTCCACAATAATCCTGCTACTACTTTACGGCCACCCCAAATAGATCCTCAAACCATCAAAGATCAAAAAAATGTATGTTCATTACACCATGACACACTAGGGCGTAGCAGTTTATGAATGCTAGCATTGAAGGATGAATACTGGCTTATTATGAGAAGAGTAATTAATAACATAGATCTGATTGGGTGCTTTGCAACATATTAAAATGTTTTAATAACGGGCAGTGAAGTATATCCAAATTAGTTCGCACCAAAATGCATTCTAGAGAAGCAAGCCCCCATGCAAGAAAGAATAACAGCAGGACAGCACTCTCATATGATAATGCTACAACTACTTTACAGCCGTAAGTTAAGAATAAAGACATTAGGAAATGCAAATGACTTTCATATATATCAAAATGAAGTCAACATTTGGAAATGTCCTTCGTAATGACGATCTTTTTTAAAAAAAATGTATGCATTTATAATTATTATTATTATTATTATTATTATTTCGTATATATCTATACTACTATTATAAAAGGGGCTTGAGTTTCCTTCCACATCAAATCCTGACCATCCATTTTAATTAATTTTAATTATTTAAATTAAAGCTCAACCTTTCATTTTAATTATTATAATTATAATTAATTAATAATTATAACTTTATTCATAAAGTTGAAATATTAAACTCTTCCTCTTAGTATTCCACTCCCAAGCTCTTTGTATTCCATTGGCAATCACGTTATTTTCAAAATCCAACCACTCAGATGTCCTAAAACGCACGAAAGATTTCTCAACCCTTCGTATTCCGACCATTATTTATCTTTATAGCGCACACATAGCCTGCTCCTTCACAATCTCGCCTTTACAACTGCTCACGTGGGAGTGTTGCTGCTCACGTGGAGTGTCGGCGTTCACAACCGAAGGGAGGTCTGAATTTTTGCTTTGAAAATTGCTAGTGTGGAGTGCCGCTGTGAGATCTGAATCTTTGCTTTGATTAGCTTTTTCTTACATGAGAGTGCTCTGAATCTTTGCTTTGAAAACTGCTCCAGTTGGGCTGCCGTTATTCGCAACCGCAGAGAGGTCTGAATCATTGCTTTCATTAGCTTTTTCCTATAGGACATGTAGATTCTGGCTGGCATGGGAGTGCCGCTGTTCGCAGCTTGTTCACATTCAGTTTTGAAGAATTTGGCGTAGAAGACATCAGATTAGAGGAAATAGTCCATGAAGTTGATCAAGACAATGTAAGACTCTTCAGATTTGGTTATCTCAATATCAAACAAAAACAATTTCCTGATTCATCTGTTAAAATCATCCTCTTTGTTTTTTTGCAGAATGGCTGGATTGATTACAATGTGTTTGTAGAAATGATGCAGAAGGGTAATGCAGGGTTTGGTAAGAAAGGTTTGCAGAATAATTTCAGCATTGGACTTAGAGAAGCTTTGAAGCAGAATGTTATGTGAGCGGTTTGGTTAACTACAAAGATAGTGTTACATGCGTTCCTCTCCCTTTCTTCCGTTCTGTTTCCACCCGCAACCGTAGGACTTCCTTCATAGCTGCAGCTGCTAAAAAGAAGTACATAGAAGAAGATTATCTTGTGGCATGTCTTCACTAATGCTTTGTCTTTCTGTCAATTCCTTGCTCTTTCATTTCTTTGACTTCATGAATCGTTCGGATTTGCTACATTTGGTGCGACGAAGCAGAAAAAAGGTTACGGCTAAGGAACTAGAGGAGATAGTGAGAGGGGAAAGGAGCATTCCACTTGTTTTAGATTTCTATGCGACATGGTGTGGACCTTGTATTATGATGGCGCAGGACCTCGAAATGGTACATTTTGCCTTCTTATGGGATCCCCTTGTTTCCTGTGAAATTTTACGTATTGCTTGCGTTTTTTATCATTTTAGGAATAGAAGGTTTGCTCTGTGTATCTTTTGAATTTAATCGACAATCTAAAAGTGTATAAACAAGCATTGGGTTAAGGGTGGAGGTTAATATATATTGCATGCCAATTGTTTGCTAAATGTTTTGGCTGCAGATACACGATCTTCTACAGGGATGATAAAGGATTAAAATTGTGCTTTATATAACTAACTTGTGTCCGTAATTTCAGAAGATGGTGCCCCTAATCTTAGAAGCTTACTTTTATTAGCTTAAGGTTCATCATTATGCACTTGTAAAGCAGTGAAAAAGCAGAACTTCCATGCATTTATATGTAGAATTGTAAATTAGTGATTGTAGAATTGATGTGCATGCTAACTATGAGGGTTTTAGATTGCCAAGAATAAACAACTATTGAATATTAAAAATTATGTATAAATATGCTATTAAAAATACATGAACATTTATGAAAGACAACTATATTGAAAAATAAACTATCATTATAATAAAAACAAATAAATTTATAAATAAAACTATGAATATTAAATGTTGACGCTTAGTTTTAGGTGCTGAAGCACTCAAACTCAAAATATTACAATTTTTTTTTATGGAACTCAATTTTTTTGAAAAAAAAAATAATCTCGAGAATCATCATTATCATTTGACAAGATAGCCTCATCTTCTTCATCACATCATCATTATCTCCAAAATCATCTTTTACATCACCCTCATTATTTTCATGTTCATTTGCAAGAGTGTTAAGCTTAAGGATTCATTCACTTTTTCTCTTTAGATCTCTCTTGAATATTATAGTTTTTTTTATAAATACCATTAGCTTTTGCTACAGTGCTCCATATTAAATCTTCTTCACCAATAACTAACTTGTTATTTTTATCTGACTCATCTTCCATTTTTCATATTGACCACCTATTAGCACATCTATATCATTTAAAGAGGTTGGGTCAATAATGTCGTTCTTCACAACTGAATGCCTGACTATTTCATTCTAGCTTGTGTGGTTCTTAGATTCAGCTTTCATTAGCTTATATTAGCTTTCTCTTACAGGCCTGACTATTTAGAAATTTAAGGAGGACAACTCGGGAATCAAGCTGCTTCATTTCCTCCCTCTAACAAGCTTAGAAACTACAATCCATGGTAATCAACCCTTCTTCCTCCAGCTTTGTTCAACCTTTATAATGCTTTCAACTTCCATTACTTTTAATTTTTCTTCATTCAAGCTTTACAATTTATGTATTTATAAATGAAATTTATGCTTGTTGGATTTTATTCTTTGTGAATGAAATATGACTTTTTAATGTGCAGAATTAGGTAGGTTTGGCGTGTGGTATTATTTTTTGCTTGTTATATGGAATCGATGTTCCTCCTTTTATTGCTATGGTCATAAATGAAATAAGGATGCATTTCATTTTACTGAAAAATCTATATCGTAAATTCATCCTTTAAAATATGCTGTTAAATGCTAATCTTGTTGAAGCACACCAATTACTAAAAGAAATTTCAATCTAAAAGCTAATCTCTTTGATAATATCCGACAAAAGCACAACACCAATAGCAAATCTCAATTACAAATCAAACTGAATGAACATCAACCTGTCATCATCCAAATTTGGTGAGCAATGGTTAAAAGTGCAACATTGAGGATGCATATTGCCCATGTTATCTTGTTCAGGCAAGGGATGATCATGTATTATGGCTTGCAATCCATTTAAAAAATTGTGCCAAAACGAAAAGATTTCTATTCTTTAAATAAGCATACCCAAAAGCTCATCCTCAGTCACCTACACACTCACACGCCAAAGCCTAGC
Organism: Dendrobium chrysotoxum; assembly: GCA_019925795.1. Taxonomy (NCBI): domain Eukaryota; kingdom Viridiplantae; phylum Streptophyta; class Magnoliopsida; order Asparagales; family Orchidaceae; genus Dendrobium; species Dendrobium chrysotoxum. Next base: position 1,636,140 of record CM034299.1, on the reverse strand, counting down.
TGCAAGAAGTGAAAATAGAAAGGAAAACATGAATGGATGTTGACAGGAAGGACCAATAGAGAGAGAATGAGATAAAGAAGTAGAAGAAAAGAGACAGACAGAAAAAGGAGCTGTTTAAGCGACCAAATTCATTCAATAGCTATCATAATTATAGTTCTAAGGCACCCTCTATATAGAATAGAGTCCTCAATATATAATAAAAATATCCTTGACCAATATGCCAAATATATTATGTTCTTGATAGACATTTAACACTTCAACATATAAAAAACATTCATAAATACTCAAATGGCACATAGCTAAAAGCTAACAACTAGACTCGTTCGATCATAATGATCATGCATCATTTCACCTAGAAATAAAAAAATAAATAAATAAAAATATAAAAATATAAAATATAAAAATATAAAAATATAAATAATAAAAATAAAAAACAACAAAAAAATATAAAAAAATAATGCATCATTTCACCTAGAAGAAACTCTTCTTCAAAGAGTTGGAAGGTGGCCATGTTGGTGGCGGAGGTAGAATGAGATTATGCGTCTCTCAAGATACACTCTAAAGTGTGCGCATCTCTCAAGAAACCCTCCAAGGAGGCCATCTTGGCTAAATATGAAAGAAAGAAATATATATCAAATAATTGTGATTCTTTCCTTAGCAAAATCCTATTATGTAGGCTTTGTTGTGAGAAAGATTGGTGATTGATTATAGATACATATTCACTTCAATCATAATTTATTCAAATTTGTTATATCTGGTTTATTTTGATTTTCTTAGGCAAGGAGTACTTGAAACAGAATTATGGAGGCAGAGTGTAAAAGCCATCTTGGGCAACCTAACTTTGAATTTTAAGACCACCAAGGAGGCCATCTTGGCTAAGTTGCTGTTTGCATGGCTAGGATTTTCTTAGGTGGTTGGCTGATAGTCTAACCATATTAGTCATTTATTAGGTGTGTCATGCATAAAGAACTTTTGATTCCCCCAAGCTCTTGACATATTGCTCAAGCAATAAATTATATGAAAGAAAGAAATATACATCAAATGATTGTGATTTCCTTAACAAAATCCAACACATATTTGAAAAATATTTTTATCACTTAAGAAAAAGCATTCATATATTGAGTCTAGATGGAACAAATTCACTACTTATAAGGTCTATACAAGCCTACAAAATAGTTCGAGTTGCTTTCATTGAACTACAATATGCACATGCTTCAAAAGAAATAAAATTCCCTTAAAATACTTTAGATATCTCGATTGAAATAAATTTCATTCATTATGTATTATATATATATACTGGTTGAACATTGGATTAGTTGAAACTGCTAATAGTCAATGTATTAATAAACTCAACTCATCTTAATTAGCCATTGAAAACTCAAAAGATTACAGAGTTGAGCTTTTATAAAACTTTAGTTGGAGCACCCTCAAAAGATATCTACATAGAAAAATTCATTAGAGGGTTCACTTTCTGTCATGAACAAATCTAAAAAATTCATTAAAGGGTTTGCTGAAAATATATATCATAAACGCCAGTTACATTTTTTTCATTAAATTAATCTTATGATTAATTAATTAAACTAATAATGGTGAATGGTTTTCTAATATTCATTTCGCAACCCTTCTCATTCCACTTGCTTTTTTTTAGTTTAAGATATATAAATTTTTTACGAATTACATTTTATTTTTTAAAGAATATAAAGTTTGTTTGTAGCTAACAATGTTTAGGACTTTAGTAGGTTCTCACCTGAAGGATGCGATCATATTTCTCATGTTGATATGACCGAAAACTTTGCCTTGGAGCTGTAATTAGAAAAAAAAAGATATTATTTTATTCTTGCTAAAGCGAAATTAATTATGCGAGAGTTAAAAGAGAAGTATGATGTTGTGGGCACACATGGTGATGTAGTTTGAGAAGCATCTGGTAGAATGTTAGTATTATTCAAAGCTTAGTATTTACTATTTCACTTGTATTTGACAGATTCGGAGTTACTCTTTTAACATGAGAATGATATACTTTAATTTGGGGAGATTGCATCTTTCTCCCTCATATGTTTGTATGTAATTCATAAGAAATTAATTTTATGAACAAAATTCTCACATGTATATTTCCTTTTCTCTATTTCTTTGTTTTTGTTCGAGTATGCTTACTTTGCTCGCTACGAAGGTAACTATCTTTGACCACTTTCTCACTTTGCTCGCTACAAAGATAACAATTTTTTACCCCTTTCTCTATTAATTATTAGTTCACATACTATCATATATTCTTAACACGCTTCAATGTTACAGCGGTCTTATTATTTTATTATTAGTGTAGGCCAAACTACTTTATTTATGATTTTTTTTCGCTTTTGTTGCAATCGATTGAGCTTGCCATTATTATATGATCTATTTGAATTGTGTAATTGGTTTTCATGTATTGGTTAATTATTTTAGTTATGCTTATGTTCTCTTTTTATTTTTTCCACTAAGAATATGTTCGATTTATTTTTTTTTCATTTACGTTTTGAATTTGGCTTGGGGTGACTAATTGAATTATATTCACCATATCTTTCTTCGAGCCAAATTTATCTTCTTCTGGAAATGAGCAAGCGATAGATATGAGTTTCATTACTATATATTTATTTTGTTTATTCTATTTTTTTTCATAGGAATATGAAGCTTTAATCATTTTTAAAAGCCATTAAACTACTCTTCTTCGGCTTCATTAGGTACTCAACAATTATCCTTTTATATACGTTATTCATGTTTAAGGAATGCCTAATTTCTGTTTTTCTTTTTAATTCATCTTTACTTTAGATGGGCTCCCCTGAAAGATACGATTATATTTCTTGGGTTGATTTATTTAAAAAGCAAGGAATTGAAAAGAAGAGGAAGAAGAATACATAGAAATTTATCATGGAGGAGAAGGTCGAGTCAAATCCGAAGAAGACCAAACTCTACATAGAGGAGAGCAATGAGTCTTTACAAGCTTCGGCATGAAGAAAAATTATGTTTGCCTTGAGAGGATAAATAGAAGACTTGTGAATATTTTGGATAGCCTAGAATTGCACATTTGTATTTTTAATTCCATGGAACAAAAAGAAATTGTGGAGTTTATCTATAATTTGCAAAACAGAGGAAGGAAGAATGAACTTGGAGGTATGTTCAAATTGTTCATTTTTTCTTTTACATTCATTTATAAAATTTTTTTTATATATTCTTATTATATTTGTAACATCATATTTGAAGCTACTTATATGAACAAATATTAAACAATGACTTCATATTCATATTTTGAGCTTTTGCATATATAGTTGCTTATGTTTTCCTTAATTAGTTCCTTGATTAATCTATCTAAAAGAATAACAATTAGTTTTCTAATAAAATGATAGCTAACTCTATTAGCCTTCTTGAATAATTTAATTAATTGAATGTGTAATTTAAGAATTCTTATCAAGCAAATCTGAGTATGTAAATGTCATAATTGAGAACTTGAACTTTTTTTTCCAATTTATACTTATTTGTTTCATCATTATTCTAATAAACTATGATGCAAGTGATTCAGACTTGATTGAATTTATTTGATGGCAATAAGGTTATTTCTCCAATTTTTTTTTTTAGTTGTATGTATGAATGCTTTATAAATTTCACTTCATGTTTGAATATTTTTTTTTTTTAGAACAAAACATGTTCTAATTGATGCTTCAAATGTTAGTTTGTCATGGAGTATTTTCATTGCAATGAAAATAAATTGATTTGGACATCAAAAGGATATGAAATTTTTAGTAATAAAAGAATATATATAAATTTAAACAAGATATTTTGCATTATTGAAAAACTCTTATTTCCTTTAGATAAATCATAATTACAATCGATGGCTCTATACAATATACAAAATTGTCAACTTGTACTAGAAAATGAATCCAATTTATGATGAACATCATTGATTATTTGAATATCATGAATAAGAAAAATCATTTATTTGCATTAGTTGAATTCATATTATATGACTTTGAAAATTTATTTTTTTAAAATTTATATGCATAGTGAAGTTCAGATTCTTTAAAAGACTTGGTTAGAAAATATTAGAAATGACCTTTCTCTATTAGATTTAAACGAGAATTTGACTTTGAACCGGACACAATGGAGAAAAAGGATTCATGTTGCCGACCCCACGTAGTGGGACAAAGGCTTGTTGTTGTTGTTGTTGTAGTGAAGTTCAGATTCTTCAGAGCTTGTTAAAGATCATAATAAATTGGTTAATCTGTCAGCTTCTTGATGAAATTTGTTTAATATGACTTGAGAAATTCCTTGATTGGTACTCTCCACATTTTATCAATAAATGTTTAAACCGAATTCATTAACAACCTGCCATCAAGATTTATATTCCTTTTAGTCTCCATTACTTTCGTTTGTTGTTTTGCTTTCTCAAAGAATTTTATAAGTTTAATGAATAAAAAAGTTGTATTAACAATATGCCATCAAGATCTATATTGTTTTTGTAATACTTATCTAAGCATATGAGATATTTATATTCTTGGTCGTTTTGTTAGAATTTTATCTTATCATTTATAGCAGTTGATAGATTTCAACATATTTTTTTAGAGCATACATATTCTAAACAAAAAAAATGGATGTGTGGCAAAGGACATGTGACAATACAATTCATATGTTGTTATAACTATGCGGTTGTAATTTGAATTTTTTGATTTTTTTCTTAATTAATTTTAAAATAAATATAAAACTAACAATGAAGTTAATTGCAGGAAAAGAACAGGATCCCTCTTGGTATCCTTCGTAATGTGATTGCTGATCCTATTCCAAATATCTTCAAGCTTATGATAAAACAATTAATTACATCGCATGTTCTACCTATTAATTGTGTACCTGATAGTTGTATTATTAATATCTATGAACCAGGTGACTGTATACTGCCTCATATTGACAGTCATGATTTTGTAAGACCATTTTCTACCGTGTCATTTTTAAACGAGTATAATATAATGTTTGGACACAAGTTAAAAAGTGTTGGACCGGGTGAATTCATTGGATCAGCTTCAATTCCCCTTCCAGTTGGGTAAGTATAAGATATTATTTTTCATCCTATCATATTTTAAATTTTTTTAGTAAGTTATATAGTATAATCTTCTATGGATATTAGATAATTTCATATCATCTAGATTATTAACTTCTAATATTAAATATTCAGATTTATGCTCGTCTTAAATGGTAATGGAGATGATCTTGCTAAGCATTGTATTCCTACAGTTTCCTACAAAAGGTTTCATAATTTAACCTCATTTTTAATTATACATCAATCTTTAATTCCTAATGTACTTAATTTTTTCTTAAAATCTGTAGGATATCTGTTACTTTTAGAAAGATGGATAAGGCTAAGCAACCACATAACTTCAAGCTTGATTAAGATTTACAAAATATAAAGTCTTCTGATTTGAGTGATGCTTCTGAATCCTACCATACATATAAAAGGATGCCTTTATAGGGTGATAATATCTGATCGTTTTTCTCTCTATAATTATTTCATTTACATAGATATTTTCAATGCAAATACTATATGTTTTCTTTTATCTTCACTTACAATTGCTATATTTTATGACTGGTTGGTAGGCTTATAGTTGCTGTGATAATCACGTTGTTTTAATTATATAATTTTTCATATAGTTTATATAGCATATATAACTTAATGAAGATCATCAATGACGTTATTATTCACTATGATATTTGGCTTGTTATTATAAAAAAAAATTTGGATGTAATTCTTGTTGAACTTTTGAAGATCTTACTAAACCAATTATACATCTTTCATCAATATCTTCTAGCATTATTTTAAATTTCTTACTACCATTGAAATTTATTGCTATTATTATTATTATTATTATTTTCTTTATTCATGGCATTATAAGTTCTTTTAAAACATTACTTTTTCTTCAAGTGAAAATTTATTAGCGTTTTGAGCAAAGATAAATAAAATAAATCTAAATTTTATTATATACCTAAATTGTTAATTTATCTTAATTCAAGTATAATAGAAGTATAAATCATTTATATTTATAGAAATTTTATATCTTTGATGTAGCATTTCATAAAATTTTTTCTCATGTTGTTATATATTTTTATTTTTAAAATTCATTCACGTGCATATGTGCACATGGTGCACGCGCATTTATACTATTTTTTTATAATGCCGCCACAAAACCTTTTCCATGAATACACTGAACGCTAACAGCCTACAGGCCAAATTAGGCGACTACAGCCATGCTCAGCACCTACTTAATAAATGGTGAAAGGTTTCGATGGAACATTTCCGTCAAAATCGCAATGGCGACCCGGAGACCTCCGTCAAACATTGGCTATGAGCAGACACCGGTGACGACAACAACTGCCCTGGACCCGGATCAAATATTAATTGAGGGTATAAAAAACCAACGGAGCGCGTTCTTTTCCAGCCCGATCAAGCATCAACGGATCTTCGTATAAGAGCTCACCTATGGATTCCTCTCCTTCGAATCGAAAGTCGCCTCCGTCGTATGTAGTTCGCTGAGCGATTTTAGGAGGGGGAAGCAAATTTTGGGAGGTGAAGGCACGGGAGATCCCTTTGTTTCTCATTTTAAATAGCAAAGATCAACTTCGCATGATTGACGAAATGATCAAAATAAAACAAAGAAAGAAATGACCCTAAGCAAACAGCGAGGAGGAGAATCTGACCTAGATGGGTCGCCGAATTATAATTTTCTTGATGGCTGCTCATTTACGATAGAACCCTGAATCACTTAAATCTTCTTATCTGCCGGAGAGAATCGCCGTCAGTCTCCTAAATCAAAAATCTTGCAACAAAAAAGCTCGCTCCCACTCCAAATGAATCAACTGGAGGCGTATAGTAAACGGCGGAATGGTTCCTCAATCCGTACGGTTTCTGACTTTCTTCTTCCAGCGAGGAGACGGCAGCAGAGCTGCCGTCATGATAATTGCGACTAACTACCGTAGACATGGACTCCCTTACACCAAGTTCTCTTGGGTTTTGATAAGGGTGTCAAAAGAAAAATTATTAGGTGCGCGATCGGACGCGAATAAAAATATGACATGTGGATCTGTCGCGTGGAATTATTTTTTGTATATTATTTTTTATTTATATTTTGTCAGCCCGACCGGCCCAACCTGATCCACTATTTTTTTTCATTTTAAAGGTAGGGTTGGTGCTATTTTCAGAAATCCGTCAAAGATCCCAAAACCTAAATATTTATTGGCCTTTTGATATCTACTGCTCAGAAAGAAAAAATGAGGAAGAAAATTGCCGACAGGAGATGGAATGCTCAACAGAGACAAACAGGTAAGGGATGTGTGCAAACGTTCATGAATCGGAAGTTAATTTAGGTGGAACTTCCTTAGATTTCAACATATCGGTTAGTTTCAATCACATCCCCAAGCTGCAGTTGTATTAAGAGTTTACTTTTTGAAAGTTTAGGGTAACAAATCTATGTAGAAAAATGTCATCAATGCTCATCCTTACAAGTGCGTAGAAAACATAAATAAGCTCTTCTCGTATCCTACTCTTTTCTTTTATGATGTTACAATTAAAGCGTAGTAACAAAGCTACTTTCAGTTGACTTACGATGATCAGCATTATTTTTAGGGTTGATTGAGCTAATGTGTTTTAGTTGCGTTATTTGTGCACTTTTTCTGCGCTTTAGTTGCGCTATAACTATGCTTTTATTGCACTTTAGTTGCGCTAGATGTGCGCTTTAGTTGCGCTGTCACTTCACTTTTACTGCGCTTTCCTTGCACTTTTATTGCGCTATAGTTGCGCTATTGAAGTTATGTTATTTAATAATCTTTTCTTCTTATTTCACGTTGTTTATAAAGATTAGAGAGAAGCATATGAATGTTACTGTACGTATGCCCATAATAATGGCTTTAGCGTCTAGAAGGATCATCATAGTTACTGGCCAAATTCTAGAAAGATAAAATCTAATGAATTTGTCTGTTCAAAAGTTAGTTTCAAGAAGAAAATTAATCTGAATTCCACAAACAAATTTATTAAACCAGAGGTTAGAACCGATTGCCCATCAATGGTGAGATTTGCAGTTGATGAATGTGGTTACTAACATGTCAAAAGATTTATTGAATCCAACAACCATGAATTGGCTAGGCCAGCCAATCGACACCTTTTGAGATCATATAGGAATATTGATGTTGAAAAAGCTTTTGTCCTAAAATCAATGACAGATGTAGGGATTAGAACAGTTGATGCATACGCCTATCTTGCAGAGGAAGTTGGAGGATTTGAGAATATTGGATTCTTGAAGAGGGATGTCTACAATTATATTCAAAAGGAGAAAAGAGCAAAGATTGAATTTGGTGATGCTAATTCTTTGATTAAATTATTTAAAGATCGACAAGTAGATAACCACATGTTTTTATTGGATGTTCAAATTGATGAGTCTAATAGATTGTTAAATTTTTTCCGGGTTGATGGGATAGGCAGGATAGATTATGACTATTTTGGAGATGTGTTGATTTTTGATACTAGCTATAGGCTCAATAAGTATAATTTTATATGTGCACCATTTATTGGTGTTAATAATCATTAGTAGAACATTTTGTTAGGGTTACTTTTTGGTCAAATGAAACAATTAAAAGTTTTACATGGTTATTTAAAATATTTGTATGAATAATGAGTGATAAACACTCAATGATAATATTCACTTATCAGGACCATGCTATGGCTAGGGCTATAAAAGTAGCATTTCCTCACACTCGTCATATACTATGCCAATGGCATATCTCTAAAAATCTTCCATCAAAGGTACATATCTTCAATAGCAACAACAAAGTTAGAGGACTCTTCTATAAGTGTTTGAGCAAGTGTGATTCTAAGGAAGTGTTTAAGGAGGCATGGGCTGAAATAATCAAGGAAGGAAACCTTCATAATCATGAATGGTTGGAGGATCTTTATAAGATAAGGAGTAAGTGGTCAACAGCTTTCAATAAGGATTGTTTTAGCATGAGCATTTTATCCACACAGCGTAGCGAGTGTACTAATAATATTTGTCATGGCATTTCGAAGCCAATAAGTTCATTAACTGATTATTTTCTTGGTTAGAAAAGATACTGATGACTTGGCGCTAAAATGAGCAGGATGAGGAGTACAAATGCAGTCAGTCCGAAATTATTCCTGTGATAAAAACTAGCTCAATATTAAAGCAAGTTGCTCAGTTTTACTCAAGAAAACTATATTCATTTTTTGAGGAAGAATTTTTACAGGGTGTTGGAAGAATGAGTATAGACTTCGTCTCTACTGATTCTTCAAAGTTTCTAATCAACTACACAGAGAATAAGGACCAACATCATCCTTGGGTTGTCGATTTTGATGCAATATAAGGTTGCATTCAGTGTAGCTGTAGAAAGTATGATACGATGGGATTATTGTGTTCTCACTATATGAGGGTTTTGAGATAGTTGGATATTGCTAAAATTCCTGAGAAGTACCTACTTTTGTGATGGTCAGCAAGGGCTCAGAAATATATTTATTCATGTCACTTGGGCAATGGTACAATAAATAATAACTTTGAGGGTAGTAGGGGATTCATATTCAAAAATCAAGTGAGCAGATTTGTATATCAAATTAGCACACAAGTGCAAGGGAATGAGGAGGCTGAGGAGTACATGTTGACCGCAATGAAAGACATTGCTAGAAATATAGACTTAATTTTAAATGGCAAGAAAGAAAACCATAAGTTTATTGCAAGATCTTAGGGTGGCATTGAAAACTTGAAAGATCCTGTAAAGCAAAGGCCTAAAGGCATATCTAATGCAAGACTGAAAAGCCATTAGGAAAAGATGCCTAAGAGTAAGTTTTAATATCCTACCAATTTGCTTTTCATCTTATATTTTCATTAAGAAATTAAAGCTGTAGTTTTTAACAGAGAAAACTTTGGTGGAGAAAAAAAGCAAAAGGGATGGATGAAAAAATAAAAGATGTACATATGACAATGGATGGTCCTTTTTCAACATAGATGAATTTCTCAAGCATGCTTGAATGCTTCAATGAGGAATATATAACCGACAAAGTAAGAAGCCAGCCTGGTGCTGAGTACACCAGATTGATGACAGATTTTATTACATCGGAGTTAGAATTTAATGAATTTTCATTGTAATAAGTATTGAGTGTTATTTAAACTCAATCACCTTATAATTTTTCATTATAATAAGTATTAATTTTTATTTAAACTCATCAACTGTATAAATTTTCATTGGAATTATGCAAAGTGGCTATTTTAATGCACTTTAGTTGCGCTATAAGTAAACTTTAGTTGCACTTTTAATGCGCTTTAGTTGTGCTATAAGTGCATAATAGTTGCGCTTCTAATGCGCTTTAGTGTGCTTCTAATGCGCTTTAGTTGTGCTATAAGTACTTTTTAATTTGCTATAAGTGTGATTTAGTTACGCTATAAGTGCGCTATAAGTGCTTTTTACTGCGCTATAAGTGCGCTTTAGTTACGCTACAAGTGTGATTTAGTTGTACTATAAGTGAGCTTTAGTTGTGCTTCTAATGCACTTTAGTTGTGCTATAAGTGCTTTTTACTGTGCTACAAGTGCCCTTTATCAACAAAATAACAAAATATATAGAATTTAAAATTGACTTAACATTAAATAACACATAATGTATAGTTAACATTAAATAACTCAAATGTACATAATTAATAAAATTTATAGTTTTGCATCTTTGTTGTAAGAAAAATTGCATATCCAAATTCAGCCCTAAATTTTGGCATATATTTTTGCCAGTCTTTAAAAGATGCCTAATCCATTTTCCTTCGAAGGATGACTTTCTCCATATATTTGCATACAAACATTCCACAGTCAACATCGTTTAACTGAGTTGGAATTCCATGGACATTTTATAAATTTCAATTTGTTATATCGCTTGGGAAGGCTCCTTCTTTGTCTTCATGCAAATATTTTATCTGAAAAAATTAAATAAGTGTTTTACTCTTGTGGTCATATTGAGAAAATAAGTTTCATACAATCAGGCTTAAACTTACAACTTCATAATATATTTTCTTGTGTTCTGCATTGGGTAAGGAATCATATAATTTTCAAACTCTCTCTTTCAACCTTCTTATAATTAGGGCCTAATACTTATCGAAGATGATGGGTTGAACAATAAGATTGCTTTTCTTAATTGAATCAGGATTTATGTGTTGTATGAATATTTCATAAAGATGTTTGTAATGTTTGTATACCTGCAATAATTGAAGATGAGTTGAATCTTAGACAAAAATAATGTGGTTAATAGATTATAAAATGAGTGGAAATTCTACTAACCCTGTATAATAGAGAAATGTATAAGTAGGGTTGAAATTTATTTGTCATAATCCTACTCTTCTTAGATAACAAAAAAGCAAATGCATCTACATGGTTATCCCCTAAATATTCATTTCTCAGCCAATCATCAATATCAGCTTTGGTAATTGCTATGTTACCAGATGTAAAAATAAGGTCGTCCCTCCAAATAACAAAAGAAAAAAATTAAAGCACATGAAAAGCGCATGTAAAGCACATGCAAAGCACATTAAAGCACATATAAAGTGCATGTAAAGCACAGACAAAGCTCCTAAAAAGTGCAACAAAAGCGCATCAAAATCACATCAAAAGTACAAGTAAAGTGCATTCAAAGCACAGAAAAAGAATAATATAACTTACTTTTTTATAAAACTTTTTGAAACAATCATCCATGAATGTTTGTTGTTCTTTTGTTAGGAAATCCTTCCTGGGATATTCCATTGTAATGTCCGCAAAGCGAGGTACTGCCTTTATTTTATCCACTGAAATCACTTCTTGGTTCGGCGTTGGTTTGTCCAGTCTTTCAGAGTGCTTTTTCTCATCTCTTTTTCTTTTTAGTTTATGTGGCTCATCCTTGATGATCTCCATATTGCTGGCTGGAAGTTTAGTGGGTGGTGGTGGTTGAGCAACTTCTGAAGTGGGTGGTGGTGGATCAACTTCTATAGTGGGTGGTGGTGGAGCAACTTCTGTAGTCAGTGGTGGTGGAGCAACTTCTGTAGTGGGAAGCTGAACTGTAGTTGTATTGGTGGTGGTGGAGCAACATCTATAGTTGGGGAAATTTTAGGTTTTTTTACAGATTGGTTAGTTTAGTAAGATGAAGATATAGAAGATTTGTCAGGATCATATTCACATTGGGCAAGATGGTGGATGAATTTGTATTGTAGAGATTCAATAGTTGCTTCAAATTTCTCTAAATTGTCTTCAATTCGATCAATTCTTCTGCCCAAATTATCTTTAATTCTATTGCACACATTATGTAATGCACTAAGTAATTTATTCTGAATAGAAGCCCAATCTTCACCTTTAGGTAGTGGTTGATGAGTAGGAGGTTCAGCAGGAGTTTGAGGGAAATCTTAATGTGGAGAATGGGGAGGAACTTCAAAGGGAGAGTGAGGTATGGGCAAGTCAACTTTTTTGGTTGTGGTGAGTGGATTGTGTGGGGATCTTAATTAGTTCGAATTTCAAAGTTTTGAATGGCATTTATATCAGCGTTCAGATTTTCTGCCTCATCCTCATGAACATCCTGTAGAACAAGATAAATCTGCACAAAATTTAAACAAATATTAGAAAAAATGCGTTTTAGTTGCGCTTTATTTATTAGTTAATTTTTGTATTCAAAAAATAGCAGAGTAAATTTAATCTTAAAACATACCTTCTTTTTCTTCAAAAATTTAAATAAAGTCAAGCACTCGCTTATGTATAGAAAGTATCTGTATTCCCCTCCCATCTCAAAAAAATATGGTCTTAATTCTGGATTGCTCTGTTTATTCATGGAGAAGTATTCCAAGAACCATATATGCATAACACCACATATAAAACCTGGGTAAGTAAATGAAATTACAAATATATAAATTTAAATAAACATTGTACTTACCAGAAGGAGAGGGAAAAAACTATTGATGTAACCCAAGGGTTTCTCCATTGCAAACTTGTTTGCAATATTATTAAATTCCTGGACTGTAAAATCCTTAATACTTGCTGCCCAATTAATAGAGGACAACTCATCTACATTACTTACTATAGATATGAGTCTTGTAGGGGTTTTATGATTATTTAGAGAAAAAATAAATTAGAAATAAAAAATATTATAAAATTCTTTATTTTTGTTGCATTGTCTGTTGATCTATTTAATTTTATTATTTCAGTTGATAGAAGACCTAAGAGTGGCTCGCTCTTCCAATTGATATCAACATCTCTGTTGGGCAAACCTGTGAAAAGATTTTCTTTTAATTGGACAAAGATAATTTTACAAAATTAAAAAATATATCAAATATTTCTTATTTTAAATCAAACCTATTAACAGAGCCACCTCATCAAAAGTGAATTTAAGCAAATGATCATTGATAATGAAGCCTTCATCAGAAGTATTCCAAAATTTCAAAATCTCATATAAAAGAGGTATACACTGTTGGAATGACAGAAACTTCAAAAAATGATGAATGTGCAAGGTCCTCAACATGTCCCAAATTTCATCATTTATTATCTCAACAAATGTGTCGTAAATAGTTCTGAAGGTGGTTATGTAGCAACGAGAAGTAATAGGCCGTTGATAAGGCATCTAAAAAAATGTAATATAAGAGCAAGTTAAGCGCAAGTAAAACGTAACAAAAGCGTAAATAAAGCACAACTAAAGCGTAACTCTTGTCGTACCTTTTCTAAAATACACACTGCTCCCAACTTCATCTACCACTGACGAGGTCGTATGTAAAGCGCAAGTAAAGGGCATGTAAAGCGCAAGTAAAGCACAGGCAAAGCGCAAGTACAAAATAGTTTGGGAATGAGAAGGTTGATAAAATAATGAAATATTTAACAAAAAACACCATGAAGAAAACTAGTTATATAGCCTAAATATAAAAATGAAACCATAGAAAACAAAGTGAAATCGCACATAAGGCGTAGTAAATACGCAACAAAGGCACAACTTCTTTCCGTACCTTTTCTAAAATGCAGAATTTTGCCAACTTCATCTACCACCGACGAGGTCCTGGAGAATGAAAATGTCGAAGGATTGGAAGAAATACTTCTGGAGAACTAAATGACGAGGGTAGAGAGTGAAAAGTTGGGTGAAATATATTTTAGAACCATTTTTGCTTCTTTTTGTATTCCTAATTTCAAATAATTCGGGTTAGACGGGCCGGTCGGGCTGACAAGACATAAACCAAGAATAATACACAAAAAATTCTGCATGGCAAATCCACATGTCATGTTTTTATTTGCATCCGGATGCAAAGCTACGTTCGGTCCCCGCACCTAATAATTTTCCCATAATCTGACCCTACCCAGTCCGACTCAAAAAATTTTAGGGTCGGGTCAACTCATTTTCAATACTAATTAGGTTCAGGTTTAGCAATTTGACCCATTTTTAAAATTGGGTCAAATTTGGGTTGACCCGGAAATCTGAAGTTGACCCGATTACAACCGGCATCTGTCAAATTAATGAATAATGAGCGCAACAGTCAATAAAGCATTCTGCGTTCTCATAATCGACATTTGAGCATTTAGCTAGGGTTATTATCCAATTCTAATTTCTCCTATCTAGGCTCACATTCTGGGCTTCTGGCATTCGTCTTCTTCTCATCTCTCATCAGTTCTCCAATCTTGAATCTCGACCTTGTCCGTCGTTTCTCTCATCGATGCCTACACTCTAGAGCCTCTAACTGAGCTGCACCTTCCATGCCGAACTGATTTGTCATTTGTTTGTATCTCTTTTCCTATTTAATATTTTAGAATTTTTTGCAATTTTTGTGTTGATGGTTTTGGAAGTTAATTGGATTCATTGATTCAAGTTCTTTCACGGTTTCAGGTCCTTTTTAAGGTTTCACCGACATGCATTCAAATTTAGAATTTTAGGGTTTTTCAAATTAGGGTTTTTCTTGTTACCAATTTTAGGGTTCATACTTCATATTATGCTCTGAGGAGGAAATCTTTTGGATTATCTCATATTATGTTGTTTAGGATAAAATGGTGAATGATTCTCCGACTCTCTATTGTTTGTCTGTGCTCATCTCTGCTGACGGCTAAGTAGTGAGTGTTATTGTGTTCTACTTCTTGTTGTTATGTATTTGTACAGTTGTAATTCTCTGTTAATTTAGTATTTAGGAATTAGGATGGTGATTTCTTCAGACCTTCTCATGATTTGATCTCTGCACTTGTACTTCTCTGTTAGTTTAGGGTTTATGGTTATACAATTATTAGTTATGGATGTTATTGTCTTATGCTTCCCTGGTTTATGAAATAATTAGACCAATATATTATGTTTGAGCCTAAGCTCCCAATCAAATTAATGTAGATTCAGAGCATTCCATAATATTTTATATCATTTTTTTTAAGCTTGAATTTGAATTATGCATTTCTCTCATAATCTCATGGGATATGTAAAGTTGAAGTTAGCTCCATTATAGCTTACATAAAGATAAGCTTAAAGATATGAAATTGTCAATGAATTTCAGCCTAAGATATTCATATGCACATGATTCATTGATTCTAAATGAATGCCTTATATATGGAGGGAATGCACATTTGTTCTAACTATTTTTGACTTTTGATGACCTGAAGTGGTCCTTAGGGCACATATACTCTTCTAAGAATTGTGTATTATTCTTTGTAACTCTATTTAATTTAATTTTTTAGATGGAGAACTCCAATACTATTGTTGAAAGTACCCTTTTTCTTGCAAATGTACAAGCTGATGTTGGTGTTAATGAAGGAGATGAAATTGAAATAGACACTACTTATGTTGATGATGTTGATATTGGTGATGAGGATGTGAAAGAAAATGATGAAGCAAACATTCGTAAGAAAAAATGAAGGATGACTTCAACTGTATGAGGTCATTATGAAATGTTACCCCTAGCTGCTGAAATCAAATAAAGATATAAATGCAAGAAATGTGGCGCAATTTGCCAATGTGATAGCAAGAATGGCACTGGAAACTTAAAATGTCATTTGCAAGTTTGTAAGAAAAGAAGTGCTCGTAATATAGGCCAAGTAATTTTGCAATCAAATCCTAGCTCACCAATTTCCTTAGCTGACACTAAGTTTGACCATCAATAATTCTATAATTTATTCACTGCTGCATTTATTATGCATGATCTACCATTTCAATGTGTTGAATGGATCGGTGTACGTGCATTACTTCATTATCTCCGCCCTGATCTACAGGTAGAAACACAACCAGAAGTGTCTGTAAGAAGATGTACATTAGAGAGAAGGCCAACATTATATCATGCTTGAGTAGATGCACAAGCAGAGTTTGCTTGACGTCAGATCTCATCTCTAGTTCTGAGTTCTCCACTCCATGAGCTAGACTTAGAGGGGGTGCAAAATATCAAAGTAGATTAAATGGAATTTCTGTTTAGAAAAAAAAATGTAAATATAATTTGCAATTCTTATTTGTGTAACAATATAAATGTATCATATATTAGTGTAATTTTAATAGTATTTAGTAAATGTATTTTTTATACATGTAACTTGTAATTTGACAATTAGTGTTAGTATTTTGTAAATGTAATTTGTGTTTATTTATAAGTTTGAAAAGTTATAGTTTCTCAAATCCTCAAATAAATAAATAATCATTTCTAATTGAATAAATAAACAATTGAGAATAAACAAATAAATAAATAATTTATGATGAGGATGTATTTCATTTTTTTGCACTTTATATTTTTAATTGCATTACTTAAAATCTTAAATAAATCTGAAATAGCAAAAAATGGCAAAAAAGAGAACAAACTGGGTTGGAGGGTCATTTTGCGTTGACCCCAGCCCAAACCAGGTCGGGTTCAGGTTTGGTTTCCCGACCCATTTCTATAGCCAGGTCGGGTTTGGGTTGGGTCAGCAATAGCTGGTCAAATTCGGGTTGGACCCAATCCCGACCCGAAGACCCATTTTGACATCCCTAGGTTTTGACTGAGAAATGTAACTTAAGTAGCATTTCATAAATTCGGATTTAAGGTTGTTAAATACCGAAAATTATTTGGCAAGAAGTATGTTAAATTCTGATAAATTTTATGGGATTATTTTAATAATGTTATGTAGAATTTAAAATGATTAATTTATATGAAATTTATATTTTAAATGAGTTACTTATTAATTTTAATTTTAATTAACCTCAATAAATTATAATTATGAATAATATAATTAGAAGTCAATTTAATTATTTAATAACTTAACTAATAATTTAATTATTGACTATAATATTAATTATTTAATTACTTATTTAGATGTTATTTTAATAAGCATTTCAATACTAATTATAATGGTGATTATCTAATTAATTATTTAATTATAATTTGAATTAACTAATCATTTAATTTCTATTTATATTATTAATTATTTTATTAAAATTTTAAGTGTTATTTTAATAATTTTTAATGAAGATTATGGTCCTTGGATACATGTGAAGTTCATGAATAAAAGAAGGAATTTTCTGTTGAATAAGAATTCTAAAAAATCTATTAATAATAATGCTTCAGTCAACAATACATATTTGAATTCTTTTAAGAAGCCTGGTAATGTTGTTGTAAATCGTGATGACCAGATTCTTTCTAAGCAAATAGATGTTGTGAAGAAAGATATTGAAAATAATCAGATTTCTAAATCTTCAGTTCCTTAATCAGATACGTCTGCTGTTGATCCTATTAAAGTTAAATTTACAGATGCTGATTCCAGTTTTTCATTAGCTGGATTGAATGCTAATAAATTCAATGTATTGTCACATTGTAATGAAGATTATGCTACTGAAGAAATTTTTGTAGCTAATGATGATTATAAAGAAGAACGTGAAGCTACCGATTCTGAACATTCAAAATTTGAAGTAATCGTTGCTGAAGTTGATGCTACTCCTGCTGATGTATTGGCATTTGATAATGTGGAGGTTATTCTAAATACTGAAGCTGAAACTTCAATTTTCTTTAGATGTGGATATTCTGAAGAATGAAGTGAAGAATTCTAAAGTTATTAATCCACAGAAGAATGTTGTTATTGGAAACAATGGTGCAAATATTTCCTTCAATCCAAATTCCGAAAGCAAGATAAGTTCTAAATCTTTAAGTTTTGAAAAATGCAATGAGTTTATAAGTTCTTCAAGTGTTAAACAAAAATGCATTAAAGAACTTAAATCCTTAGTTCTTCATCTGATTTGAAGATGTATGGAAGTCTTAGGAGTGAATCTCCTGGTTTTAATATAGAAAATCTGAATTTGCTTAGAAAGAAAAAGCATGAACTAAATATGACTTTGAGCCAATTAGCTACATGGTGGAACCAAAGAGCTAAGGTGAAGTTGATTGATAAAGGTGATTCAAATTCTAAATTCTTTCATAACTATGCTTCGGCTAAGAAGAATGGCAATTTGATTAAACAAATTTAAGATGGGAATGGTTGTTTGGTAGACGATCAAGAAGATATTGAAGCAGTTTTTTTTATTATTTAAAAAAAAGGAAAAATAGAAATTGTGTAGAGACGTGTTGGCCTGAAGAAAATTGATAATGCAAATTTTATTAATCTCAATGCAGAATTTACGTTTGAAGATTTCTTTGAAGCTGTTCATCAAATGGCTAATGACAAATCTCCTCGAATTGACGGTATTACTGCATCTTTTATTAAATTTTTTTGGAAAATTGTTAAAGATGATACTTGGAGAGCTATTGATAGTTTTTTCAAAACTGGAAAGATGAATATTATGTGGAAGGATACGTAAATTATGTTAATACATTAGGTTAAAAATCTAATTAAACCTTCTCATTTCAGACCAATTAGTTTGTGTCAAATAATTTGCAAAGTTGTAGTAAGAATGTTAATGAATAGATTGAAGTGTTGTCTTCCAAAAATAATCACTGAAGATTAGGTTACTTTTATTCCTGGAAGATTGATGTCTGATCAATACCTTTTAGCTCAAGAAATTTTTAACAAATTAAGATTTTCTAACTCAAAGAAGGGTCTTATGGCTGTCAAAATAGATATGGAGCAAGCCTATGATAGTTTGGAATGGTTGGCTTTAGTGAAACCTTGAATTGGTTTGGATTTCCTACAAAGTTTTCTAATCTCGTTGTTGAATGTGTGGAGAATGCTAGATTTTTTATTCTTAAAAATGGAAGGAATTCTAATTGGATTAAGGCTAAGAGTGGATTCAGACAAGGATGTCCTTTGTCTCCATATTTATTTATATTGTGCTCTCAAATTTTATCTAATTCTATCTTTCAAAGAGGTGCTGATTTGGGTATTAAAATTGCCCCACATGGTGAAAAATTTTCACATTTATTATATGCTAACGATATGCTTTTATTTTCGATTGCATCTCCAAGAGTAATTGATATTATGAGAAAGATTATAGATGATTTCTACAGTTGGACAAGACAAAAAGTTAACAGCAGGAAATCTCAAATTTTGTTTGGGAATTCAATGGATGTTGCAAGGAAGAGAAAGATAGCCAAGACTTTTGGTTTTAGAGTTGTCAAAGAAATGAAGTATCTTGGAGTAAAAATTGTGGTAAGAAGATTGAAAGTGACTAATTTTAGGATATTATTGATCATGCATTGGAAAGGTTGCATGCATAGGGAAACAAGTGCCTTTCTTTGGCAGGAAGAATTTTGCTTATTAAATCATCACTTTTATCTCTTCCTATCTTCTTATCTACTCACTCTTTCGTACCTAAGGGTGTGTTATTTGATCTTAAAAAGTTATGTAGAAAGTTTATTTGGCATAAAGATAAAGGAAGAAATGGGTTAAATTATGTGGCATGGGAAGAAATGTGCAAACCTAAGATGTTGGGAGGTTGTGGTATTCATTCGATTGTAAACAAAGTTGGTTCTTTAAGAGCTATGTTGGCTTGGAGATTTATCCAAAACCCTTCTTCTTTACTAAATTGTAATCTTATTGCAAAATATGGGAAAGATGTATGGAATGGTGAAATCAAAAGAGGATCATCTTCTACATGGCATATATTGGTTGATGGTGCTATTCATATTAAACCTATCATTAGATGGAGGTTATCTAATGGTAACAAAGTTGAAATTCTTGATGATGTTTGGATCTTCTTTAGAAGCTTAAACAGATGGCCTTCTTATATTGATCATGTGGGGTTACAAGATAAAAAAGTTCAAGATTTCTTATCTCCGGACGGCAATTGGATAATTTTTGAAATTCAAATTTTTTTTAATGAAAATCTTGTTTCCTTAATTATGCTGGTTTATATTTATCCAAATATTATTGAAGATAAAATTGAATGAGTACATTAGCATTCCGGAAAATCAATTATGAAGTGGATTTCTAAACTGAAACTTAAACCAAAGTTTCACATGTTTTGGTTGAGATTAAGAATGCTCTTCCTACAAATGAATTTCTTAATCATAGAAAGCTCATTCAAATTACTTCATGTGTTAGAGGTTGCCAAGAAATTGAAAGTATTATTCATATTGTTATTCAATGCAAACATCTAATTGAGATTCTTCTCAAGCTAAGGGAATGGGGTTTTATTATTTCGATTTTTCAGTCTATGTTTGAAGGTATTGCTGAACTTAGAAGGCTGACAAAAACCAATCCAAGCATTGTCCGAGTATATTGCATTGTGGGTTATTTCTCTTGGAAAAATTGAAATTCTGCTAAACACGATTGTCCTGTGCCATCTGTTTCTTTTATTGTATTGAATGTTATAACGACAACATCGCAGCCTAGATATAATCCAATTCTAGAAGACTGGGATGCTCATCTCCATTCGGAGTTTTTAGATTCTTGGCATCGCCCACCACTAGATTGGATTAAAATTAATGTTGATGCTTCTTTAATGAAATCAAATCTTGGAGGAATTGGTGGAGTAATAAGGGATCATAAAGGTATGTTTCTTCTTGCTTTTGCTAAGCATATCCATCGTTGGGATAACTCCCAATTAGAACTTGCATTGAGGCCTTTTTGGCTATTAGAGAATTTTTACAAAATTGGATGTTTGAGTATAATGGAGTTGTTATTGAAGGAAACAATGCTAATATCATCAACATAATATGTGATTCTATGAAGGCTTCAAAATGGTAGGATGATGGTTTCTGGAATAAAGATCTTTTATTTTTACATAATTTTGATAATGTTGTTTTTCATTATATTCCTAGAGTTTGTAATAAAATGGTTAATCTATGTGCCACTTATGCATTATGCTGTAATTTTCTTTGGGATTGTTTTTCTTTTAATAACATTGCTTATTCTTTATTTACTTTGTTAAGAAGGAATGTGATAGTTGTTCTTTATTTAGTAGTCTGTAATAGCTTTTTTTATTAATGCAATATGCAGTTTTCAAAAAAAAAAAAAAAGGAGGGGGAGGACAAATGCATTACATTCATCCTAAGACTTGTTAATTAGGAATTTCAAAGTAATTTGAAGTCTTTAATTATCATGATTCTTTAAAATAAAGATGATTAAATCATTAAATATTGTTAATAAAAAAGGATTTTTTACACTTGCTTTATTCCTTAGGGGATAAATAAATACATTACAATTATGAGTCTCAGGTAAGGTCTCATCAATTTACATTAGTTAGGTGCATTTGAATCCTTGACATATTCTAAATTCTTGATTAAAATCTCAACATAGATCCTTGATACTAGTTAAACAATAGCTATCTACCCTACATACATTAGATTTGCATAAACCTCTCATAATTCCTTCTAGGAGGATTATCTCGATCTTCTAAAAAACTATGAACTCAAACATATATTAAAACTCAACCTAAATGATAAAGCCAAATTTTAGTATAAGTTAGAGTATTTTTGGGTTATTCCAGAATCTCAAGCACTCTCTACCTTTCTTTCGTTGATTCAGTAAACAATCGTTCAAATTTTGAACATTCCCTAAGGACAGATTTAAACTCAGCTAAACTCCTGTAAATCTAAAGAAGTCTAGTCACCCCTATAATCAAGATTTTTATCAAGATTCATCTTCAGATGGAATTACTTATAAAGGCTTGCCTCTATAGGAGACTTATAACTCGATCAAAAAATAAACCCTGCTTTAGTTCTCTAAGGCAGTAGAAAAATCTCTAAACATAGATAAAGTCTTATACATTGGTCAGTTTTATTTTCAAAATGATATGTGAATATCATTTTATCCTTTAGGATGAATAGTATATTCTTTATATTGAGTTTGATTATATAAAACAAATTCTATTTTTATCTTTAGATTGATAGTCAAGCATCAGTCTGTCTTTCGAGATGGTATGTTGTGAGCTATGTAGATTTGATTATAGAAATATAAATCAAATTCATTGGCATAATTAATGTTGTCCATATTACAGTTGCATATGTAATAGCCAGAAAAAATTTGGTTTAATTTCAAAATGGAAAGAACTCTTAAAAATCTAAAAAATTGCAAAAAGATTTAAAAATGGCTAAACAATTTTAAGAAAATGATCAATTTAGGCCACTATGGGAATATGCTTATCCTATGGTTAAAGACATTCATCGAAGCATAAAGAGACCAAATATTCAGGTTAATAATTTGAGTTAAAACCTATAATAATTCAATTGGTACAAAATTTTTAATTTGGAGGAACCCCTATAGAAGATCATAACATGCATATAGCTAGTTTTTTTGAAAAATGTGCTATATTTAAATATAACGGTGTATAAGATGATGTCATTAGACTTAGATTATTTTCTTTTTTCATTAAGAGACAAAGTTAAGACATAGTTAAACTCACTGCCCCTGGGCTAAATCATTACCTAGAATGTCTTAGCTCATAATTTTTTAGCCAAGTATTTTCACCCATCTAAAGCTACAAATCTTAGGAATGATATTACACCATTTACCCAATTAGATGGAGAATCTATCTATGAAGGTTGGGAAAGATTCAAAGAATTATTTAGGTAGTGTTTTCATCATGCATTGCCCAATTGACTTATTATTCAGATGTTTTATAATGGTATGGTAAGTTCTCTTAGATGCATTATAGATGCGACTGTTGGTGGATCGTTGATGTCTAAACCCTTTGATAAAGCTTATGTTTTGATCGAAGAAATGACCACCAATAAATTTTGATGTTTTTTTGAAAGACTAAATCCTAAGAAGTTAGCTGGTGTGTATGAATTGGATGCCCTATCAATTTTAAATGTGTAGTTAACTTCTATATCTGGAAAGCTAGATAATATTTGAGTTAGTTCACCCTATAATGCACCTTTGCCAGTAGAAGAGAGTATGTTTAGATCTTCTAGTGACCAAAATACATCAGGAGTAGAATTGCTAAATGCCATCAATAATAGACCTAATAACTCTTTCTTGAATACTTATAATCCTGGTTGGCACAATCAACCCAATTTTAATTGGAGTAATAATCAAGATGAGAATAATAACTGGAACTCTAGCCAACCAAACTCAGTAGGAAATAAGAACAACCCTCCTCAAAATTATGCAAACCAAGGCCTAATTATCCCTTGATTTTAACTCAAATAATTAAACTAAGCATATAAAGCATATATTTGAAGATTTAGTTTTGCATATGGGTACTCAGCTATAAAGTCAGACTCCTACGATAAGAAATATTGAAAACTAATTAGGGCAGTTAGCTAGTTCTTTGAATAGTAGACCCTAAGGAGCTTTTCCTTGTTACACCAAAGTAAATCCAAAAGAAAAAGATAAGGAACTTTATAAGGCTAGTCAATTGAGGAGTGAAAAAGAATTAGATGAAGGGGTTAGAAAATAGGAGAAGCCGATAGATGAAATTCTTAATAAAGAACCATTAAAACCCACTAAACCTTAGGAAGTATCTCAACCTTCTAAGGAAGTAAAAAGGCCACCTAGGAAGTAGTTGAGAGACCACTATCACCTTTCCCTCAAAGCTTATTAAAATAAAAATTAGATAGATAGTTATTTAGATTCTTGGAGGTGTTTAAATAGCTAACAATTAATATACCATTTATAAAAGCCCTAGAGCAGATGTCTACCTATGCCAAATTCATGAAATATATTTAAGTAAAAAGAGAAAACTATAGGACTTCGAAATAGTTGCCCTTACCAAGGAATGTAGTGCCATAATTCAAAAGAATATTTTATAGAAGCTTAAAGACTCTATAATTGTTTTACCATCCATATGGCTATAGAGGATAAGTTTTATGGGAGTACACTATAAGACTTAGGTGTTAGCATCAATCTTATGCATGTTCTAGTCATTAAAAGACTAAACCTTGGAGAATTCCAACCTACTTATGTTACCTTATATTTAGTTGATCATTTATTCACATATCCTAAGGGGCGTAATAGAAGATATTTTAGTAAAAGTTGATAAGTTTATTTTCTTATTGACCTTATTTCTGTATGAGGTCATTATGATCCATCTTGAATCTTGCCTGTTGATCTGATGGATGATAATCATCCAATTATTAATATTTTAGAACTAATCTAGTCCTCAATCTAGAGTTCAGTCCAGACCTTAATCTATTCTTCAATCAAACCTCAATCTACTCTTCAATGAAATCTCAATCCAGTTTTCAATCAAACACTAATCAGGCCCTCAATCAATCTTCAATCAAGCTTCAATCATATCTAATCATCAAAAATCATCCAATTGATTATCATTGATGTGGATAATTCAAATTCAATCAATTAAATCCAGAACCCAGCTCAAATTTAGAATTCCAGACCAAAATTCAAGGTTAGGGCCCCTTATCTTGAAACCCTTTTTGAGTGATTTTTCAATTACTTCAAAACCCAGTCAAATGACCCTCGATTTATGATATATTAATTGCATATCGATTAGGCATGTCCCTAGGGTTAACCCTCCAAATTTGAGTCCAATCTCACATCTTTAATCCTAGAAACTCAATTGAAATTCAAAGGCTGCAAAACTTTTAAATATTTACAACATATGCCACTGGACCTACCACCTTATGAAATTTGACCTTAGGACATTTCCCAAGACCTATGAACATGTCCATAGCCTCTATTATGACATGTTGAGCATAAAAATATATTTTGGTGGACCCAAGTTGACTCACAATTGACCAGGGGCCCAAATGACCAAAATGCCCCTTAAGGGTAAAATTGAAGTTTTCTTCAAACTTTAACATGGCCTAATCAAATCAAACTCTGAAACCTCTTATAATGCATCCTAAACATGATTAGGGGTGCATTTGACTCAAATCCAGGCCTTGGTCATCCTTAGTTGAGCAAGTCAACTCATGTTGACCAAAATGCCCTTTAAAGGTTCAAATGACCATTTTAAGCCAAATGGCCATTTCATGGCCAGTGACTACTCCTATTGGTTTCAAAACACTCTCCTAAATCTATTAAATCTAACCCCAACCCCTGGTCCCACTTGGTTGACCAGACCAATCTTGAACCACAACCCTTTGAGTCCAGTACACTATTCAGCTCAATTGACCATTAGCACCTCAGTGACTTCCAATCAAACTTTAATCAAGCCTGAACTTATCTAAACTCTCTTGAACATCTCTCCTAGTGATTTGAGCATGACTGGTCACTTTGAACCCGTCAATAGTTGACTTGGTCAATTGAGTTTATATTTGGCCAAATTTGCATGATTTAAACACATTCAAGCCCATCATGGGTCAACTATTGATAGACATGACTTGGTTAAATATTTAGCTTTGGTCAAATCATACCCATACACTTATCACATACTCAAACTCCAATGGCATTACATCAAACCCTTTTAACTCTATCAAATTAATTGTCTAACACTCCTCTAGCCCAATCAATAATTGAGTTGGTCAACTGGGCCAAAGTCTAGTTAAATTAGACCCAATTGAGTCAAATCACTATATTTGATCCAATCAAGCCTCCCAATCACTCAATTTCACTCCAATCCATGGTTTAAATATATCTAACCTATATGTGAGTCAAATCATGCTTGAGTTGACTCAATCAACTCATTAAAATGGTCAAACTCACATGTGTAGTCAACTCCTCCATCAAACTTCAAATGTATTGCTCCAAATTCCCTTCAAGCCATCTCAATAGCTCATTGGACACCACATGGATGCCACCTCATACATCTTGACCTGTTGACTGGTCAAACTAATCAACAAATGGTCAAAACACCTCAAATTATCAAATTACTTAATTTTAAGCCATTCTCCCTCCAAATCCCTTTACTCCAGCAGTTTAAACCAATTCTAGAATCTTCTTAAACACCCTTAAACCCCACCTAAACCTTGTATTAAGCTTAAGTTAAACCTAATGGTCCCAAATGCCCATATAAGGATAAAATGACCCTTCCAAGTCATTGCCCTTTTGCTTATCCTTCTCCCTGCCTCCTAACTGCTTCAAGACACATGAAATTCATCATAGCATCCTTCCAAACACATCTTAACCATCCATGCAATCCTGAGGGTGTTTAATTAGGCAAAGGAACCAAAATGAGCTCATTTTAATCTCACACACTCCCTCAACTCTCTCCAGCCCCAAAGAACCTTCTTCTTGCTTCTCCAGAGCTCCTCCCATCTTTTCCAAGTTATTTCCCAGCTCCTCACAGCCTCTAAAACCCCTATTAGTGAAGAGAAAGAGATTACAGAGAGAAATAGGAGATTCAAAGATATCTTTTAATACAGCCAGAACCAATCCTTAGAGTCTTCTAGGAAGTTGAAAAGGACATTTCCAGATTTCCAACAAGGCCAAGAAATCAAAAATCCACTCACTGGATGGTAAGATATCCCCACCTTTAATTAAATTTTTAATTTGAACTTGCTCACAATCTATAATGCATGGAGCCTTCAAACTCCAGACATTGGAAGATTAGGACACCATGAGTCTATGTTTCAAATTTCATCAAATTTGGTTGAGTATTTTGAAAGTTTTGACCATTTAAATTTTTATTGGCTCGATTAGAGCCATCCGATCATGCCTTTTGAGCGATTAAATGGCTAATAATCTGCCTTGTCACCTAGGTCAAAATCGCATGCCATCCTTGTGATTCGAATGTGTGCCATTTTGATGAGTTCGGGCTACGTGGCACAATCTTCGCAGTCCATCTCGTACAATATTGATCTGATGGCTGTGATCGGCATTGACATGTTTTAAAATCTCGACGACGGCCTACCAAGTCACGCGCAGTGATTGCCAATGAAATGATTATGCTGTCAGTTTAATAATTTAAATTGAATTAAAAAAATAATTTAATAGATAGAACTTTCAAAATTCATCGAAAATCTAATTTTCTACTAAATTAAGTGATTTTTGTGTCATTGGAAAGGGCATGAGCCCTAGTATTTATTAAAATTGATTGTATGTTATTTTGACCAGTGCATTGTGAGATATTTAAGTTTGTTTGAAATAAAGTTTTGTCAATTTTTTCACAATCTAGTGATCAAATTGGACACAACTTTTAATAAATTTTTTTTGAGCATCTTAGGCATCCTCCACATTTTTCTTAAGTCCATATATTTAATGGATTGATGTGGGGTGAATTTATAAAGTGATGGGTCTATTTTAGACCCAAAACTTTAAAAATTAATAACTCTCCACTCCAAATTGGTAGGATTAGGCTATGTGTTTGCGGCGGTTTGCTTACATTTTTGTTAGGGTTAGCTGGACAGAGATTCAAGCCCAATTGAATATTAATGACACTTAGGAAAAATAATTAAGGACAAGGTCTAGACAACTCAGAAAATTCCTACAAAATTCTACACATACCTAATAGGAGTGAAACTTTGCAAAATTAAACTTAGTGACATTTCAAACCTTAGGTACAAATTTCACTGAATTTGGGGCTCATTAAGTTAGAAAATTAGTTAAGTCAAAATTTAGCCTTTTTAAGGACCCTGGAACTTTAAAAAGTTATAATAAATCCAAATTAAATCTATAAAATACAAATAATATATCAAACTCTCATGATAAAACCCTTAACTTAAGAAAATTAAAAGCCCCTTGAGTGGACTCTTAATTTGAACTTAATTTAATTTTTATGGAAAATTAACATTTAATTAAATAAAAAATTTAAAAATAAATAAAAATTTTAAATAATTGTCAAACACTTAAAAACACTCCTATGGGTCATTCCTGATCATTGGGAGTGATTTCATGAAGTTTGGAATCAGTTTGGAGCAAAATCATTAAAAGCCTTTTAATTAACCAATTAAATAATTCAATTAAGTACTAAAACTTAAAAAATTCATAATTAATTTGAAAAAATTTCCAAATTGAATAAAATTAAAGCCATTAGAGTCCATTAATGGTGTAGTATTTATTAAAATATTAAACCATCATAAATAAGTTAGAGTCAAAAAGTCAACATTTTGGTCAACCATAGTTCAAATTTGAGTCAAAACTTCAAAAAATCATAACTTAATATAAAAAAATTCGAATCCAAAAAACTTTGTATCTAATTACTCATCTTAGGGTCTAGTATTTAGTAAAAATATTAAAATTCTAGAATTCACTTTAATTTGAAAAGGTAAATTTTGACCCCATAATATAATGCATTAAATAATTCATAAAAATTTTCAAAAATTCAATAATTAATTAAAATTCTAAAAAACCTTAATTTGATTAATAAAATTAATTAACCAACCCTAAATATATAACAAGCACTCCAAATATGAGGTTTTTAGGATGGACTACCTTGAGCTATGGGGTTTGTGTCATAAGGAGGTTTCATCGTCGAGTCCACTATGACAACGCTGCGAACCGATTCAATAGAGTGTAAAACTTAAAAATTAATTGATTATTAATTACTTAAACAAATTAAAATTCTTAATTTAATTATGTCAGCCAGGTTTATAGGCTGGAAACATCGCCTTAGGGGAGAGTTTCCTTCATTTGGAAATTCAAATTGGGATGATTTGAAAAATCCAAAGTAGAGAGAAATACCCCTTTTGGGAATGAGTTCTTTTCCATTTGGATGCCTGAACCTGAAGAATCCAAGGAGCTAGCAGAAGGAAGGAAGATGAAGTGAAGACACAAGAATATTCCATTCTTAAAATTACTTACGTCATTTTTAAGATTAGAATCCGGGTTGTTTTCGGTGGTACCTAGCCAATTTTAATTTCTACAGACCAGTGGCTATAAATTAAGTGGAGCTTTTCACATGGACAATAATTTATTTAATTGATTAATATGATTATTTATATTGCTTGCGCAGTACAAATTACATATCTCTTTAGGTTTCTTTCTTGTATGTCGATTTTGATTTAGCCTAAAAAATATTTAGAGGCTTGTGAGGGTACAATTAAAAACTTTTTTTACTTGAAATTAAATAAAATTTGTAGGCTCACATATAAATTCTAACAATTTTAAGAAGTAAGCTTGGGTTTGCCGAGAGTTTGCATGCATTTATATTAAATTCTTCTCTTCCTTATTAGGCACCTCCCTGCCTGTATGTTTTGGCAGACCACCTGGCCTATTAGAATGCAGTCCTGTCAAGGGGATGTTGTGCAAACTTAGGAAAAGAATATATATTTTAAGCCTAATTTTAAAATTGCTTCATATCATTTATGCATTCAAAAGTCAATCAGCATGCATTGCATTCAAAATAAATTAAAGAGTCAATAAAATTCTAATTATATTTTAAGCATTAATCACCTTACATATGTCAAGGGGCCAATTAGGATCTTCTCTAGACATTGGCCCTAATTCCTCAAAACTTAAATAAGAACAGCCTATCAATCTTTCATAAAAAGATCGGATTCATGGTATTAAAGCGCTTAGGTAGTTAACTGGCTCCCCAATCCAAGCTAGGGTAAATCCAGATTTGCACTACTCTAGTTAGGTTTGGGTCACTAATATTTAGTGCTCAGTTTAGATCTAGGATCTGGGGCAGACTTAAAATCATAAGACCCCAACTTCGAGAATATAATCCTAACTTTTTAGTAAAATGACAACTTGAATAAATATTTTAATTCAAACCAAAATTTAAAGCCAAACACATAAGATAAATTGAGGCATTTTTGAATCATTTTAGAATCCCAAAATGCCTCCTACTTCTCCTCCATTGGCCTCCTGAAATAAGTGCTTAAATTTGATCTAATCCTAGTTGAAAATTCAAGCCTCACTCCTTTGATATCAATCCTTGAGAATTCCAAAATAAAATTTTACCATTATTTTTATTGAGAGTTTTTATAGGAAACTTTAGTTTCCTACGATGTAATTAACTACGAGAGCTTACACTCGTAGGAGATTTAAGACCCTAGATCAATTTTTAAAATCTCAATTAATTCTCTTTGGAAAAATCAAAATTAATGACAATCATTATCGTCATATTCGGATGATCGATAATAAATAATAAATTATTTCTTTGGGAAGATATGTCATTTATTATCATAACTTTGAGTAGGAAATTAATGATACTTCACCTATATTATTATAGCCAAATACTCGATCGAACGTCATTTTGATCTTTTGGGGTTATATTTCGATCTTTCTTGAATTTGACTATCATAACTAGGATGAAACTTACAGTTTTATTATCTAAACCCATTAGGGAATGATATTCTCGCCTCTCAAGGCGATATATCATTCACAATGACGTGTTCGACTTCAAAAATTAGAAATTTAATAATTCAAAATTTTCCAAAGAAATTTAATTCTAATTTAATTTGTACTTTTCCAATGCAAAGCAAATCCCCTTTTCAAACTTCAACTCAATATTTCACTATAGCCTTTATTATTCTAGATATGGCGAAAGATAAAGAGATGCCTATCATGTTGGGTAGACCTTTCTTAGTCACATGTAGGGTTATAAATGATCAAAAGTGAGAATTGATCATGAGAATTTTGGATCAAGAAGCCATATTTAATCTTCTAAAATCTAAGAAGTTTCCTAAAGATCAGAGTGAGGATTAATGATGTAGAGTGGATTCAGTGGGTGCTTGTCTGGAGGATGTCATAGAGTAGAGTTGAATGATAATCATTTAGGTATATCATTGTTTGAGGATGATTTGTAACAACTCAAAAATGTAAAAAGGGAATTTTTAAAGGAAAATATTAGAATTTTTGTTTTACACCCATTTGCATGTATTTAAAAGTCTTTTAATGCTTGAAAATGGTTGTGTATGTTCTGGAATGAGTCCTAAGGGTTTGGAGAGAATTTTGATAAAATCTAAAAAATATTATTATTTGAGCACCTTAGTGCTGGGTGTCTAAGCACCTCAGCATTGTTACAGTACCAGACATAAAAAATAGTGACATTATAATGCTATATTTTTTGTATTTTAAAAAATGAACGAGCACTACAATGCTAGGTGGTAGCATTGTAGTGCTAGGTTATAGCACCATGACGTTAGGCCATTATATATATAAATCCATTATTCTATTCATTCATTCGATCGTAGACATCGAAGGAGAGAGAGGGTTTTGGAGAGTTTTTAGAGAGAGAAACTCTGATTTAAGCCACTTTGAGTCATTTTTAGTTGTTGGGCCAATTAGAAAAGTTATCCGGATCAAGGTAGGTTTATTATGCCTATTAATTTTCAAAAATACTAAGTTTTTCTAATTAAATTTATTTTCATTATAAAAAATGTGGATAACTTTAAACTAGTAAAAGTTTAACCGCATAACTTTTTATGTATTATTGAGATTAAGATTATTAATGTTTTGAGTATTTTTTATAAATTTATACTAGATATTTTGGAATTTGTGCAATTTTAATTGAATAAAAAATAATTTGGACATTGAAAAATATTGTTATATTACAATTAAAGTTTTGAAATGATGTTTTACATAATCCTTAATAATTTGATTATATTTTGAAATTGTGTATTTTTACTTTGTAGGTATTTTATTAAGCATACTATTAAAACCTGCATTGAGAATGAATACTAGTTTGTGATTGGATAATAACTGGTTGTATTGCTTTTATTATAATGTGTGTAAAAAATAAGGACTAGTTTACCCATTCGTTAAAGATTGATTGGCCTATATAGGATGGTGGGCTAACAGACTTTCCTTTAAATACAGTGGTTTGGTGTTTTCCTTAACGATATAATAATATAACACTTTTAGAGCAATAATTGGGAGTTATTACTATGCCAATGGGCAAACAGTGACGACTTTATTTATTGAGCTAACGATTTTATTGATTATTGATTGCAGACTTTTAAAAAATACCGTTATAGCTAGGACTTCTTATATAGTGTGACTATTAAAATACATATTATGGATTCATTATTACTTTGCGACTTTACTTATACTATATTGATTTGCTATTACCGTATAGATTACTATTATAACATTGATTTATTATTACAACCATTGGATTTATTAGTACCGATATGGACATTGATACTATTATTGAACTATTACTGATAGTACTACTGATTCACTATTATTGTTATTATTATTATTTTATTGTATTGATTATTGATACTAAGCACGTAATATATTGAGCATGTGATTAATATCCTCATATGATATTAATATTGATATAGACTAATTGGATAGTATGTGTATATCGTTATAAGATTTTATTGCATTGATTTGAGTTTGATAGTTCTTTATTAATACTTTGGTTTTAATACTTTATACGATTGCTTTATTGATTAGAAGTACTGATGCAATGATTATTTCATTAATTTTATTTGACATCCGTACTAGTTTATTGAATTCACCATTGTACTTTCTTACCATATTATTTTTACTATTTACAAATTCTATTGCTATTGCATATGAGTTTTACTATTTCTTCACTGATTTTTGATCTTATAACTATTACTATTATGAATTGACTGACAACATGCATACTATTTCTTTTCGATATTTTAAATTTAGTTATAAAATTTAGTATAACTTGCTGGGTTGTTTTGCTCATTATATATAGTTTAAATAATTTTAGGTCAGGGCAAAAGAGCATGAGTGAGAAATTGATCAAGATCCCTTAAGTTCCTTATCTTTTATTTTAGTTATTCTTTTGAACTCAGGATTTGGATAAACAAGATATGATTGTATGATTCTTGAGTATTATATATCAATATAGATGTATATTGATATTTTGAATTATAAAATTTATTTTTTCTAAATAATATTAATAAAAGTAATTAAATAGCTCTTGTTATGTAAATTAATAGATAAAAAAATAATTCTTCCAACTTAGATTTTTGGGCATGACATGATTTGTGCAAGCTAGATGGAAATTTTGCTCATATTATCAGTGAAGCACATAAGATATTTAGGGAGAGATATGAGATATTAGATACATCATTTCTATGGAGACCTCTAAAGCTATATGTAGTAGAGGCACCTAAGTTAGAACTTAAAGTATTGCCTGCTCTCTTAAAGTATACTTTTTTAGGAGAGGAGTCAACTTTACCTGTTATTATATCAACTAAGCTTGAAAAAGAGTAAGAAGGTAAGTTGATTAAAGTGTTTAACATGTATAAGATAGTGTTTATATGGTCTATTAATGAAATTTAGGGGATTAGTTCATCCTAGAAGAGTTCCCTATGAGAGGTGGAAGGCAATCTCTTCATGAGTAAGACTTTTAGGAATTCTCTCCCCTAATTGAAGCCATTATTCAACACTCCATTTTGGCTGGCTTCAAATTACTTAGTATTGAATCATACAATAAAATATCCAACCCCTATGAGCATATTGATCACTATAGAACCATTATGCATATCTAATAAGCCTTAAACGTGCTCCTCTACAAAGTTTCTCCTACTAGCCTTGAGGGGCAAGCTCGAACATGGTTCTATTTTCTTCTAGCCGGAATTATTCCTATGTTTATCAAGTTTGCCAAAGCATTTATCAAAAAATTTATTGACAATTGAAGAATTGTTAAAGATTTTTCTCACCTCTCAGAAATTTGCCATAGTGAAAGTGAGTCACTAAAAAAATACTTTGAAATATTTTATACTAAAGCTCAATAAATTTTAGGAGTTGATCTCAAATTAATAAGAGGAGTTCTTCTTGGAGGGCTTCATTCTGGCTCCTTTTGCTTAGTGCTCATGTGAGACACAGTTCATTCATACACTGACCTGATTCATTGTGTGAAGGCATAAATCTCTATTGATGAAGCCATCAATGCTCATAAAAAGTAGTTTGAGCAAATCAATGGAAAGCACAAAAGTGCACCAAAGATAGATAGTTCATCCTATCAGCGAAAGAAGCAAGGAAATTATAACTTCCACCATAACCCACAAAGTCGCGATGTGAGCCTCGACAAGAAAGTAGTATATACCACTTAGTGTATCTTGCACAAACATTTTATTGGCAATCTGAGATCAAGAAGATGTAAAGTGGTTGAACTCTTTAAAGCCAAACATGGAAAATTAGGAGTAATATTGCTACTTCCACCATAGCCATAGACACACTACTAAAGCATACAGATAGCTCAAGGCTAAAATTGAGAGACTGATCTGACTAGGATATCTTTGACAATTCATTAAAAACTCACCTGCTCGAGATGTGCCTGGTCTCGTTGGGGACAAAAACAATAGCAAAGACATTGGCTGAATAATCATCAAATGATTAGTGAGATTGAAACCATTACTGGGGACCCATCATTACCCATTTAAGTCTTAATTATAGTAAGCAAGGAGCCGACACTAGTAAAGTCTTGCACAGATCACTCCATTGCTTTCAATAAATATGATTTTGAGGGAGTAAAGAACCCTTATCAAGATCTACTTGTAATTAATGTAGGGATTGGTGTCCCATGTTACAAGGTTAAGAGGATCTTCGTCAATAATGGGAGCTCGATGGGTCCTATTTTACTCCACTTTTCTTAATACGGGCATAGCTAGAGAGAAACTTCAGCCTGCCACAGGTCTATTGTATGGG
Source organism: Dendrobium chrysotoxum (assembly GCA_019925795.1). Lineage (NCBI taxonomy): Eukaryota > Viridiplantae > Streptophyta > Magnoliopsida > Asparagales > Orchidaceae > Dendrobium > Dendrobium chrysotoxum. Next base: position 1,601,367 of record CM034299.1, on the reverse strand, counting down.
TTTGATAATCAACTCGTACAGGTGGAAGGAATAATCAGCCTCCTAGATGTACTTAGAGAATTTCCTCGGCAGGCCACTCATTCCATCCAGTTCATTATAGTAAAATTGGAATTAGCTTATAATGCAATATTTGGATGGCCCCTCCAATTAATTTTTGGGATTGTTGACTCCATCCCTCACCTCAAACTAACGTTTTTTACTCCAGCATGGATCAATATGTAGCATAATCATGTTATCTCAGGCAGGAGAAATCACATCCATCTGTTACCCTAAGTATTAAGGACTTCAATCTCCAGAATGAGGACATTCCTCAAAGGGCTTCCTTGCATAGGTCCTTGCTTGTATCTCCTTATTAGATGAGCACCCTTAAAGGATGGTGCATACTGGATCATCACTCTTGGATGAAGAGAAGAGAAAGTATGTATATTTTCTATGCAAAAAATTAAGATATCTTTACATGGAGTCTAGCCGACATGCCAGGAATCGACCCTGAAGTAATCATGCATTAACTCAAAGTAAACCTATGTGCAAGCCAGTCATCCAGAAGAAATATAATTTTGCAACCAATTGCCAGCAAGCAATCGAATAGGAGGTCGACACTATCCCATCTAGCTGGCAAGTGTCATTATGATATGGAAAGCTAGTGGAGCTTGGAGAATATGCATAGACTATATATACCTTAACAAATCCTACCTAAAAGGATAGTTTTTGCTTCCTCATATTGACTAAATAGTCAATACCACATATGGACATCAATGCTAGTTTTCATGGATGCCTACTTCGGTTATAATAAAATAAAGATGGATCCTATGGATGAGGAGGCAATAACATTTCGAATAGATAAGGGATTATATTGTTATCTGGTCATGCCATTCATGTTCAAAAATACTAGAGCCATATATCAACACATCATGAATAAGGTTTTTAAATACCTTATTTGGTGCACCATGGAAGTATATATCGATGATATATTAATAAAAAGCCTTGAAAAATCTCAGCATATCTCTGATTAAGAATAATGCTTCTAGCTACTACGATGCTACAACATGCGACTCAACCCTGCCAAGTGTGCTTTTGGAGTCACTTCAGGAAAGTTCATGGGTTCATGTTGACTCTACCGAGGGATTGAGGCCAATCCTAAGAAAATCAAGGCACTAAGGGATATGGTGCTCCCAAGGAATATCAAGGAAGTCTAGAGACTGAATGGAAGGATTATATCGCTATCTCATTTTCAGGCTCACTTAGGGGACAAATATCTACTATTTTTCAAGATTCTTAGAGATGCTTATATCTTAGGATTTTAGTGGATTTATGAATGCCAAGAAGCCTTCGAACAACTATGAAAGAATTTGGCATCACCGCACTACTTTGAAAATTAATGCAGAGAAAAAGGTTGTACCTGTATCTTGTCATTTCTACCTATGCTATCATCTCAATTTTGGTTTTACAAAAGAATGTTATATAATGTCTAATCTATTATGTCAGTAAAATCTTATCCAAAATAGAGGGACGTTATCCACTATATAATAAAATAGTATTGGCGTTAGTCTACTCATCCAAAAAATTATATTCATACTTTCAGGCCCATACAATTGGGGTTTATACAAATCTACCATTCAAAAATATCCTTCAAAAACTAGAAGCATCAGGTAGATTAATCAAGTGGTCGGTGGAACTATAGGAGAATTTGACATCCATTAATCGCCTAAGACAAATTCAAGTCTCAAGTACTTACATATTTCATGGTCGAGTGCACCATCTCTTTCTCTAACGAACCACCAGCTATTTCTCCTTCTTCCCCGTACTAGATATTATATATTGATGGAGCTTCTGAGGGTTTTGAAACTAGTGCTAAAACTTTTTGATCTCCCTACAACAAACTACCCTTGAATAGGGCTCTGATTGAAGTTCCTTAAAATAAAAAATATTGTCAAGTATGAGGCCCTTATTGCCAGGTTGAGGTTGGCCATCGATTATGAAGTATAAAATTTGGTTATTCACACTAATTAACAATTTGTTGTCTCCTAAGTGGATTAAGAGTTTAACACCTATAACTCATAATTGGCCTAGTACTGCAAGATAATGAAATCACTTTTTTCCTATATAAGAAAACATCAAATCATCCATATCCTTCAAGAGCTGAATGCACAAGCAAATTCCCTCTATAAACTTGCAACATCAATAACTAGCGATCAAAAGAAAGTATATCAAAGAGATACACTTCCCCAACATCCAAGGTCTGTGGGTCATACAAGAAATTGATGAGCCAAGAGAGGCCTTTTAGATCGATCTCATCTTGTCCTTTTTGTGAGATGGTTTTTTGCTTGAAGATCCAATAGTTACAACATGACTTCAAAGGCAGGCAATAAACTTATTATTAGTGGAGAATTTTGTAAACAAACATTTACCGGACCACACCTCAGTACCTTCCATCTTTAGAAGCCATTTATGCACTTCGAGAAGTTCATTCGAGAATATACGGAGAACAATTGGGGAGAAGAGCACTAGCCTTCAAACTCATGAGATATAGATTTATTGGCCCATAATGAAGCATAATGCTCTATAGTTTACATAGAAGTACAACAATTTTCAACTGTATTCCAATCTCACTCATTTTCCTGCCACAAAACTTTCATTATTGCAAAGCCCATGGCCTTTCTCCTAATGGGGAATCAATATAATGGGGCAATTTCCCAGAGCCACTGGAAAATAGAAATTCATCATCCTAGCCATAGATTATTTTACCAAATAGGTGGAGGTTGAACCTCTGGAAAAAATCATAGAAGCCAACGCCAAAGAATTTCTATGAAGAATATAACATGTCATTTTCACATTCCAACAAAGATCATCATCGACAATGGAACTCAATTCACTAGAAAGAGCTTAAAGATCTCCATATTGAACTGGTGCATATGGCCATGGCCCATCCTCAGGAGAATGGATAGACAGAGGTCACAAATTGAATAATACTGAAATGATTGAAAACTTACCTTGGAAGGCTGGGGGGCAATAGGTTGATGAACTCCCAAATGCCCTCTGGGTATATCGTACCACTGCTAAAACCTCAATAGGGGAAATCCTATACAATCTTTTCTTTGGCATAAAAGCCATCATTCCATTTGATATTGGAGTCCCAAGCCTTAGAGTTTAGATTTTTGATTTCAGTAATAATGAGAAAAAGCTCAGAAGAAATTTAGATCTCCTTCTAGAAGCAAGAGATGTGGCCTCACTCAAAGTTGCTGCATACCACCAAAGGATAGCCTTTCACTATATTTGAAAGTTAAAACCACGATATATCTCGATTGGTGACTTAGTTTTGCATAGCATTGAGGCAGTTGGAAAGGGCCCACAATACAACAAACTTTCCCCCCTTTGGGAAGGTCCTTACTTGGTAGCGGTAATGATCAAACAAAGAAATTTCAAGTTAAAGGACGTAAATAGAAAGATGCTACCTCAGACTTGGAGTATAAAAAATCTTCATAAGTATTATCAGTAAAGGATAATAGTACTGCTTGTTCTAGAGATTATATGTCTTCTAGGTTAAGTATTGTATATCCCCTATATTGTCTAGGTTGATTACTATATATCCTCTATTTCTCTAAATTATATAAGGGAATCGTAATATTATTTTATATAATCCATTAAAACTTTGTTTGTCTATTTATTTGTATTATCTTCTTCTCCAAGTAAGATTATAATTACAATTTCACACAAGCCATGAAATTGAATTTTAAAATCCTTGATTCGAGAAAAACCCAATCTTTATTGCATCTCAATTACTGGATAATCAATCCGAAGGGGATTGGATCTGACTTCTTTCACACAGGTTAAAAGTCATCAAGCAAGGCTTTGACTAGCAACCTCAGATAGGTCAAACATCTTAAGAGGATATCAATTAAATGTTAAAAATCCTTTATTCGATAAATATACAATATATACTGCATCTCAATCACTAAATAATCAATCCCAAGAGGGTTCGATAAGGCCTCTTCCACACAGGTTAAAAGACATTAAGTAATGGCTAGCAACCTGGATAGGTCAAGTGCCCTAGGTGGACGTCAATCAAATTTGCTTAGGCTGAGTGAGTTCACTGAAATAATTTCCACCATTCAACTTAAAATAAAAGCCATCAATAACTCTTTCCTATATCATAAAAGATTGCATACACTATATATGAACACAAACATTTGATATATATAATAATCATTAAGAAAGACCAAGTGATACAACTAGTGGTAAAGAAATATTACACAATCTCGATGACCTCATCATCACTGGAAAAGAATTTTTGAAGCTCGCTTTCAATATCATTATCATCATTGCCTGAATAAGAAGGAGGATCATCAGAAGCCTGATTAGCTATCAACCCTTCAATATTAACCCTGGCTTTGTATTGTACCAAGTGAACTCCTTTTAAAAATCCTCAAATAAAACCTTCTTCAATACACTATTACTCTAGATCCTTCACTTCTACAGTATATATATGATCACGAGCCTCCTGAACGTCATCTTGAATTATGTTCTTGAATGTTATAGACTTCTTTAAATCTTCTATGGCTTTTGGAGATCCTGATCTAGATTTGGCCTTTGATAGCACATCTTCTTTCTCAATTATGAGACCCTGAAATCTCTTATTTTTTTATCTTCGAGGGCTATTATCTTCAGTTCAGAGATTTAATGATCCTTCAGATGCTAGTTCATCATCTCTTGCACATCCACCAAGTTAATATGGAGTCGATCTATATGCTAATTTTGTAAATAAGCAGAAGTCACCATGGTAGCCAACTCAGCTCTGCACTCAGCCAATTGTTCTTCCACTGCCTTCATCTTCGTAGTTTTATGGTCGTTCTTTTGCTTGTACTCTCCTTGAAGATATTTGATCTTCATAAATTTATTTTTTTATTCATTCAAGGACTGAGAAAGCTCAACCTCAAGATCCATTCACAATAGTAACTGAAATATTAAGGTGATATTTGTAAGAGATATGTCCTTATAGATATACAAAAAAGTAAGAACAAAAAAGAAATAGCTACTCACCAAATCAATAGCTCAACGATGTCCGATACATTAATGATTTAACACATCCTCTGGAATATATAACTTGGCAGGGGAGGAGCTGGGGTGTACTTTACTGGTGCTTGCTAAAGTCCCCTCTAATTTCTTCTTCTTGGATAAAGCTTGAGGACCATCATCATTCACCAATCTCTTAGAAGCGACCATTGAAGCTAGGGCAAGTAGCTCCTAAGCTTTTGTTAACTTCTTCAATATGATTGCAGTTAACCTCCTAGCTTTAACAGATAACCTAATTTTAAACAAAAATTCTTTCTCTATGTATTTACTCAAGTAGCGTACCTCATAAAGAAGATGTTCAACATCAGGAACCTTGAGCATCTTCAATATGTCTGGCTCTAATATGAAGAGGAATGGGAAAATCCTTCATTTTTCCTCATTTCTCCAAAATACCCTAGTATTTTTCACAAAGAAAAACTTAATGGCCTAGCTCTTTGACAAATTTTGGGTGTGAGTATCAAACCATTTGAATCTAAATGTGATGCATCCCTGTGTATCGCAAGTAAAATGGCCTATCTAAGAAAGACACTATGGCATCAAAACTACCCCCACGATATCTAAAGAAAGAGATGAATCACACTGTGATCGACATGGATCTATATAAAAGTTGGGATAAACTTACACCATATGTTGCTAAGACATCAATTAACTCTAGAGAAGGTAGAAATCATAGCCCCGCTCGTAAACTAACTTCATAAATTATTAGGTATCTTAGAGGAGGAGAGCACACCTGGTCTGATCTTTTAAGAGACATCGCCATAGGATCATTGGGAAAATAGAACTTCTTGTGAAAAATAATTAGAGAATCACTGGTAATAGTGGACACCACATAAGCCTTGCCCACCTTATGTGTCTTCTTCTCATCATCACTCTAGGTAGTAGGACATAGATCTCCTTTGGTCTTGGATCTCTTAGTGAGGGGTGATCACCCATCAGAACTTCTACATAGAGTGGGACCCTACAATTAGATAAGGGATGCTGATCTAAAGTAGGGGAAAGCCTCCTGTATAAGAAGAAGTCTAAAGGGGAGGGAGGTGGAAGGAAAGGTAAGTCTCTTCTATATAGAGAGGGGCCCTAGAACTTGATAAGTATACTACCTATGTAATACTAGTGGAGGACCTCTGATGTAAGAAGGCTACAGGAAGAAATAAAAGAATAGGGAGGGGCGGATTTTTAATACCTTAGGGGGGGTATTTATAGTCATGCCCATAATTAAGTAGGCCCAACTCACCCCATTTGATAAGTTTATGTGGCCCAAATTAGAGTCTTCTCACTAGTTAAGGGTCAAAATATTACCTACATTCGCTACTAACAGTTTAAACCTAAAATTTGCAAATCCTTCAACAAATTCATAAAGCACAAAGCGAGGATCGAAGAAAATTTTTTTCAATAAGTCCACCAAAGTACAAAGCAAAGGATCGAAGAAATTATCCCAAAATTCATATAAAGCCTAAGGCTGAACCAAGAAGATTTTTGTCATCAAAAAGTTTGTTATATGCAAAGCTTTGCACCAATGACCTCTTGCCACTGACCTAGTATAAACCTAAAAGGCTTAAATCACCGACATATATTCCTTCATCAAGCCCACCAAAGTAAGAAGCATATGGAAAAAGGTACAAAAACCTCCTGATAAGTCAATATAGACAAATCAGGTTACCCTTCATCAAGTCCACCGCACAAAGCATAGGGCATAAAGAATCAAATCTCAAGACTTAAGCTAAAGTTATGAAGAGGGTATATCTGCCTAACACTGATGGGTGTCTAAATATGTATCACCACATCCATAGAAATCACAGGAGCAGTGGAGGAAACATAAACAACGCTCACAAATTTCCCCAAAGATAGGGGCATTTTTAAATATTTATTTGGGTCGACATCACACCGCATGCCGAGATCATCAAATAAATATTTAAAATATTACCAAAATATAACTAAAAGATAGAATAGTAAATAGGATACTCCATAAAACAAATATGCAATCATTATAAAGTACAATTTAAGTATGATACGATCAATATGATAGGCGATAGAGTACTTCTGACAAAAGAGGAAAAAGGGAAAATATATCAAAGGATGCGAGCTTGTAAATCCCCCAATTGTGAGATAACCTTTGCCAAGGTATGGTATTCAACTTTGGCGGCATGAAGCTCCTCTATAGCCTGAGTCAGTGTAGTCTCAATAGCCAACAGCGCCCGATGTATCATCTAGTTGCGCTGTTACTCTCTCTTGATGAGCCGATCTCAACGATTATGCCCCTTTTGAAGATCTGATTTCTGAGACATCACTCCCTTGATGCCCTCCAGAGATCCTTTACCTGAGATGTCAACCTCTCAATCTTGCCAGCCATATTATAGGAGCTCTGTCTATATCTCCTAAGTGCCTAAGTGCTCCTATCAAACTGATCATATGCCACATCAGCCGCTTCCCAGCATCTAACAACCTTCTCCTGCAACTATGGAAACAAGACTCTAGTGTGCAAAATGGAATGAGATTATAGTCATTTGATGTGGAACTCTGCTTCTCGATACAAAGTCTCCCAATATAGCATCTTTGAATTTTCTAACCCAAGCTGTGCTAGTAGACCAAGGGTATGGTTCAATATGGAAGTAAACTGATCCAAGGACTCAGGATATACAAGATCTACTCAGGCTATGAAGCATCATAGGAAGCTCGTACAACTATCATACATGTCCTAATGCTAAGAATCAAGGGCTGAAGGAATATGGTAATGGATCTTTGATACATAATATACTCCTTTAGGCTCTACATGAAGATCCATGAATAACATATATAAGGAGCAACTAAGAACTAGAAGATGTACAAAACTAGAAGTTGAAATGCAATTACATCATACTTGAAGAGAAGCTAGTGAAGTCAACGGGATGAGCCTTTGGGTAAGATTCTATGGCTACTAGAGCTAACTCCAAGACTGTAGGTATATATGACGACACATCAGGAAGCTCTGCAAGTGAAGCTACACTAGCTCTAGATGACTCACTAGGCCAGAATGACCTAACTCCAGATGGCTCCCTAGGCCAGAAAGATCCATAAGGGTCTACCTGAAAACTGAACTTTGTAAAGGGATTTGGTGTACTGTATCCAGTGAAATATGACATCCTTGCACCCTGGATGTCTTCCTCAAAACCACTGAAACAAAATGGTACATCCATGGACATCTGAGGACCCATTAATACTTACTTTGGAGTTAGAAAATACTCTAGTATAGGGCTAGCTGTCTGATCCACAGAAACATGAGAAGGCTCAACATGTTAAGAACCTGAATGTCTATGAGAAGACTTAGGTGCCTTGGTATGGTGCAAATCAGGTCCTGTATCTCGTGTTCTAACTAGAGAGGTCGTGACGCCCTCAGTGGCAGTGTGGCCCTCACTATGTCTCCCTACACCAAAGGTGAAATAACATATAAATTAAAATTTCCAGGGTAATGAATGATCGATTAATCGACAGAGTAATTACCAATAAGAAAGAGAGAGGGAGAAAGTGAGTACATTACCTCCATCCTCCCCAGTCCACGAAGAGTCTCGTCGACGTCAAAAACCCCTAGACACTCCTAATGCCCTCACCCTGTGCTCATACTTTCGAGCACCCGACTCCAAAAAATATGCGAAAGATAGCCGCACCTAAGTCAAGTGTGTATAGATGACACCCGTCTGGCTATGGGAAGGAACTATGTGAAAGGTGGAATCGGTGTCAAACTCAATAAGTGTAACCATATTACAGAAGCTGCATAGAACTGGGCCTCTAAAGGAACGATGTCCATATGTCTGGTATCTATCATGCCAGGAATAAGTGGCCATCCATCATATGTTGTAGCCTACAAAAATCCAAACTGACAAGCCATCATGTTTGGCTGATATCCTTCTAATATCATGGTGTTGCCCATACAATAACACAACCAACCTAGTGCATGCTGGAAAAAATATTGAGCTACCCTTAAAGTGTACCCTTTTTATAACAAAATACATCTTCCCTACCTATTAAGCCCATTAGTAATAATGTTCTTCCTCAAATAAATGGTAGACTGATAATGTCTAGCTGATAAACTAGAGAGAAATAGTCTATAACCAAATACGTGGCAAAGAAGAAAAGCTGCACTCGCTCTGACTCTTGAGTGGAGGAAGCCCATGACAATTGCATAACTAAAGGGTAACATCTCTATAAGAAGTATGGAGGACACTCTAGTCATAAAAAGGCACCTTGGATGTGTAAATGAATCTAACCATGTAAATAATGCTAGGGCAAGGTTAGGTCCCGTTGCTCAAGGAAACTCACCTCAAAAGCCATGAGCAAGGGCCTATATATCCTCGCAAGAAATACTAGAGCCAAAGATAGGAACTATCCCTAAGAAAGATGGCTAGCTGTTAGGAGAGCACTATAATATAAAGATCCTGCCTTGAGTGGAAGAACAAAGGTGTACAACCACATGGCTAGGAACCCTGCTAGAAGAAAAACCTCATCAATACTTAACAATACAGGGGAAGCATAACCAACCAAAGAAGGATCAACATTCTCTTCTGAAAATAAAACCTCGGGTCATATGCCAAGGTCAAAGGGATCAAGCAATGATACAGTAGTAAGAGATAAATAACTGTCCTAAAAAATGTTATGGACCCAAATGTCAATAGGCATAGCCATTCTGATGCTCATCGATAAATTAAATGATCTGAACACCTGCTGGTAATGTTAAAGGAGGGTCGGATAAACATCAAGTAGAAGCAGTCTTTATTTGTTTGAAAAAGTTAAAGTTTGAAAAATTAATTTTCTTTGGGAGAATTTAATTTCTAAAATTTTAATTTTAAAATTGAACTCATTATGAATGATATATCACCTCAAGAAGTGAACATATCATTCTCTAATGGGTTCAATTTATAACTTTAAAAATTTATCCTGATTATCATAGTCAAATTCGAGCAAAGGCTACATATGACCCCAGAGGGTCAAAATGATTGTTCAATCAGGTATTTAAATATGATAGTTTAGATAAAATATCATTAATTTTATAATCAAAGTTACAATAATAATTGATATATCTACCCGAGGGAAGAAGATATTAATCACTAATGATCATTTAAAAATGATGATAATGATTATTAATTTTGACTTGAATTTTTCCAAAGATAATTAATTGAGTTTTAAAAATCAATTTTAAAAATTTAATTTGAGTTTCTAAATCTCCTATGAGCGCAAGCCCTCATAGTTAATTACATCGCAGGAAATCAAAATTTCCTACGAAGACTCTTAATTAAAATAATGTTAGAAATTTTATTTAAAATTCTTGAAGATTGATATCAAATGAGGTAAGGATTGGAAATTTCAATAGGGATCAGATCAAAGTGGAACACTTATTTCAGGAGGTCAAAGGAGAAAAGGTAAGAGGTGCTTTAGGATTCTTATACATTTCAGAGGCACCCCAGCTTAACTTAAGTGTTGGGCTTAAATTTTAAATTGAAAGAGATTTAAGTTTGAATTATCAATTTTATTAGAAAATTAGAATTCAATTCCTGGAGGTTGAGGTCTTATAGTCTGAATCATCCTTAGAACTTAAATCTACATTGGGCATTAAAAATAAGTAGCACAAACCTAACTAATACAGTTTAAATCTGGACTTATCCAGCCTAGATTAGGGAGCCAGCTAACCATCTAGTCTCTTAAAATTCATGAATCCAGTATTTTATGAAAGAGTGGTAAGGACGTTGTTAAGTTTGAAAAAATGCGGTTGACATCTAGAACAAATCCTAATTGGCCCCCTGAGTTATGTTGGATAAAATGAAGTTTGAAAGTAAATAATAATACTTAAGATGAGTAATTAGATTATAAGTTTGCTAGAATTAAATTTTTTTATATTTAGTTATAAATTTTTGAAGTTGTGTTAAAATTTTAACTTAAAGTTGACCAAAAGGTTGACTTTTTGAATTTAAATTATTTTTAATAGTTTCATATTTTTAATAAATATTAGAACCCAAATTGAGTCTAATGCCTTTGAGTTTGCTCAATTCATAATTTTTTAGAATTAGTTATGATTTTTAAAAATTTGGGCATTTATTTGAACTATTTAATTAATTTAATTGAGGGTTTTTAAAGTTTTGAATAGAAATGAACTCCAAACTTCTTGAAATTATCTCTAAAGGTTAGAAATGACCTAAGGAAGTGTTCTCAAGTGTTTGATAATTTTTTAGAATTTTTAATTACTTTAAATTATTTAAATTAATTAAATATTAATTTTTGATTAAAATTAAATTAAGGTTGAAATTAAAATCTAGATAAGAAGCTTTTATTTTTCTTTTATTGAGGGTTGAATTCTGATTAGTTAGAGATATTATTTATATTTTTTAGATTTAATTTAGATTGATTAGAATTTTTAGAAGTTTTAATGCTTAATTAAGTGTTAAATCTTAAGTCTATTAATTAAGTGGTTTAATAATTTTTAAAATCAGTGGAAAATTTTCTTAAGACTAGAGATGTCAATATGTTTGAATGTTCAAAATCTCATGTCCAATATAGGTACATTATTTTTTCTAAAACTTTTCTATATTGTCTACGACATGTCCTTAATTTTTGTCCTTAAGATTTCAATAGGTTGGGTCAGTTGAATCAATGTCAATAACCCTTGACACATGTACAATGCATCACATAAATATCACAATCAAATCCTAAATCTAGGAGAGCTTAAATCTAGGTGTGTGTGCATCCTACACATGCAAAGAATAAAAATAATATAATTAAATAATGAATAAATTAATGAGCAATAAAGACATGATTGTTCATTAATCATCTCCTCATTAGTTCAATTCAATCAAGTTTAATCTATGTTTAAAATTCCATGACTCACTCAAGGCTCTCAAAATTTAACATATATAATTTAAAATTACTTTAATATATGAAAATAGCTTAAGTTAAATTTAAAATTAAAAATATTAAGATAATTTCAAAATAATTTTTGAAAATACCTTAATAATATGAAAATATTTTAAAATAAAATTTTTGATTTTTTAAAATTATTTAATTCAATATTTAATTAAATATTAATAAAATATTAAAATATTTAAATAATTAAAATTATTTCAATTATATAAAATATCTTAAATTGATTTCAATTTAAAATTAAAATATCTTAGAATAATTATCTAATATTTTAAAATTAAAAAAATTCTGATTTTGAAAATATTGAATGTAATATTTAATTAAATATTAATTAAATAGTAAAATAATTAAATAATTAGAATTATTTAAGATAAATTAAGTTTTTAATGTTACAATTAATTTTAAATTAAAGTATTTAAAATTATAAAAATATTAAGGTATTATTCTTATTTTTCTAACTTATATCAAATTTTTATTGAATTTTAGAAGTTTTCCAGTAATTACAAATATTTAAAATAATTTAAAATTCATTAATATCTTTTAAATTAAATTAAATTAAAATAAAAAAGTTTTTAAAAATTTTAAAATGATTTTAAATAAGTTTCTTTAAATTTTAGAAATTATTTGAATTTAATTTTAATTAAATATTTTACTAATTTAAAATTATTTAAAATATAAAACATATGTTAAATTATTTTAATTTCAAATTAAAATATTTTTAAATAATTCTTTTATAATTTAAAATATTTTAATATAAACTCATAAAATGTTAAAAATATAAAATATTTAATTAATTACTTAAATAATTAAATATTTTAAATTAATTAAAATATATTGAATACTTTGAATTAATTTTAATTTTAAAATATTCAAAATTCATTTTCTAATTTATTAAGACATTTTTTTAAAATAAACCTTTAAAATTTTGAAAATTATTTAAATTATGATATATTAAACCTTAATTAAATATTTAATTCTTGAATTTATTTAGTCCTAAGTACGCCTCGTTAGCTCGAAACCTAAACTGTAATACACGTCATTCTCGAAAACGACTCAATCAAATTGCTTGAAATTTTAAACATAAATAATAGTGATGAACAAAAATCCAGGGTAGTGATTTTTACGGTCTAATAAGTTCTTAATAGAAAGCTAATTAGTCCTAAGTTTCTTAAGTTAGGTTTAGGGCTTTACCTCAATCCAACCATTGAATTTTGGGGATTTGGATTTCTCTGAGCTTGATGAATGTCCACGCACAATTTCTCAATTGAAATCATGGTCTAATAAGCTATGGATCAACAAGAAATTGAGGTGGATTGACTTCAGCCTCGGCTCATCGGATATCTCACCACCAGGTGGGGTTTGAGTGGTGGATTTCTACTAGAAAAAGGTAGAGGAAGATTTGGAATGCTCAAACAAAATGAGCTTGAGCTTTGGGAGGGCTTGAGTGGAGAGAGAGTATATAGATTAGAATGATCCCATTTTTCTCTTTTTGCTTAATTGAAGGGTCCTGGATGGTTTTGGACAGTCTTGATGGATTTAAAGGGTTGCTTTTATGATGCCAAGTGCCTTGGAGTTGTTAGAATGACAATGGAATCACAATGACCAAAGGACATGATGTAGAAAAGTGCCTATCCTTTGGAGCATATGTGGCCATGTGGCATTATTTACACCTAATCCAAGGATTTAAATTAGGTTTAAGAACCTTCCAAAGGATGTTTAGGTAGCTGAGATATTGTAGAATGGAGTGGATTGAATTTTGATAAGTGTTTGGCCACTTAACTCCTTCCTTACCCTTTTGTTGACTAAGCTGACTAGTCAACAATCAAGAGTTGTTGAGGTGGCATATGAAAGAGTCTCAAATGCTGGTTGTGTTGAGTGCCATGGGTTGGAGAAGGTTTGTGTTGCAAATCTGGTTTTGATGATGACAAACATGTTTGTATTCTGTTTTGCTTGCCCAATCCATTTCAGGTATAAAAGATCAAAAGCAACTCAAGCCAACTCAAGATCGGGTCCAAGTGTGTCTAAATGTACTATTTTTCCTTTTCTTGAGTCAATTGTAATGTAACTGATCCCCTATCTAAGTAACCTTGCACACATACACTCAGGGGAAGAGCTTGAGTGAATTAGAGTTTCTATTCAATTTTTTATTCAGATCGTCCTGGACGATATTCACATCATCCTAAACAATCAAGTAAAACTAAAAACCCTAATTAGGGTGACCAAGTTAAGTCTGTCTGATTAAACCGATCGTCCTGGATGATCCATACATCGTACGGGATGATAGGCTCAAATCAGAAATTCTAAGCCGCCAGATCAAGTTAGGCAAGTTTTAATTTTAGAGATTTGATATGATCTTCCCGAATGATACGTGTATCGTCTTGAACGATCCAGTACAATCATGCCTAAATTAGTTTGGTAATTAAGGAAAGTAATTAATATTTAATTAATACGATCATATCATCTGGGACGATCGTAAGATCATCCGGGATGATTATGATCGTCTAGTGTGTTTTAGCTGTACATCCAAAGCGGTGATCAGGATGATTTTGGCACTTTTTGAACTAATCGTACAAGACGATATCCGTATTGTCCTGGACGATCAAGTCATTTTTAGGTCATCCAGCACAAATTTCTCTGGACGACCAGAGCGGTCTTCTGGACAAAATTCCTGAATCTACACTAATCGTCTCGGACGATCTCAGAATCGTACGGATGATCTGAATAATTTTTTCCACTGATCGTCCATAAGAGCAAGATCGTCCAGGCTGAAACAGTTGATTTTGAACTGATCATACTGGATAATCTATCGATCGTCCTGGATGATCTTGGCTGACCAGTTGAGATTTAGGATAAATTTTGAGCCCTCCTATAAAAGATCTTTTCTTCCAACAAGAAAAATCTTTTGTCACTTTCCTTTCCAGAGAAACCCTAGAGAGAGAGAGGACCTTGTGAGGGGGAGTTTATGAGGGATTCACAAAGGTTGCTCCAAGCAAGGATCAGAGTCATCTTCTCCGTTCTTCATCTCTCATCTTGTCGGTGTTCTTTGTGGGAGGATCGTTCGCAAGAAGATCCGGGTTCTCTGCCCGCTTCAGGAGGAAGCGAAAGGAGTTCAGGTTCTCTGCCTGCTTCAGGAGGAAGAAAAAGGAGTCCGAGGTTCTCTGCCTGCTTCATGAGGAAGCAAAAGGAGGTTAGGTTCTCTGCCTCACCGTGTCGGTGGAAAGGAGTTTTTGTACAGGCTTCTCCGCCTTGCTGTGGGAGCAGAAGGAGAGTCACTTTGGTTTAGTGCAATACCTGGAGGGGAGGCTCCTGGGAGTGGACGTAGGTCAAGTTGAATGAACCACTATAAAATCTGGTGTGTTCTTTCTGATTATTTTCTACACTTTATTTTACTTCGATTATCTGCTTGGGTGAAATCTGTGTTTGATCTTTTCGTTTTTGTATTTACTTGTTTCCACTGCAAATCATCGAAAAGATTTTTTACTATTGCTTTTAAATTTTTAAATAACCAATTCACCCCTCCTCTTGGTTAGCCTCGGGACTAGTTCATCAGGGCTTAACATCCCTATCGAACTTTCAAGTGGTATCAGAGAGGGATTCATAAAATCTAGTTTTGAAAAACTTTTGAATTTGATCCATGGCTAACTTTTGTAATCGTAATACGGCTGAAGGTTATTCAATTACATGACTGCTATTATTTGATAACATACCTTTTGATTTTTGGAAAACTCGCATGTCCACTTTTCTTCAATCAATTGATTATCACATGTGGATGCTTGTTAGGGATGGCTATGAACCGCCATTTAGAATGATTAACAATATTAAAACCGAACTGCCCTTCACTGATTGGACTTTTGATGATCGTGACTTAGCCCAACTGAATGCCAAATGTTTGAACTATTTTTTTTGTGTTTTAAAATCTGAGGATTACATGCATATTTCTACTTGTATAACTGGCAAAGAAATTTGAGATAGATTGTGCATCACTTATGAAGGTACAACTGAAGTTAAATAATCTAGGTTGAACATATTACTTCATGACTATGAAC
This sequence comes from Dendrobium chrysotoxum, assembly GCA_019925795.1. NCBI lineage: Eukaryota > Viridiplantae > Streptophyta > Magnoliopsida > Asparagales > Orchidaceae > Dendrobium > Dendrobium chrysotoxum. Next base: position 1,585,372 of record CM034299.1, on the reverse strand, counting down.
TTTTTTGCATGAAACCTACTGAATCCATTTCTGAAATGTATACAAGGTTTACTCAAATTGTCACTTCTTTGGATGTCTTAGGAAGAGAACTTATAAACTATGAAAGAGTAAAAAAAATTCTTAGATGTTTGCCTTCTTCGTGTGATGCTAAAATAACTACAATCATTGAATCTAAAGATTTGAATACTTACTCTATTGATAGCTTACTTGGATCACTCATTGCTTACGAGCAAGGGGTGAACCAAAGACAGCTTGATGCAGGTGAGAAGAAGAAAAAGAAAATAGTGGCACTGAAGGCCAACGAAACTGACACTGATTCTTCCGGGTCTGATAGCGATGATGTTACCTTAATTACTAGGCAATTCAAAAGCTTTCTAAGGAAGAAACATAAGAACTTTCAGAAGTGAAACAAGGGTAAGTCCAGTAAAAATTTTAAAGGTTCATCTGATACTGTTTGTTTTGAATGCAGGAAGCCTGGACACATTAAGGCTGATTGTCCTACACTTAAAGCTCATCCAAGCAAGGAAAAGGGTGAGGAGAAACACAAGTTCAGAAAGGACATGAAGCAGATTCAGAAGGCATTCTAGGTAGATAATGCATCCGACTCCTCTGAGACTGAAGCTGAAGAGGAGGAAACCAATTTGTGTCTGATGGCTGATGATCATCCTGGTCAGTCTGACTAGGATGAGATATGTGAGCTTACTTACGATCAATTATTTAAAATATCTGAAAGAATTCATGCATCGTATAGAAAGCTTAAGAAAACTCATGCTAGCTTGAAACTAGAATTTCTGAATTTATAAAAAGAGCATGATTCTATAATTAAAGATCATTCCACACTTGACAGCAATCACATGTCTTTACTTGATGAGTTTGATGAATTGAACAAAAAATTTTCTGATCTGACTACTGAGCATGATTCATTAAAAACCTCGCATGTTGATTTAGAAAAAGCTTTCAAAGAATTATATAATCTGGCATGTGAAGTGGAGAGTAGCAATGGTGCATTGAAATTTGAAATTACAAGTCTTAAAAAGGAGATGAATTTTTGAAAGTTAAAATCAGTGCTTTTGAGAAAAATAAAATTCCTCCTACTTTTACACAGTTTTATGCACCTCCACCTTTTGAAGAATGTGTTTAAAATCATCAAAGCATGTTTCATACAAACCTAGGTAGAGGCACTATCACCCACGTAGATTAGTTAACCCTTTCCTGGTGTTAGATGTTTTTCTTGTGGCATGTTAGGACACATTTCTCACACATGCACTATTCACCATAGTACACAATGGGTGTGGAGGCCCAAATTGCATGTTTCATAGCACAGCACACATGCATTGCATTCTTCTTTTCATAAGAAGGAATCCAAACCTGTTTGGGTTCCTAAATCTGACGTTTGATGATTTTATAGGTGTGCTCTCACATAAGACCTCGTGAGAGCATGTGATACCTGGACAACGGATGTTCAAGACACATGACTAGAGATGCAAATCGGTTCATTTCGCTGGAAGCCAGCACTGGAGGTAAGGTTACACTTGGAGATAACACCACCAGGAGGGTGGTAGGTTCAGGTATAATTGGTGATTCAAAGAATTTTATGATTGATAATATTTTGCTTGTAGATGGACTGAAATACAACCTGTTGAGCACCAGTCAGCTCTGTGTTAAAGGATACAACATCAAATTCCTGCCCACTTGCTATATTTTAAGCTTAAATGATAAAATTATTTTGCAGGGATAAAGGATCAATAATGTCTACAAGCTAGATGTAAGTTGCATTAAAGCTGAAAATTCAATTTGCTTAAAAACTGCTGCTGATGAGTTTTAGTTGTGGCATAGGAGATTGTGTCATGCAAGTATGAAAACCCTTAGGAGAGTCACCCAAAAGGACTTAGTTAGAGGTATCCCTAAGCTTAAGTTCACTAAGGACCACCTGTGTGATGCCTGTAAATTAGGAAAGCAAGTCTAGCCCTCCTTTCACTCTGTTAAGGATATTAACACCTCTAGACCTTTAGAAGTCCTTCATATGGATCTCTTTGGACCCATTAGCACTGCCAGCTTAGGGGGGAAAATCTATGATTTTGTGATTGTTGATGATTATTCGAGGTTCACATGGATTAAATTTCTGTCATATAAATCTGAGTCATTTGATGAATTTAAGTCCTTCTCCACTTAGATTTAGAGGAAGTTAGGTTGTGAGATCTTGACTATTCATAGTGATCAGGGTGGAGAGTTTGAAAATGTAAAATTTGGAAGTTTTTGTGAGGAGCAAGGGATAAGTCACAATTTTTCAGCTCCCAGGACCCCTCAGTAGAACGGGATAGCTGAAAGGAAGAACATGACCTTAGTGGAAGGCACTAGAGCCATGCTTGCTGAGTATTCACTTTCAAAATACTTTTGGGCTGAAGCGGTGAACACTTCCTGTTATGTGCTAAATAGGGTGAATGTTAGATCAAATCTGAACAAGACACCTTATGAGATCATTAAGGGTAGAACTCCAAACTTGTCCCACCTCCATGTCTTTGGCTGTAAGATTTTCATTCTGAACAACGGGAAATCATCCTTAGGAAAGTTTGACCCTAAATCTGATGAAGGAGTGTTCTTAGGCTATTCTAGTGTGGGGAAATCCTTTAGGGTGTTCAATAAGAGGACTTTGGTGGTGGAAGAGACAACTCATATGGTGTTTGATGATTCTGATCCTAAGGTGACTAGAGTTGAGGAAGAAGAAGAGGTAGAAGAGATTACCCAAGGGGTTGAAAATGCAAATCTGGAGGAAAGGGTAGATCCTCAAACCACTTTGCCTAGAGATTGGTGATATTCTTTGATTCATCCTAAAGAACTGATCTTAGGAGACCCTTCTGAAGGTGTTAGGACTAGGCATGGACTTAGGAAGGAAGTAAACCACTCTGCCTTTATCTCAATGACTGAACCCACCAACATTAATCAAGCCCTTTCTGATGAGTTTTGGATCTTAGCTATGCAAGAAGAACTGAATCAATTTGTAAGGAATGATGTTTGGGAGCTAGTAGAAAGACCTAGAAATCAAAGTATAGTGGGAACCAAGGGGTCTTTAAGAATAAGATGAATGATTCTGGTGTGGTGGTTAGGAATAAGGCAAGATGGTGGCTAAGGGGTATAATCAGATTGAAGGGATTAATTTTAAGGAGACCTTTGCCCCTGTAGCTAGATTGGAAGCCATTAGAGTGCTACTAGCCTTTGCCTGTTATAAGGGATTTATGCGATTTCAAATGGATGTCAAGAGTGCCTTTTTAAATGGGGTAATAAAAGAGAATGTTTTTGTAGAACAACCCCCAGGTTTTGAGAGTTCTCTATATCCAAATCATATTTACAAATTAAAAAAAGCCTTATATGGATTGAAACAGGCACCAAGAGCTTGGTATGAGAGGCTTAGCACATTCCTGTTAGAAAGAGAGTTTGTTAAGGGGAGCGTAGACACCACCCTTTTTCTGAGGAGAATAGGGGATGACTTACTCATTATCCAGATCTATGTTGATGATATAATTTTTGGATCTTCTGATAAATATTTATGTGATGAGTTTTCTAAAATAATGAGTACGGAGTTTGAGATGAGTATGATGGGAGAATTATCCTACTTTTTTGGGTTTAGCATAAGGCAAATGGATGATGGAACCTTTCTCAATAAATCTAAATACACTAAGGACATTTTGAATAAATATGAAATGGATAAAGCCAAGCTAATCAACACTCCCATGAGCTCCTCTGTTCAGTTAGATAAGGATTCAAGTGGAAAATCTGTTGATCAGAAGAAGTATAGAGGAATAATTGGATCACTGCTTTACCTGACTGCTAGCCGACCTGATATCATGTTTAGTGTTTGTCTTTGTGCTAGGTTTCAGGCTAGTCCTAAAGAGTCCCACCTGACTGCTGTTAAGAGAATTTTTAGATATCTTTTAGGGACACCATCCTAGGAATCTGGTACCCTAGGCATTGCACCTCTTTTGAGATTATTGGATATTCTGATTCTGACTTTGTAGGATGTAGGGTGGATAGAAAGAGCACTTTTGAGACTTATCAATTTATAGGATAATCTTTAGTCTCCTGGTCTAGTAGAAAATAGAACTCGGTAGCACTTTCCACTACTGAAGCTGAGTATATTGCCTTAGGAAGTTGTGTGGCCTAAGTTCTTTAGTTGAAGCAACAAGTCTTAGATTTAGGATTATCTGTGGGCATAATTTTTGTTCTGTGTGATAATACTAGTGTCATCTGTATTTCTAAGAATCCAATCCAATATTCTAGAACTAAACACATTGATATAAGGCATCACTTCATTAGGGACCATATTATGAAAGGGGACATTGAGCTACATCATGTAACAACTAAAAATCAGCTGCCTGACATATTTACTAAACCATTGGCCTTTGACTCATTCAGTATTTTGAGGACCAGATTAGGAGTGATTGACATAAATGCTTGATTATGACGACTACTGATTTCTGATTTGTCTATTTTTTATTCTGTTTCTATTAGTTAGCTGTTTGATTTGATTATCTGCTTTCTGTTATTTTTGTTTTTCTGCTGATTTCTTTTTTAGCCTTGGTGTTAGTTTGATTTGAGTATTTATTTTGAGTGTGATTTCTTACTTATTTTCATTTACTGTTTCATCTCTTTTATTTATTGTTTTATCTCTTTCAAAATCAGATCACTGCTCACTGCTACTGATAAACTAGATTTCTGACTGAGAGTTTTGCCTTGGTTTTTATTTGGAAGCTGGTAAGTAGTGATTGATTCCACTGGATCTGTTAAAGAGAAAAAATATTGATGATTATTTCTCTTCCTCTAACTTCTTTACTGGTGTATTATTTCTTTCGGACAAAAATCTTCTTCAAAATTAAAAAAATGGTTTTTGAAATAGAGATTTATTTTATCTTCATACAGTAATCTACCTCATATAAATAGTATTTTCAAAATCTTGAGTCATTATTATGATTTTATGATCCAAGTGATTGCACTTATCATATGATGTATGGTTTTTGTTTTGTGAATTACTCTTCCTTACTGTAGAGAGTAAGCTTTGGCGTCTCTTATGTCTGGAAGGTAATTTTACAACTGAGATCCTTTAACAATTTTGAAAGGGAGAAAGCTTATAAAAGAGGCACAGTGTGCCAAACAAATTGAAAAAAAAGAGGCACAAAATGAGACCAAAGTTGAAAAGATGCGAAATGTCGCCAAACAAAAAGATACACAAAGTGTATCAAAAATCAAAAGATGCAAAAAGCGCCAAACAAATTGAAAAGGAGGCACAAAATGAGCCCAAACCAAGCTTTCTTCCCTTTCAGATCGTTAAATGTCTTAGAAATATCCGTGCGCCACTTAATATTTTCAAAAGCTTGAGTTTGAAAATCCTGATTTCTGATTTATTACTTTGGAACACTATTATATCAGATATTTTTCTGGAACGATGCTGGAAAGGATCTCTTTTTGAATCTAATTCCTTTTCTTTTGAATTGGATTTTTATTTTGAAAGAGATTTGCATCTATAAGGTGTTCGAGGTGGGAGTTACGAAAGTCAATTTTCTAACTTTCTCTAGATTTCAGCGTTGTCGATCGTCTTCTTATTAGTTTTTGGACTTAAAATCAAGGGAAAATTAAGATTTACTGGAGCAGATCGATTTAAAAAAAATTCAAAAATCATTATTTTTGTGTCTCTCATTTCGAGTTTTATTTACTCTACTTTTATTTTTTATTTTACTGTCTGTGTTTTTGGGATCCCTGATCTTTCATCTCCATCCTCCATCTTTTCCCTGTTTTCTTCACATCATCCTGGATAATCTAGACATCGTCCAGGATGATCTTCATCGTCCTGGACGATCTTCGTCGTCCTGGACGATCCATAAATTATCCTGGATGATCCATTCAAATCGTCTCCACTCTGATTATACTGCTGAGATACACCAATTATTGGTGATCATCCTGGACGATCCTTACATCATCCTCGATGATATGATCCATATTTTTCTGATCTGATCAAACGGCTGAGAATGCGCCAATTATTGTTCATCATTCTAGATGATAAACCTCATCGCCCCGGACGATCCACGTGTCAACAGTTGGACGACTCAAATTCAGCTCGTCCGACACATTTATTGCATATCGTCCTGGATAATCCACCTAATCCTCCTGGATGATACTTTTCATCAACGATCATCCAGCTTGACTCCTCAGGATGATCGCCTATCTCTAATCATCCTGGATGATCTCTGATCATCCTGGATGATCCGACTGCCTTTTTTACCAATCGTCCTGGCCGTCATAATTGCTCATATCGTCCTGGATGATCCTGCGATCGTACGGGATGATCCGGCCGATTTCTATTTAAACAGGCGATTTCTTTAGTTTTTCTTCACATCTCTTCTTCCATACTCCCTTACTTATGTTTTCTAATGGCTGGCGCGAAGCGTTCTAGGCAAAAGGGTACGAGCTCCTCGTGGTAAAATGTCAATCCCTGCTTTCCCAATGCAACCGATCAGGCTGCCTTCGAGCGATATCTTGAGGTGGGCATCACTCAGTCCAAAATCATAAACCCCCGCACCCTTACCTATCCTGTCCTCGATCTTTTTATGCACACTTCCCTCACTTTCATCCTTACCATCGCTTTCCCATTTAGCCTTGAACTTCTCCAAGTCTTCTTCGCCAATCTTCGCATCTCCGCCGACTACTCCACCCTTTGCTCCTATGTTAATCAATGTCCAGTAGAACTCACAGCCCAGGACTTTCATAAAATACTTCAACTCTCTGTGAATGACGAAAAAATCCACACCCTTATTTCTGATCTTGACTATGATTGGAGTGTCGCCAATCACTTTCTTAGAAATATAAATGCACCCTACCACGACAACGCTTGCACTTCCCTCCTTAAGGATGCCCAGACCATTCAGCATGTCCTTCGTTCCTCTGTCATTCCAAATGCCGGGGATCAAATTCAAATCACCCCATTACTATCTCTGACCACCTATTACATCTTGGCCCATCGGGACTTCAATGCCACTGACCTACTTTTCAGATATATCGAGCATCTCACCACCATTAGGGATTCGGGCCATAGACGTCGTCCCAATCTAGCTTTAGGACATATCATTGCATATGCCTTGGAGACCAAATATGACCTGCAGTATCCAGTCCCTCCCAAGATCCCTCCTTCCTACTTCACCAATAATTCATTCCATGTACTCCACAGTACCCGACTACATCTGGAGCCCATCCTGAATGTTGAGGAGGAAGAGGAAGAAGCTATTCTAGTTCCTGCTACACCTGATGCACCTGCTCCCCTTCACATTGCTTCCCCTTTTGATCATCTGGTGCAGCGGTTTGACCAGTGGGAGGCCCGATTCAATTCTTATGTTGCTGCCCAGGAGCAGCAGCACACTGAGGATCTGCAGTGCTTTACTGACTATGCTGCTCAGCAGCAACAGCAGCACGACCAAGATATTGCCTGTATTGGAGCACACTTCACCGCCATTCACAGTTACTTTACACCACCACAACCACCTCCTCCTTCTGATCAGGATCCTTCTCCGTTTTAGTTTTGTGTTTTGTGCTATTTTTCTATTTGTACTATTGTTTCTGTTCCTTCTCCTTTTTGTGATGTGAAAAGGGGGAGTAAGTTGTAGCAGTTTTTGTTTTATGCATTGATCTTGTCTTGTGTTGGTTACTTCATTTGTAGTTGTTTTCCTGTACTGTTCTAATTGTTCAATGAAATTTGGAAAGAAATTTATTTTTCGATGTGTGTTGGTTAACTCCTAGTTCTTTTATTTTAAACTACTGCACTAATGTTTGCCATCACAAAAAAGGGGGAGATTGTTGCAAATCTGGTTTTGATGATGACAAACATGTTTGTATTCTATTTTACTTGGCCAATCCATTTCAGGTATAATAGATCAAAAGCAACTCAAGCCAACTCAAGATCGGGTCCAAGTGTGTCTAAATGTACTGTTTTTCCTTTTCTTGAGTCAATTATAATGTAACAGATCCCCTAGCTAAGTAACCTTGCACACACACACTTTGGGGGAGAGCTTGAGTGAATTAGAGTTTCTGTTCAATTTTTTTTTCAGATTGTCCTGGACGATCAAGTAAAAATAGAAACCCTAATTAGGGCGACACAGTTATGTCTGTCTAATTAAGCTGATCGTCCTGGACGATCCATACATCGTACGGGATGATATGCTCAAATTAGAAATTCTCAGCCGCTAGATCAAGTTAGGCAAGTTTTAATTTTAGAGATTTAATCTGATCGTCCCGGATGATCCAGTACAATCATACCTAAATTAGTCTGATAATTAAGAAAAGTAATTAATATTTAATTGATACGATCATATCATCCGGGACGATCATGATCGTCTAGTGTGTTTCAGCTGTATGTCCAAAGCGGTGATCAAGATGATTTTGGCACTTTTGAACTAATCATACAGGACGATATCTGTATCGTCCTAGACGATCAATTCATTTTTAGGTCGTCCAGCACAAGTTTCTCTGGACAACCAGAGCGGTCTTCTGAATGAAATTCCTAAATCTACACTAATCGTCTCGGATGATCGTAAAATCATACGGGACGATCTGAACATTTTTTTCCACTGATCGTCAAGAAGAGCCAGATCGTCCAGGCTTAAACAGCTGATTTTGTACTGATTGTACAGGACGATCTATCGATCGTCCTGAATGAACTTGGCCGACCAATTGAGATTTAGGGCAAATTTTGAGCCCTCCTATAAAAGATCTTTTTCTTCCAACAAGAAAAATCTTTTGCCACTTTCCTTTCCAGAGAAACCCTAGAGAAAGAGAGAGTTTGGGAGAGAGAGAGAGGATCTTGTGAGGGGGGAGTTTATGAGGGATTCACAAAGGTTGCTCCAAGCAAGGATCAGAGTTATCTTCTCCGTTCGTCGTCTCTCGTCTTGTCGGTGTTCTTTGTGGGAGGATCATTTGCAAGAAGATTCGGGTTCTCTGCCCGCTTTAGGAGGAAGCGAAAGGAGTTCAGGTTCTATGCATGCTTTAGGAGGAAGCAAAAGGAGTCTGAGGTTCTCTGCCTGCTTCAGGAGGATGCAAAAGGGGGTTAGGTTCTCTGCCTCACCGTGTCGGTGGAAAGGAGTTTTTGTACAGCTTCTCCGCCTTGCTGTCGGAGCAGAAAGAGAGTCACTTTGGTTTAGTGCAATACACGGAGGGGAGGCTCCGGGGAGTGGACGTAGGTCAAGTTGTTCGAACCACTATAAAATCTGGTGTGTTCTTTCTGATTATTTTCTACACTTTATTTTACTTTGATTATCTGCTTGGGTGAAATCTGTGTTTGATCTTTTTGTTATGTATTTACTTATTTTCACTGCAAATCATCAAAAATATTTTTTACTGTTGCTCTCAAATTTATAAATAACCAATTCACCCCCCCTCTTGGTTAGCCTCGAGACTAGTTCATCAGGGCTTAACATCCCTATCAAACTTTCAGTTTGATGTTTAAGGGTTAAAGCAAGAGTACCTAAATGAAGGTTTGACCATAAATGCTAGTTTAACTTTAATTTGGTCAACTTTACTTAGATTTGATTAGCTCATGGCTAGGACATCCCTAATTATGGTTAGGAGTTGATTTGAAGCTTGATAAAGGTTAACTGGCTTAAATTGATCATGGTTTGACCATACCTTGTGATTTGACTAAGTCAAAGTCCATGATGATTTGACTTGGTCAAGTCTACTAGGCTTGGATTCATTCATGCTTGAAAGATGTTTAAGGCATGGAATAGAATAATATTTGAAGCTCAAAGGGGTATGATGAGGTTCAAATAGGTTAGGTTAACTAGGTGGGTTGGATTGAGTCATAAAGGCTAACTTTGACTAGTCATGTGCACAGTTGACCAAGTCAACTATTGATTGAGTCAAAGGGTCCTATCAGGTCCACATCACTAGAGGGAGTGATCAGAGGAGTTTGAAGGAGATTGAGTGCATTTAGAGTTTAATTCGATACTATAGAGCTTAAGGGTTGATTTGATCAATCTAGGTTAACTTGGTCAACTAGGTTAACCTAGGACCAGGGTTTGGGCTCAATAGATTTAATTTGATATTTTGAGACCAATGGAAGTGGTCCTAAAGTCTGGATTAGTCATTTGAGTGGAAACGACCAATTTAACCCTAAAGGGTATTTGGGTAAACCTTGGTTGACTTAGTCAACTAGGTAGACCTAAGGTCTGGGTTTGGGCTCAATAAGTTTGAAATGATATTCTGAGATTGTTAGAGGTGGTCCCAAGATTTGGGGATGTCATTTCAATCAAATTGATTGTTTAGACCCTTAAGGGCATGTTTGGTCAACCTAAGTTGACTTGGTCAGCAAGGTTGATCCAGGGCCTGAGTTTGGGTCCAACAGGTTTGGTTTGATGTTTGAAATTTGCTAGAAGTGGTCTCATGCAAAGAGGAGGCCATTTGGATTGAAGTGAGTATTCAAACCTTAAAGGGGTATTTAGGTCAAAATTGGTTGACCTGGTCAACTAGATTTAACCAGGGTCAGGGCTTGAGCCCAATGTACCATTAATGGTGATTAGGATACACTGAAAGAGGTTCTAAGGCTTAATTTGAAAAGGTCATGTTAAAGTTTATAGAAAACTCAAAAATTACCCTTGAGGGGCATTTTGGTCATTTTGATACCTGGTCGACTAGGGTTCAAAGTGGGTCCACCAAAATATAGTTTACTACTTAATATATCATAATTAAGGGTCTGGATGTGGTTAGAGGCTTTGGAGAAGACTCTAAGGTCAATATTCTCTGGGTGGCAGGTCTGGTGGCATAGGCCGTAAATATTTGAAGGTTTTACAGTATTTGGATTTCAATCCAGTTTTTAGGGTTAGAGGCCTCAAATTGAGCTCATGTTTATAAGATAGACCCTAACGATATGCCTAATCAATATGTAATTAACAGATCATGAATCAGTGGTCATTTAACTATGGTTTGAAGTGTTTGAAAAATTACTAAAAAAGGCTTTCAAGACCTAAACCTTTAGCCTTGGGTTTTGGTCTAGATTTTTGGATTTAAATTAGATTTTGGGTTTGAATGCTTGAATTTAAGTGATTCAAATTAATCAGAATCATTTAGATGATTATGAATGATTGGATAAGGTTAAAACTAGATTGAAAGCTGGATTAAGTATTAAAGTTAGGGTTGATTGAGGTTTAAATGGAGCTGAGATCTAGATGGGCATGAAGTTTAAGTTTGATTTGATGTTTGAATTGATTTGAGATCTAGATTAACTTGAATCTAGGTTGATATAAGATCTGGATTGATCATAGGGTCTGAGTTGATCTAGGGTCTGGATTGATCTAGGGCTTAGGTAGATCCTAGGGTCTGGATAGATCTAGGATCTGGATAAATCCTAGGGTCTAGATAGATCTAGGAATTGGATTGATTCTAGTGGCCTCATACAAAAATAAGGTCAATAAATGGACCCCTAATATGTGTAGTAGAATAAAGTTCTACTACACATATTAGTGTTGGTAGAATTGAAAGGTCAAGTCTGGAATTCTGAGCCTAATGGAAGGAAGGAATCTAACCCTAAGGAATCAAGTTTGAATTGATACTAGGGTAGTGTCGGGAAAGGCATACTCTACCACTAGTAGATCTGGTCCTAAGGGAAGGGAATACATAAACCCTAAGGAAAAGAAGATTGAATTATTAAGTTTGAAGTTGAAACTAGGATGGTGCCACAAAGGACATGCTCCATCACCTACAGATCTAATCTTAAGGGAAGAAAGTACCTATCCTTAAGGAAAAGAAGATTAAAATCTAGTTTGAAGTTGAAACTAGGATGGTGCTATAAAGGGCGTTCTCCACTACTAGCAGATCTAATTCATGAGGGAAGAAAGTACTTATCCTTAAGGAAAAGGAGGCTTGATTCTATAGTTTGAAATTGAAATAAGGATGGTGCCACAAAGGGCATTCTCCACCACTAGTAGCTCTAATCCTAAGGGAAGGAAGCACCTAACCTTAAGGAAAAGAAAATTGGATTCTGGAATTCAAAATTGAAGCTAGGATGGTGTCACTAAGGGCGTTCTCCATCACTAGCAGATCTAATCCTAAGGAAAGAAAGCACGATGACTAACATCTAACCTTAAGGAAAAAGAGAATTGAATGATCATATAGGAAGGAAGAACTCTTAACTATAGAGGACTAAGTTTGGATTTAAAATTAGGATGGTGCCACAGAGGGCGTGGTTCATCACTAGACCGTCTAATCCTAAGGAAAGAAAGCACGATAACTTATATATGTCCTTAAGGAGAAGAAAGCTGAATGATCATGTGAGAAGGAAGCATTACTTCCCATAGAGGATCAATTCTGAAATTTAAAACTAGGATGATGCCACTAAGGGTGTTCTCCACTACTAGCAGATCCTGTTGAGAGAAAATTTTCTCTACAAAAAAGTTTAAATCTAGATTTTGAGACTAAGATGGTGCCATAAAGGGCATGCTGCACCACCAGTAAATCTTTTGGAGAGGAAACTTAGTCTACACAAAAGATCAAATCTAGATTTTGAGACTAGGATGGTGCCACAGAGGGCATGCTCCACCACTAGTAGATCTTATGGAGAGGAAACTTACTCTACACAAAAGATCAAATCTAGGTTTTGAAACTAGGATGGTGCCACAGAGGGCGTGCTCCACCACTAGTGGGTTTAATCCTAAGAAAAAAAAGCACGATAACTCACATCTATCCTTAAGGAGAATAAAATTAGAGGATCTTGTAGTAAGGAAGTATTGCTTCGCATAGAAGATTCGGTCTGAAATTTAAAACTAGGATGGTGCCACAGAGGGCGTGCTCCATCACTAATGGATGATCATGTAGGGAGGAAGCTTGCTCTATACAGAGGATCATATCTGGATGATCATGTGGGGAGGAAACTTACTATATATAGACACATAGAGTATCGGATCTAGATGATCATGTGAGGAGGAAACTTGTTCCACATAGAGGATCAGGTATTGATGATCATGTGGGGAGAAAACATCCTCTAGACAGAGGATCGGGTCTGGATTTTGGAATTTGAGATTCAAATTTGGAGGATTTTTGAATTTATTTAGATTTAGTTTTAAATTTAAAGGATTTTTTTTAATTTGAAATTTGATTTAATTTTGAATTTAAAGGTTTAGAATTTATTTTATTTTTTAAATTTTAAGAGTTTTTGTTGATGTTGAATTTGATACTCATCTAGTATGGTACTTCCTTAAGAGCCCCCCTAATATTTAAAAATATCAACTGGCATCCTTCAGAATTGATCAGTTGATGTTTAAACCTCCGTCAAATATCATCTCTATGATAAAAGGACATTTTTATATTGGTTCAAATATCCCACCAATCTTGAAAGTTCGTTAGGGATGTTAAGCCCTTGTGAACTAGTCCCGAGGCTAACCAAGAGGGGGGGTGAATTAGTTATTTTAAAAATTTATGAGCAAAAATGATTTAGAAAAATCTTTTTGAAGGTTTTAAAATAATTACAGTTTCACGATGATATGCATATGTTCAATAATAAAAGAATAATAATCACAATCACACAATCATCATCAAAAAAATAAATACAAAAGATAATCAGAAAGAATACACCAGATTTTATAGTGGTTCGGTCAACTTGACCTACGTCCACTCCCCAGAGCCTCCCCTCCGGGTTTTGCACTAACGCTAAGTGACTCTCCTTTTGCTCCCACAGCAAGGCGGAGAAGCCTGTACAAAAACTCCTTTCCACCAACCCAGTGAGGTAGAGAACCTGGACTCCTTTCGCTTCCTCTGGAACCAGGCAGAGAACTTGGACTCCTTTCGCTTCCTCCTGAAGCAGGTAGAGAACCTGGACTCCTTTCGCTTCCTCCTGTAGCAGGCAGAAAACTCAGATCTTCTTGCATACGATCCTCCCATAAAGACACCAATAAGATAAGAGACGACGATAAGAGAAGATGACTCAAATCCTTGCTTGGAGTAACCTTTATGAATCCCTCAAAAACTCCCCCTCACAAGATCTTCTCTCTCTCTCTCTCTCTCTATCAAGGTTCTCTCTAGAAAGGAAGGTGTGTTGACCTCATTTTTGTATGAGGTCAGCAAGACCAATCCAAGCCTTAGGGATCTTTTTAATCCTTAGGATCAATCTTGACCCTAGGACCAATCTTGATCCTATATTAATCTAGACTCTAGGATCTACTCTAGACCCTAGGATTCCTCCAGATCCATCTAGATCTTAGGAAACTATCTTGACCCTAGGATCTTTCCAGAATCCAAATTTTAAGATCTACTCTATATCCTAAGATTCTTCTAGATCCCAGACCCTAGGATACTCCTAAACTTTAAACCTTAGGATACTCCTATATTGCAAATCTGGATTCAAGGAGAATAGTTTTGATGATAATAAACATGTTTGTGTTCTAATCATTTCAGGACCACAAGATCAAGTACAATCCAAGTCAGCTCAAGGTTGAGTCGGTCTGTATATGGTTCAAGTCTATTATAATTTTTCCCCTTCTTGAGTCAAGTGTAAGGTAAGTGATCCCTTAGCTAAGTAACCTTACACACACACACACTCAGGGGGAGAATTTTTAGTGAGTTAGAGTCTCTATTTTTAAGTTTTGTTCATATCATCCTGGACGATCTTCATATCGTCCTAGACGATCCAGTGAAAATAGAAACCCTAATTAGGGTGACCTTGTTAAGTCGGTTTGATTAAGCAGATCATCCTGGATGATACTCCCATCGTATGGGACGATAGGCTCAAATCAAACATTCTTAACCGCCAGATTAAGTTAGGCAAGTTTTATTTTAAGACATTTGGTCTGACCATCCCGGACGATACGTGTATCATCTTGGATGATTTGTCACAATCATGCCTAAATTAGTCTGGTGATTAAGGAAAGCAATTAATACTTAATTGATATGATTATATCGTCCGGGATGATCATGGCCATCTAGTGCCTTTCACCTATACGTCCAGAGCGGTGCTTAGGACAATTTTGTGTGGATTTGAATTAATCATACCATACGATAGAGATATCATCTGGGATGATCAAGTCATTTTGTGATCGTCTAGCATGTTTAACCTGTACGTCCAGAGCAGTTCTTAGGACAATTTTGTGTGTTTTTGAACTGATCGTACAGGACGATCGCTAGATCATCCTAGACGATCCTGGTCGACCAGTTGAGATTTAGGGCTATTTTTGAGCCTTCCTATTTAAATCCCTTTTTCTTTCAACAAGAAAAATCTTTTACCACTTTCCTTTCCAGAGAAACCTTGAGAGAGAGAGAGAGAGAGAGAGAGAGAGAGCTTGGGGGAGAGAGAGAGGATTTTATGAGGGGGAGTTTATGAGGGATTCACAAAGGTTGCTCCAAGTAAGGATCAGAGTCATCTTCTCCATTTATCTTCTCTCATCTTGTCGGTGTTTTTTGTGGGAGGATCATTCGCAAGAAGATTTGGGTTCTCTACCCGTTTCAGGAGGAAGAGAAAGGAGTTCAGGTTCTCTGTCTGCTTTAGGAGGAAGCGAAAGGAGTCTGGGTTCTCTACCTTCTTTAGGAGGAAGTGAAAGGAGTTCAGGTTCTCTGCCTCATCGGGTTGGTGAAATAAGTTTTGTACAAGCTTCTCTGCTTTACTGAGGGAGCAGAAGGAGAGTCACTTTTATGTTAGTGCAATACCCGGAGGGGAGGCTCCGGGGAGTGGACGTAGGTCAAGTTGACCGAACCACTATAAAATCTGGTGTGCTCTTTCTGATTATTTTTTGCACTTTACTTTTCTGTTATTATCTACTTGGGTGAAATCTGTGGCTGATCTTTTCATTTATGTGTTTACTTATTTCTGTTGTAAATTATCGAAAAGATCTTTTCTTTTGCTCACGAATTTTTAAAATAACCAATTTACCCCCCTTTTGGTTAGCCTCAGGACTAGTTCATCAGGGCTTAACATCCCTATCGAACTTTCAAGTGGTATCAGAGCAGGGATTCAAAAATTAAGTTTAAAAACTTTTGAATTTGATCCATGGCTAACTTTGGTAATCGTAATACTGCTTAAGGTTATTCAATTACACGACCGCCATTATTTGATAACATACCTTTTGATTTTTGAAAAACTTGCATGTCCACCTTTTTACAATCAATTGATTATCGCATGTGGATGCTTATTAAGGATGGCTATGAAGCACCTTTTAGAATGGTTAATAATGTTAAAATTGAACTGCCTTTCATTGAATGGACTCTTGATGATCGGGACTTAGCCCAACTGAATGCCAAATGTTTGAACTATTTTTTCTGTGTCTTAAAATCTGAGGATTACATGCATGTCTCTACTTGTATAACTGGTAAAGAAATTTGGGATAGATTATGCATCACTTATGTAGGTACATCTGAGGTTAAGTAATCTAGATTGAACATCTTACTCATAACTATGAACTCTTTTGCATGAAACCTAGTGAATCAATTTCTGAAATGTATACTAGGTTCACTCAAATTATCACTTCTCTACATGCTTTAAGAAGAGAACTAACTAAATATGAAAGAGTGAATAAAATTCTTAGATGTTTTCCTTCTTCATATGATGCTAAGATAACTGTGATCACTGAATATAAAAATTTGAATACTTATTCTAATGAAAGCTTACTTGGATTACTCATTACTTATGAGCAAGGGGTGAACCAAAGACAGCTTGATGCAGGTGAGAAGAAGAAGGAGAAAATTGTGGCGCTAAAGGCCAATGATACTGACACTAACTCTTCCAGGTCTGATAGCGATGATGTTGCCTTAATCACTAGGCAATTCAAAAGCTTTCTAAGAAAGAAATATAAGAACTTTCAGAAGTGGAATAAGGGTAAGTCTAGTAAAAATTTTAAAGGTTCATCTGATACTGATTATTTTGAGTGCAGGAAGCCTGGACATATAAAGGCTGATTGTCCTACACTTAAGGTTCACCCAAGTAAGGAGAAGGGTGAGGAGAAACCTAAGTTCAGGAAGGATAAGAAGCGAATTCAAAAGGCGTTCTAGGCAGATTCTGCATCCGACTCCTCTCAGACTGAAGCTGAGGAGGAGACTACAAATTTGTGTCTGATGGCTGATGATCATCCTGGTCAGTCTGATCAAGAAGAGGTATGTGAGCTTACTTATGACCAGTTATTTAATGTTTCTGAAAAAATTTATTCATCATATAGGAAACTTAAGAAAACTCATGCTAGTCTGAAATTAGAATTTCTGAATTTATAAAAAGAGCATAAAATTTTGATTAAAGATTATTCTACACTTGATAACAATCACATGTCTTTACTTGATGAATTGAACAAAAAGCATTCTGAATTGATTACTGAGCATGATTCATTGAAAACCTTGCATGTTGATTTAGAAAGAGCTTTTAAAGAATTAGAAAACATGGCATGTGAAGTGGAGAGTAGTAATGGAGCATTGAAGTTTGAAATTGCAAGTCTCACAAAGAAAACTGAATTTCTAAAACTGAAAATTTGTGCTCTTGAGAAAAATAAAACACCTCCTACTTTTGCATAATTTTATGCACCTCCATCTTTTGAAGAATCTGTTTCAAAATCATCAAAGCATGTTTTATACACACCTAGGAAGAGGCACTATTACCCACGTAGATTAGTTAATCCTTTTTTTGGCGTTAGATATTTTTTTTGTGGCATGCTAGGACATATCTCACACACCTACACAGTTCACCGTAGTACACATTGGGTGTGAAGACCCAAATTACATGCTTCACAGCACAGCACACATGCATTACATTCTTCTTTTCATAAGAAGGAACCCAAACCTGTTTGGATTCCTAAATCTGACATTTGATGATTTTGTAGGGGTGCTCTCACACAAGATCTCATGAGAGCATGTGGTACTTAGACAGCGGATGTTCAAGACACATGAGTGGAGATATAAATCAATTCATTTCGCTAGAGGCCAGGGCTGGAGGCATGGTTATACTTGGAGACAACACCACCAGGAGGGTGGTAGGAACATATATAATTGGTGATTCAAAGAATTTTATTATTGATAATGTGTTGCTTGTAGATGGACTGAAACATAACTTACTGAGCATCAATCAACTCTGTGACAAAGGATACAATATCAAATTCCTACCCACTTACTGTATTTTAAGCTTAAATGACAAAATTATTTTGCAGGGACAAAGGATCAATAATGTATACATGCTGGATGTAAGTTGCTTTAAAACTGATGTTTCAATTTGCTTAAAAACTATTGCTAACGAGTCTTAGTTGTGGCATAGGAGATTATGTCATGCCAGTATGAAAACCCATAGGAGAGTTACCCAAAAGGACTCAGTTAGAGGTGTCCCCAAGCTTAAGTTCACTAAGGATCACCTGTGTGATGCCTGTAAATTACGAAAGAAAGTCCAGTCCTCCTTTCACTCCATTAAAGACATTAGCATCTCTAGACCTTTAGAAGTCCTTCACATGGATCTCTTTAAACCCATTAGTACTGCCAGCTTGGGCAAAAAGTCTATAGTTTTGTGATTGTTGATGATTATTCTAGGTTCACTTGGATTAAATTTCTGTCACATAAACCTGAGTCATTTGATAAATTTATGTCCTTCTCCACTTGGATCTAGAGGAAGTTAGGTTGTGAGATCTTGACTATTCATAGTGATCATGGTGAAGAGTTTGAAAATGTAAAGTTTGGAACTTTTTGTGAGGAGCAAGGGATTAGCCATAATTTTTCAGCTCCTAGGACCCCTCAGCAGAACAGGATAGCTGAAAGGAAGAACAGGACCTTAGTGGAAGCCGCTAGAGCCATGCTTGCTGAGTATTCACTTCCAAAATACTTTTGGGCTGAAGCGCTGAACACAGCCTGTTATGTGCTGAATAGGGTGAATGTTAAATCCAATATGAACAAGACATCTTATGATATCATTAAGGGTAGAACTCCAAACCTGTCCCGCCTCCATGTCAATCTTTGGCTGTAAGGTTTTCATTCTGAACAATGGGAAATCATCCTTAGGAAAATTTGACCCTAAATCTGATGAAGAAGTAATCTTAGGCTATTCTAGTGTGGGGAAATCCTTTAGGGTGTTTAATAAGAGGACTTTGGTGGAGGAGGAGATATCTCATATGGTGTTTGATGAATTTGATCCTAAGGGGACTAGAATTGAGGAAGAAGAAGATGTAGGAGAGATTATCCAAGGAGTTGAAAATATAAATCTGGAGGAAAGGGTAGAACCTAAAAATACTTTGCCTAGTGATTGGAGATATTCTTCGAGTCATCCTAAAGAATTGATATTAGGAGACCCTTCTGAAGGTGTTAGAACTAGGCATGGACTTAAGAAGGAAGTAAACCATTTTGCCTTTTTCTCAATGACTGAACCCACCAACATCAATCAAGCCTTTTCTAATGAGTTTTGGACCTTAGCTATGCAAGAGGAATTGAATCAATTTGTAAGAAATGATATTTGGGAGTTAGTAGAAAGACCTAAGAATCAAAGTATAGTGGGAACCAAGTGGGTCTTTAAAAATAAGATGAATAACTCTGATGTGGTGGTTTGGAATAAGGTAAGATTGGTGGATGAGGGGTACAATCAAATTGAAGGGATTAATTTTGAGGAGACATTTGCCCCTGTAGCTAGATTGGAAGCCATTAGGGTGCTACTAGCCTTTGCCTGTTATAAGGGATTTAAGCTATTTCAAATTGATGTCAAGAGTGCCTTTTTAAATGGGGTAATAAAAGAGAATATTTTTATAAAACAACCCCCAGGTTTCAAGAGTTTTCAATATCCAAATCATACTTACAAATTAAAAAAGGCCTTATATGGATTGAAACAGGCACCCAGAGCTTGGTATGAGAGGCTTAGCACATTCCTGTTAGAAAGAGAATTTGTTAAGGGAGTATAGACACCACTCTTTTTCTGAGGAGAGTAGGGGATGATTTACTCATTATCTAGATCTATGTTGGTGATATAATTTTTGGATCTTCTGATAAACATTTATGTGATGATTTTTCTAAAACTATGAGTAAGGAGTTTGAGATGAGTATGATGGGAGAATTATCCTACTTTTTGGGATTTAGCATAAGGTAAATAGATGATAGAACCTTTCTCAATCAATCTAAATACACTAAGAATATTTTGAAGAAATATGAAATGGACAAAGCCAAGCCAATTAATACTCCCATGAGCTCCTCTGTTCAGTTAGATAAGGATTCAAATAAAAAATCTATTGATCAGAAGAAGTTTAGGAGAATAATTGGATCACTGCTTTACCTAACTGCTAGCCGATCCTGATATTATGTTTAGTATTTATCTTTGTGCTAGGTTTCAAGCTAATCCTAAAGAGTCCCACCAGACTACTGTTAAGAGAATTCTTAGATATCTTTAGAGATCCTAAACCTAGGAATCTGGTACTTTAGGCATAACACTTCTTTTAAAATTATTGGATATTCTGATTCTGACTTTGCAGGGTATAGGGTGGATAAAAAGAGCACTTATGGAACTTGCCAATTCATAGGACAATCTTTAGTCTCATGGTCTAGTAGAAAATAGAACTCAGTTGCACTTTACACTACTGAAGCTGAGTACATCACCTTTGGAAGCTGTGTGGCCTAAGTCCTTTAGTTGTTGGATTTAGGATTATGTGTTGGCACAGTTTCTGTTCTGTGTGATAATACTAGTGCCATCTGCATTTCTAAGAATCCAATCCAATATTCTAGAACCAAACACATTGATATAAGGCATCACTTCATTAGGGACCATATTATAAATGAGGACATTGAGCTACATCATGTATCAACTGAAAATCAGCTGGCTGACATATTTACTAAACCACTGACCTTTGACTCATTCAGTATTTTAAGGATCAGATTGGGTGTGATTGACTTAACTGCATAAATCTGATGACTACTGATTTCTGATTTGTCTGTTTTTTCATTCTGTTTCTGTTAGTTAGTTATTTGATTTGATTATCTATTTCCTATTATTTTTTGTTTTTCTGTTAATTTTCATTTTAGTCTTGTTGTTTGTTTGATTTGATTATTTATTTTGATGTGATTTCCTACTTGTTTTTGTTTGGTTGTCTTATTCCTTTCAAAATCAGATCACTGCTCACTACTGCTGATAAACTAGATTTCTGACTGAGAGTTTTGCCTTATTTTTATTTGGAAGCTGGTAAGAAGTGATTTACTCCTATGAATCTGTTAAAGGGAAGAAACGTTGATGATTGTTTCTCTTCCTCTAACTCCCTTTAATGGTATATTAATTCTTTTGGATAAAAATCTTTTTTAAAATTAAAAAGTTTGTTTTTAAAATTGAGATCTATTTTATCTTCATACAGTAATCTACTTAATATGAATAGTGGTTTCAAAGCTTTGAATCAGTATTATGTTTTTCTTAATCAAGTGACTGCACTTATCATATGATGTATGGTTTTTGTTTTATGAATTACTCTTCCTTATTGTGGAGAGTGAGTTTTGTCGTCTCCTATGTCTGAAAGGTAATTTCACAGCTGAGACTTTTTAACGATTATGAAAGGAAGCAAGCTTACAAAAGATGCGCAAAGAGCACCAAAATAAAAAAAAAGAGAGGCACAAAATGAGCCCAAAACTGAAAAGATGGGCAATGTCGTTAAATTGGAAAAATACACAAAGTGTATCAAAAATTTAAAGATGCGCAAAGCGCCAAACAAATTGAAAAAGAGGCACAAAATGAGCCCATAAAAAAATAAGCTTTCTTCCCTTTCAGATCTTTAAATATTTTGGAGAAATACATGCGCCAATTAATATTTTCAAAAGCTTGAGACAAAAAATCATGATTTCTGATTCCTTACTTTGTAATACTATTATATCAGATATTTTTTTGGAACGAGGCTTGAAAGGATCTCTTTTTTAAATTTCTTTTCTTCTGAATTAGACTTTTGTCTGAAAGGAATTTGAACCTGTAAGGTGTCCGAGGTAGGTGTTACGAAAGTCAATTTTCCAACTTTTTTGGATTTCAGCGGTGTCGATTTTCTTATTATTAGCTTTTGAATTAAAAATCAAGGGAAAATTTTAATTTCCTGGAGCTAATTGATTTGAAAAAAAATCATTATTTTTTAGTTTTGCTTTCTCGTTTCTATTTTTATTCAATTTGATTTTATTTTTTTAGCTTTTTATTTTGTGATGTTTTCTGCTTGTATTGTTGTGTCTATTCTTCCTCCTTTTTATGATGTCAAAAAGGGGAGTAGTTATTATTGTTATATTATAGTTATTATATTTCTGAATCGTTGAAATTCCTTGGCTTATCAATGTTCAGGTGTTTGTTTTAAATATCAATATTTATCTACTAATTTGTATTTCCTAATAAATGTTTGCCATCATAAAAAAGGGAAAGATTATTGCAAATCTGGATTCAAGAAGAATAGTTTTGATAATAACAAACATGCCTGTGTTCTATTTTGCTTGGCTAATCATTTCAGGACCATAAGATCAAGTACAATCCAAGTCAGCTCAAGGTTGAGTCGGTCTATATGTGGTTCAGGTCTATTGTAAGTTTTCTCTTTCTTAAGTCAAATGTAAGGTAACTGATCTCCTAGCTAAGTAACCTTGCACACACACACTCACGCGGAGAATTTTTAGTGAGTTAGAGTCTCTATTTTCAAGTTTTGTTCATATCATCCTGGATGATCCAGGGAAAATAGAAACCCTAATTAGGGCGACCGTGTTAAGTCAGTTTGATTAAGCAGATCGTCCCGGACGATACTCCCATCGTACGGGATGATAGGCTCAAATCAGACATTCTCAACCACCAGATTAAGTTAGGCAAGTTTTATTTTAAGATATTTGGTCTGATCGTCCCGGACGATACGTGTATCGTCATGGATGATTTGTAACAATCATGCCTAAATTAGTTTAGTAATTAAGGAAAGTAATTAATACTTAATTGATATGATCATATCATCCGGGATGATCGAAATAATATCCGGGATGATCATGACCGTCCAGTGCCTTTCACCTATACGTCCAGAGCGGTGCTCAGGATGATTTGGTGTAGATTTGAACTAATCGTACCAGATGATAGAGTTATTGTCCGGGACGACAAAGTCATTTTGTGATCATCCAGTATGTTTAACCTGTACGTCCATAGCAGTTCTCAGGACGATTTTGTGTATTTTTGAACTGATCGTACAGGATGATCACCAGATCGTCCTGGACAATCCTGGCCGACCAATTGAGATTTAGGGCTATTTTTGAGCCCTCCTATTTAAGCTCTTTTTCTTTCAACAAGAAAAATCTTTTGCCACTTTCCTTTCCAGAGAAACCTTGAGAGAGAGAGAGAGAGAGAGGATCTTGTGATGGGGAGTTTGTGAGGGATTCATAAAGGTTACTCCAAGCAAGGATCAGAGTCGACTTCTCTGTTCGTCGTCTCTCATCTTATTGGTGTTTTCTGTGGGAGGATCATTCGCAAGAAGATCCGGGTTCTCTGCCCACTTCAGGAGGAAGCGAAATGAGTTTAGGTTCTCTGCTTACTTCAGGAGGAAGTGAAAGGAGTCTGGGTTCTCTGCCTGCTTCAGGAGGAAGCAAAAAAAGTTCAGGTTCTCTGCTTCACCGGGTTGGTAGAAAGGAGTTTTGTACAGGCTTCTCCGCCTTGCTGAGGGAGCAGAAGGAGAGTCACTTTTGTGTTAGTGCAATACCCGGAGGAAGGCTCCAGGGAGTGAACGTAGGTCAAGTTGACCGAACCACTATAAAATCTGGGGTGCTCTTTTTGATTATTTTTGCACTTTACTTTTCTATTATTATCTGCTTGGGTGAAATCTATGGTTAATCTTTTCATTTATTTGTTTACTTATTTTCACTGTAAATTATCGAAAAGATCTTTCCTGTTGCTCACGAATTTTTAAAATAACCAATTCACCCCCCTCTTGGTTAGCCTCGGGACTAGTTCATCAGGGCTTAACATCCCTATCGAACTTTCATCCTAGACATCAGACTCTATACTATTCCAGACCTTGAAATCTACTCTAGACCCTAGGATCAACCTAGACTTCAGATCTAACTAGATCCCAAATCAATCTTGACTTTAGGATCATTTTAGAACCCAGATCCCAAGATCTATTCCAGATCCTGAGATTCTTCTAGAATTTAAATCCTTAGACCTATCGAGGACCTTAGGATTTATTCCAGCTACTAGGATCCTTTTAAATTCTAGACTTATAATCTATTAAGGTCCTAGAATTCTTCTAGATTTTAAACTCCAGGATTCCTCCTAGACTCCAGATCCTAGGATTCTTCATAGACACTAGACCTTAGATTTATTTAGATCCTAGGATCACTCTAGAATCCAAAACCCTAGATATCTTGACTCCAGGATTTCTTTAGATTTCAAATTTTAGGATCTACCCATGTCCTCAGATCTATTCAAATCCAGACCATGCTAGATTTTAAATCAATCTATTCAAGACTCAAATCAATCCAAAATCCAATTCAATTCAAATCCCTGACCAATCCTGATCTTTAAACCACCCAGATTCATTGCTACAGCCGCTGACCTGACCTTAATCCTATCTAATCATCTACAACCACCTAAATGATTATAAATGATTTAGGTAGTTCAAGCCGTATCATTTAAACTCAAAGTCCAGCTCAAAACCAGAAATCTAGACTCAAATCTAAGGCTTAAGGTCTAAATCCTAAAAGCCTTTTCCAGTGAATCTTTGAACACTTCAAAACTCAATCAAATGACTTCTGATTCAGAGTCTGTCAGTTGCATACTGATGTAACATGTCTCTAGAGGCAACCCTCCAAATTCAAGCTCATTCTGAGGTATCAAACCCCAGAAATTAGAATGATTTCTAAAGGCTGTAAAACTTTTAAATATTTACAGCCTATGCCACTGAACCTATCACCCAGTGGATTTTGACCTTGGAGCCATCTCCAAATCCTCAAATCACTTCCAGACCCTTGATTATAACCCATTGAGCAATAAAATACATTTTGTCAGACTCACTTTGACCTCTTGTTGACTAGGAGTCAAAATGACCAAAATGCTCCTATGGGGTGTAAATAGTCACTTTGGACTAAATGAGCTCCAAATCAAATGCAACCACCTCCAGCAAGTTTCAATCATCAAAACAAACTTGTTGAACCCAAAACCAGACTCTGGGTCAACCTGGTTGACCAAGTCAACCTAGGTCGACCTAAAGGCCCATTAAGGGCCCAAATAGGTCATTTTGACCAAATGACCTCCCTAGACCTTGGGACCACCCCTATTGGTCTCCAAATATCATTTCAAACCTGTTGAACCCATTTCCAGACCCTGGGTCAACCTAGTTGACCCAAATGGCCCTTTAAGGGCCCAATAGGTCTATTTGACCCAAATAACTTATTTAAACCCTAGAACCACTTCTACCAGACTCCAAATATCCAATCAAACTTGTCCAGTCCAAATCCTGGTCTTGGGTAAACCTGGTTAACCAAGTCAAACTAAGTTGACTAGTTCAACCCTTAAGCCTATTTAAATTTAATCAAGTTCTAGATCAATTTCAAATCCTTTCAAACTCCTTTGATCACTTCCCTTAGTGATGTAGATTTGATTGGACCCATTAACTCAGTCAACGATTGACTTAGTCAACTAAGTCCAAGTCTACCACAAATTCTCTTCCTTTGGTCAAATTACTTTTCATAGGCAATCAAATCCCCTTGAGCTTTAAATCTACCTCAGTTTATATCTCAAATTTATCTAGAACATTGGTGAGTCAAATCTAATTGATTTAATTAAGTTAATTTCAAAAGAACTTGGTCAAATCCCATTAAAATTTTATGTTTTCACTCAAATTCCTATCTTTAATTATTAAACCCTCTCAAACCCTTCATTCCAACTCCTCAAGACACTCAAGCTGCCACATCAGTAGTCCTTTTGACTGTTGACTAGTGAACATAGTCAATAATCAAGTGAATGGGTCAAAAATAGTCAAATCTCTTCTTTAACTCATTACACTCCAAACCCATTTGATTCCAGCAGTTTAATTATGGCCTAGAATCTTCTAAGCAACCCTTAGACCTAGCCTTAATCCCTACATTAGGTCTAAAGCAGCTCTAATCCTCCCCATGTGCTTCAAAGGACAATGTTACCTTTCCATGTCATAGTACTATGTCCTTTTGGTTCCCTGCCAAAATAACCACCTTGGAGACACTTGGCAATATCCTAGCTAGTTTCCAAATCAATCAAGACCATCCAATTTGTCTAGGAATGTTTGAATAGGGCAAATGCCCAAAGGAAGCAGATAGAGAACCCTCATCTCATCTCTCCACTCAAGCTCTTAGAGAAGGGAGCTCCCTACCTCTTCCTCTACACTTCCCAGGCTAAATTTAGCCTGTCGGAGCTCGCCGACGGCAGGTTTCCCAGCCAACTAATCTCAAATTCATCCAAGACCTCTACTGCTTGATCCATGGCGTTTTGGACTGTGACTTCTGAAGAGGGATTGTGCGTGGATAGTCCACAAGCTCAAAGAAACAAAAATTATCAAAATCCATTGGTTGGATGGAGGTGAAATCACAACCCTAGCTTAAGACACCTAGATTAAATTAGCTCATCATTAAGTGCTTATTTAATCATTAAAACACATCCACATTGCTTCTGTTCATGTGCTCAATTAGCTTTTAAAATTTCATCAAATTTTATCCAGCCGATTTCAAGAATGAACATTTTTAAGCTTCCAGGGTTTGAGTTTCGCCCTGCTTGAACTGTGGATGTTTTGAACCATTGATCTGTTGATCAATGGTTCAAAACCCGCTGTTTCGCTCTAAATTTCAACCAAAGATTCGATCCAGCGGTCCATTTCATCGTTTGGTTCGATCGTAGCCATCCATTTTAAATGACGCGGGATCAAGTGGCCCTAAATCCACGTTGACTTCTATCAGTGGCTTGTGCATGGGGCCCGCTATCCACCAAATCAGATGTCAATGATTGGTGGCGGCGCCAATCATTACTAATGATTGGGCGTCGCCATCGCGGTTTGTATTGCCCAATCAGGGCCTCCAACAATTAATAATGATAAAAAAATCATTATTTAAAATGTTTTAAATTCTATTTTCTTATAAAAATTAATTAAAATTATTTTTAAATTAATAGTTAATTAAAAATTGTAAGAATATATTATATATTTTAGATTTTCCAAAATTCTAAATCATCCTATAATTTAAAACATTTTATTTAAATAGTTTAAATAATCTTAATATATATTAATATGTAATTAACATTTAATTAATATTAAGACTAATATTAACTTAATCATTTTAAAATCTAAAAATATTATTATTTTATATATATTGATTAAATTATAAAATATGTTTTAAATATTTTAAAATTAAAATTTAATTCAAACTTAATATTCAATATGATTTGAATAATTAAGTAATTAATTAATAATTAATTAATTTAATATTTAATGTTTCAAATTTTCTTAAGTTTATTTAAAAATGTTTTAAATAATTCAAATAATTATTTGAAAATATTTAAATTTTAATTTAAAAATAATTTAGACAAATATTTTATATATTTTAAATATTTCTTTTAATTACTTAAGAAGATTCAAATAAAATTATTTTAAATCATGTTCAAAACTCAAAAATATTCAACATTTAATTTAATATAATTTAAAAATATTTTAAATATTAATTATTTTTAGATTATTTTAAATTCATGTAATTAACTTTAAACTTTAAAAATTCAAAACAAATCCAACTTAATTCATAAAAATAAATAACATGTTAAAATCTTATTAAAAAAAATTAATAATTTCAATTTAAACTTATTTCCAAATTTTAACTTAACCTATTTTAATTAATTTGAATTACTTAAATATTTTAATATTTAATTAATATATTAATAAATATTATATTAAATATTTTCAAAAATAAAAAAAAAATATTTTCAAATTATTTTAAAAAAAATCAGTGGATCTCTCTAACTATTTTAATTGATGATATTTTTAATTATCTTATTTTAAAACTTATATTATTATATATAGGTTTTATACATAAGTATATTTTAAAACCCATTTTAAAATTATATATATTTAAATCTTTGAGCTTTGAGAGATCACATGAAATTTTAAGCATGGATTAAGCTATTTGAACAGATTTGATGTGGATGATTAGTGAATAATTATCCTAATTATTCACTAATTAATTCATTAATTATTTGAGTTATCTTAATCCTTTGTATACTTAGGGTGCACATACCACCTAGTTTAAGCTCTCCTAGTACTAAGATTTATTTGTGGTTATGTATGTGTTTATGTGCATATATGGTTAAGGGTTAGAGACTTTGATTTGAACCGACTTAACCTAGTGACATTCTTAAGGATAATAATTAAGGACTTAATTAGAGAACTTAGAATATTTCCAATAATTAAGATACACTTCAAATTGACTTGAAATTTTGAACACTTGAACTTAGTGACACTCTCAGCCCTAGAAAAATTCCTCACTGAATTTTGAAGTCATTAAGCCCCTTAATTAACTAAATCAAAATCAAAGCTTAATTAAACCTTAAAACTTTCAAAAAAATCTAATAAATCAAATTTAAATCTAAAAATTATATATAAAATCTCTAACTGACCAGAATTGAACCCTTAATCAATGAAAAATAAAAGCCTCTTGACTGGACTTTAAAATCAAGCTTAATTTAATTTTAATTAAAATTTAATATTTAATTAATTTAATTAATTAAAAATAATTAAAAATTCCAAAAATCTCTCAAACACTTGATAATCACTCCTTAGATCATTCCTGAGCTTTGGAAGTGATTTCAAGAAGTTTAGAGGTCATTTGGATTCAAATCAATCAAAGGCCTTTAATTAAATGAATTTTAAAAATTCAATAAGTACCCAAAGCTTCAAAAATTCATAACTAATTCAAATAAACTCCAAATTGAGCAAACGAAAAGGCATATGACTCATCTTAAGGTCTAATATTTATAAAAAATGTTAAGTTTCCAGAAATCAATCAAATTTGAAAAAGTCAATTTTTGGTCAAACTTAGTTCAAAATCAACTCAAAACTTCAAACCTTCATAATAAAATATAGAAAAATTCAAAATCAGCGTACTTATAGTCTAACTAATTATATTAAGGTCTAGTATTTTAATAAAATATTAATATTCTAGAAAAAACTTTAAATCAAAAAGTTAACTTTTGACCCCTTAATTAAATCATTAAAATAATCCAGAAAATTTTAAAAGTTCAATAAATCATTTAAAATTCCAAAAAATTTTAAATCAACATTAAAACCAACAACCAACCAATCTTAATTAAAATTTAATTAATTTTTAACTTTAATAAAATTCAAATCACTTAATTATACCAGGTACTACTAGGTAACCCAGGCCTACGAGGCTATTAAATTAGCCCTAAGAAATGTGAAATAAACTTCACGGCCTCGGTGTGCAACAAAAGTAGTATCCAAAAAATAATTAAAATCAATTTTAAAACCAATTTTAAATTATTAAAACTTAAACCTCATTTAAAATCTCCCTTAAGCCTTTCAACCAATCAAAACATCAAACAACTTTAACTAATTACCCTATATATTCAAGACATATCAAACCCACACAGCCTACCTCACACATCTTAGATGGTTTTCTAGGAAAACCAACTCTAGTCTTAGGCTAAGCTGGTGTTTACTTTTCTGCTACTTACATGTGCCAGATTTTTCATGATTTTCATTGCATGCTGGTTGCTAGATTTAAGTAATTGAAATTGATGTGATTGTTTATTTATATACTGCACTCTGTGATTTGATTGATTATGCATTAGATCTACCCTTAGATTATGAACGATTTATACTAATTTAATCTTATGCAGGTGGCCATGCTCGCACAGGGCATTTTAAATTAAACGGGGCAATTAATAAATCTTTAAATTGACACTATTTTCTGTAGGTGCTCCAGAATGCTTAAGTCCCCCTTTAAAGTTAAAGAGCATTTCCAAGTGTGGCTAGTTTGAGAATTTAAATTTTGATATAATAACTGTTTGGGATGTTTATATGACTGCTGATTATTAGGATAACCCTGCAGGTCAGTGAGTCTAGATTTTTTAAATTTTGATTAATGTAATTTGATTTGAACTTGAGTTGTAATGTTAAGTGATTTGAGATGGGATAATAGTGATCCAAACTAGATTCCAAGGAGAAAAGTAACATCCCTTAGGGGAGAGAACCTTTTCATGTGGAAATACAGTTTAGGATACTTTTAAAGTATCCAAAGAGAAAAGATAACACCCCTATTCAGGGGGAGTTTCTTTTCATTTGGATATCCAGACCCGACGATCTAAGGAGTCCCAAGAAGACGAAGAAATGAAGAACGAGAAGACCCATTCTCAAAGTCACTTGAGTCTTAGGAGTAGATCGGGGTTTTAGTCAGTGGTACCCGGCCACTTTACTTTTCATGCAGGCCCTGGGTTATACAATTAAGTGACACTTGCCACATGGACTTTCCATTTGAAATTTAATTTAATTGATTTAATTTAATGATTGATTGATGTTGATTGTGATTAGGATTTGCCTGCTTTTCTTTATTTTTTGGCGATTCTTGCATGTCGTATTTGATTTAGCCTAGAATCCGATCGGAGTCTCGTGAGGGTATGGTCAAACAATTTATACTTTAACTAAAATTAAAAATTTTAGGCTCAGATAGAAACTCTAACGCTTTTAAGAAGTAAGCCCGGACTCGCCGGGGGTTTTTCATGCATTCATATTGACTTTTCTCTTCCGTGATAGGCACCTCCCTGCCTACGAGTTTTGGCAGACCACCTAACCTATTAGGGTGTAGTTCTATCCAAGGGGATGTTGTGCAATCACTAAGATAAAACCAATTTTTAAGGCTGATTTTAAAACTGCTTCATCTTAATTTTAAAGAATTTAATCGAGTCGACTAGCATGCATTGCATTAGATATAAATTAAAATTGAGTCTAATTCTTTAACTGCATTTTAGTTTAAGCACTTCACCCAACATATGTTAAGGGGCCAATTAGGAATTTGCTCTAGATGTCGGCCCCGTTCTCCTTAAACTCAATCTTAAACAACGTCCCTAACCACTCTTTCATAAAAGATCGGACACATGGTTTTAAAGCGCTCACGTGGTTTAGTTGGCTCCCCAATCCAAGCCGGGGTAAGTTCAGATTTGCATTGCATTAGCTAGGATCCGGTCACTGATTGGCAGTACCCACTTTAGACTTAGGTTCTGAGACAGATTTTTAATCCTAAGACCTCAACCTCTGATAATCTAATTCCCACTTTCTAATTAAATTGATCATTTAAAACTTAAATCTATTTCCATCGAATTCAAGCCCAACACTTAGGATAGGTTGAGGTGTTTCTGAAGAAATTCAGAATCTCAAAACACCTCCTACCCTTCTTCTTTTGACTCCAAAAATAAGTGCTCAATCTTGAATCAATCCCTGTTGAATTTCTAGTCTCTTAACCTCCTTTGATATCAATCTTTAAAAATCTTAAATAAAATTCGTATCGCTATTTTAATTGAGAGTATTCGTAAGAAAATTTCTAGTTTTCCTATGATATAATTAACTACGAGAGCTTACGCTCGTAGGAGATTTAGAAACCCAGACTAGATTTTTAAAATCAAGCTTTTTCAAAACTTTAATTAATTATCTTTGGGAAAATCAAATACAACGATCATTATCGTCATTTTCAAATGATCAATAACAGACGATATTATCTTTCTTCGGAGAGATATATCGTACTATTATTGTGACTTTGATTAAGAAATTAATGATATCTACCTAGATTATTATAGTCGAACATTAGATTAAACATTATTTTGATCCTTCGGGATCATATGTTGTCTCTCCTTAAGTTTGACTATGATAATCAGGGTAAATTCAAAGATTTGTAATCTGAACCTATTAGGGAACGATATGTTCACCTTTCGAGGTGATATATCATTCATAATAAGCGTTCGATTTCAAATATAAAAATTCCAGAAATCCAGCATTTCCCAAAGAAAATTAAATATTTTCAAAACTATAAACTTATATTTATTTTTCAATCAAAACAAAAAATGGCAACTACGTTGGGGAAAATCTCTCTCTCCATCTTTAATAGCGCTACAAATTTTGTTACATCTGTAGTTTTGACTACCTTTCTTCCGTTGGTCCCTCTACCCATTTCACTTAGGTTTGCGATGCAAATTTAAAATTCTTGTCAAATCTAGGCTTTGACATTTCACTTCCAAATCACTTGGTGGGTTGCAAAGAGTCAAGTCTTAGGATCTTCAGGTTTATTTTGTAAACCTATATATTCAAACAAAATTTAATATGTTGAGTTTCAAATTCTGAAGAAGATCCATTCAGTTCTAATCTTAGGTTTAAATCTAGTTTCAAACTTAAATTTAAATCTCAATTGAAATTCAATTTCAACATGGAATTCGAATTCAATTTTAACCTCAAGATTCAAACTTAAATTCAACCTTAAGTCTAAATTTAATTTTCACCTTGAATTCAAGTTTGATTATAACTTCGAATTTAACTTTAAATTTTATTTTAAACTTAAACTCGGGCTTTGACATTTTGACCTAAGTCAATTGGTGAAACCAAAAGAGTCGAGCCTGATCCCCGAATCTTTCATATCGATTTTACCCACCTACATGATTGAGTGAAACTCAACCTGTTGAGTCATAAAATTTGAAGAAAGGTCCGTTCGACCCGAACCTCAAACTCAAATTCAAATCCAATTTTGATTCAAAATATAATTTCAACCTCAAAATCAAATTTGATTTTCAACTTAAATTTAAATTCAATTTTGAATTCAAATTCGTGTTCAAGCTTTGACATTCTGCCCCAAGTCAATTGGTGTTGCGAAAAAGTCAAGTTCAACTCTTAAGTTCTCCTTGTCAATTCTACGAATCACTGTTTTGAATGTAAACTCAACATAATTGAATTATAAAATTTTGAACAAAATTAATCAACTTTAAAATTCAAATGCAATTTCAAAATTAACTAATTCAAATCATATTTCATTAATCTCGGACATTCAAGCACTTAAATGGCTGGGAAACTCATCTTCTCCATGGATAGAAACTTGATAGTAGAAGGAATCATTTCTGGTAATTTCATCCAGTTTGAAATACAATTCAAAGACTTCAAGTTATTAGTCGACGAATAAGAAATGATTGATCTATCTGCTGGAATACAAAGGTATATCCCTTTAGTTGAGATTACTTTAGGGTCAGGAGTTGACTCCCCCATCCCCGAGATGGAGGTCGCTATTACCCCTTTACCCACTATACCCTCTACTCAGGAGGATAAGGACCAGAAGTTAATAACGATAGAAGAGCTATCATCTCAATCTGAGATTGGGTCAAGTTCTAGCTCCCCTATCACAAGCAAGAACAAAAGGAAGAAGTACCTTCGAAGAGTCAGAAAGAAGGTTGTTAAGGCCACAAAGACTGCTGAGGCGAAAGCCTTAAAGCACGTCAAGTCTAAGGCTAATAAAAAGTTTGTTGCTCCTTCTACGTACCCCTTCCCTGGTGGAAATCATTTCCACCCTTCTCCTGTTACTCAAAGGAGGGAGGTTATAGAAACGAGAGCACGATCTTCAATACACCTTCTTGACTATTACATGGTAAGAATCAATCAAGCCAAAACTGAATAAATACCAGCACTAGGCCCTAGGCCCCCAGTTGAAGGTTACGACCCGTCCACTCTGTTAGAAGATATTAGGTCACATTTCTATACATGTCCCACTTCATCACATGCAAAGGAGGAGGTATAGAAACCACTCGGGGAGCCACTCTCTTAAATACTAGGCCACTAGTAATGAGAGGGGAACTAATCTAAGATTATATCAGATAGTGATACTGTCATAATTCAACTTTCAACGGGGTCCGACTGTGATAAATCTTTTGATTAAAATGATGCCACTAGGATAGTGCAAACCTAATAACAGTCTCTCCCTCTAAAGAGATCGTTGGAATCTAATTCCATACTATTGGAATTTTGCCACCTAGATTTGCAACTTTTAAGGAAAACTTCCAATTTCTCAAGTGTACTGGATCCAAATTTTCAAGATAGTTGAGTTATCTTTTTAATGAAAATTAACCTCTACCTTAAGTCTTAAACAGGAGAAAGTTGTAGTTGACTCCAAATGTTTAAATGTCCCTCCCTCCGCTTGTGTGGGTTAACTCAATGTTTGAGTTAAAATCAGAGACAAACTTAAGTTGACCTTTGAAACGAAAATCTTCTCAAATTTCTAGCAATTTTCTATCTTAATAGATGTCTCTTGTGTGCTTAAAATCTGTTCAATAATTTTCAAAAGTCAAGCCGATATTGTTTTGAAAAAGATTGGGTCCTGTCTTGAGGATTATCCGTCCTTGCATAAGAGAATGAGTTTTCTTCTCTTATACTTAAGATGTAATCCCAGCATTGAAATAAAGAAGGTGCAACCTCTTCTTAAATTAAATTGAAATTAAAAGATGTGTAAAGCGTGCTAAAAATTTAAAAAATACACAAAGTGCACCATAAGTCAAAAGACGTGCGAATACACCAAAATAGTGCAAAATGCACTATAAATCAAAAGATGCACAATGTGCATCACCAGAAAAAGAAAGAAAGAGGCTCCCTTCTTCTAAATTTTTTAATCTCAAAAGATCCGGTCAATTTTAAATTACTTGATTTAAAAATCTTGAATTCAGAATTTTCGTCGTGCATCGATAATCTATCAAGATACAAAAATCTCTCATGCAAGAGAATTGAAAGGATTAAATTTCTTTACTCAACTTAAGCCGCTTTGAAATTAATTTTAATTTAAAATATTCAAGGGAAACCCTAGTTTAGTTTCTATAAAGCTTGGTCTGGGTCAACAAAACCTAAATCCTTTAACCTTTTCAGGTTAGTTAGAGTCACTCAACTTTTCACTGTACTTTTAAATTTGTTCCCACTTGTCGTTTCCGACAGGGTCCAAATACTTAGAGGAAGTTTTCTAATAAAAAGAATGAATCCTCTACTCTTGATGAAAATTTAACTTTTATTCTTGAGGAGTGTGTGTAAGCCCTTCCACATAAGCATCTTTTCCTTCAAGGCCTTCTTTGTAAAATTACACTCTATGCTCGGTCCAAGATTAATCCCATTAGAGGAGTATTTTGTAATGCTAGAAATTATTATTCACAATCAAATCACACCCTGTGTTGGGTCCTAGCTCTTTCTGATCTAAGAGCATAGTCTCCTTCGCTGTGACTTCTGGTTAAAAATCAAACATCAATTGAGTAGAGTGCCCGACTCTGATTGAAGGAGCTTGAGGGCCTCCAATAAAAATTAAATTAAGTTCAACGAAGTTTGAAAGTTCACAAGTCACGTTTAATTCAAGATTGTGATAAATTGTGTCACTTTAGAACTCCCCAAGTAGGAGACTTGGTCGTAGTCTTTTGGAGACCACTTCGAGTCCATTATAAATTCAATGGAAATCTTGAATCAACGTTGACTGGATTATTCATTCTAATGATGGTCTTTGAGAAATTTTTCTTTGACTGATCAATCCAGAAGAATGTCACCTAATATTTTTAAACATTGGGCAGACTCTTCAGGAAATACCATGCCAGATGAGTGCCAAACTTAAAATCAAATTCAAACAAATTAAAATTAAATCAAACATAATCGAAATTCAAAATTCAAAATCAAATTCAAGATCAATTGATATTAAACAAATTTCAAATTCAAACTCTTCAAATCAAATTCAAAACACATCACAGATTCAAAACCCTTCAAATTCAAATTCATCAAATCAAGTTTCAAATTCAAACATCTTCAAATTCAAAACATAATCAATTCAAATTAAAAAAATCATTCAAATCTCAAGTTCTAGAATTCAAATCCGATCCTCTGTATAGAGCAAGTTTCCTCTATATATAATCACCCTGATTCGATCCTCTGTGTAGAGCAAGTTTTCTCAACACATGATCTTCCAGACTCGATCCTCTATGTAGAGCAAGTTTCCTCTATATATGATCTTCCAGACCTGATCCTCTGTATAGAGCAAGTTTACGATCACCTTAACTCGATCCTCTGTGTAGAACAAATTTCCTCTACACATGATCTTCCAGACTCGTTCCTCTGTATAGAACAAGTTTCTTCTATATACGATCATCCAGACTTGATCCTCTATGTAGAGCAAGTTTCCTCTACATATGATCTTCCAGACCTGGTCCTCTGTGTGGAGCAATGCTTCCTCCCCACATGACCATCCACTAGTGGTGGGGCACGCCCTTTGTGGCACCACCCTAGTTCTCTTCTAGTTGAGGTCCTCTGTGTGGAGCAAGTTTCCTCCCCACATGACCATCTGCTAGTGGTGGAGTACGCCCTTCGTGGCACCACCCTAGCTCCCTCCAATTTTTTTTCTTTAGGATAGGACTCTTCCTTTCCTTAGGATTAGACGTACTAGTGGTGGAGTATGCCATTCGTGGCACCATCCTAGCTTCTTCCAGCTTTCTTCTCCTTAACGATAAATGTGAGTCATCGTGCTTTCTCTTCTTAGGATTAGAAGTGCTAGTGGTGGAGCAAGCCCTTCGTGGCACCATCGTAGCTTCTTCCAGTTTTCTTTTCCTTTAGGATAGGATTCTTCCTTTTCTTAGGATTAGACGTGCTAGTGGTCGAGCACGCCCTTCGTGGCACCATCATAGCTTCTTCCATACTTTATTTTCCTTAAGGACAGATGTGAGTCATCGTGCTTTCTATCCTTAGGATTAGATCTTTTAGTGGTGGAGCACGCCCTCTGTGGCACCATCTTAGGTTTAAAATCCAGACCTGATTTTGTGTGACACCATTCTAGTGGTGGATCTTCCAGTTTTCTTTTCCTTAAGGATAGATGTGAGTCATCATGCTTTCTCTCCTTAGGATTAGATCTACTAGTGATGGATAACACCCTTTGTGGCACCATCCTAGTTTCAAAATTCAAAACTTTAAGCTTGATCTCCTATAGGAAGCAATGTTCCCTTCCCATGAGATCATCCAGTTATCTTTTCCTTAAAGTAAGTTTTCTCTTTCTCTTAGGATTAGATTTCCCCAGTGATGGAATAAGTCCCCTGTGGCACCGTCCTGGATTTAATTTTAAATTCTAAAATCAAACTATCTTCTCCTCAAGGTTAGGCTTTTCTCCTTCCCTTAGGATTAGACTCCCCAGTGATGGAATAAGTCCCCTGTGGCACCGTTCTGGATTCAGTTCAAATCTACAATCAAACTTTCTTCTCCTCAAGGTTAGGCTTTTCTCCTTCCCTTAGGATTTGACTCCCGAGTGATGGAATAAGTCCCCTGTGGCACCGTCCTGGATTCAATTTCAAATTTTAAAATCAAACCTTCTTTTCTTTAGGGCTAGGTTCTTCTTCCTTCCCTTAGGATTAGATCTACTAGTGGTAGAGTACGTTCGTCATGACACTGGCCTAGTATCAAATTCAAACTAGATCCTCTATAGTTAGAAGTTCCTTCTTCCTATAGGATCATCCAGGTTCTCTTCTCCTTAGGGTTAGGTATTCTCTTTCCCCTAGGATTAGACTTAGTTTCAAATTCAATTTTAATTTCCTGAATTCACTCATTTTCTCCTTAAGGATAGGTTTTTCTTCCTTCCCTTAGGATTAGATCTACTAGTGGTGGAGTATACCCCTCGTGGCACTACCCTAGTATCAAATTTCAATTTGATCCTCTGTAGTTAGGAATTCTTCCTTCCTATACGATCATCCAGGCCTTCTTTTCCTTAGGGATAGGTTTTCTTCCTTCTCCCAGGATTAGATCTATTAGTGGTAGAGTACATTGTCCCCAGCACTACCCTAGTATCATTTTAAATTCAATTTTCTAAGGTTAGGATTTCCTTTTCCTTAGAATCAAATCCAAATTCGATCTTTTATAGTTAGGAGTTCATTCTTCCTATAGGATCACCCAGGTTTTCTTTTCCTTTAAGGATAGGTTTTCCTCCTTCCTTAGGATTAGATCTACTAGTGGTAGAGTATGCTCCTCGTGGCACTATCCTAGTATCTATTCAAACTCAAGTTTTCTAAGATTAGATTTTATCTTCCCTTAAAATTAAGTTCAAACTCAATCATCTAGGGTTAGGTTTCCCCTTCCCTTGGAATCAAAACTCAAGCTCGACCCTCTATAGTTAGGATTTCTTACTTTCTATATGATCATCTAGACATCTTCTTCCTAAGGTTAGGACTTCCCTTTCTTTAGGATTAGATATATTAGTGGTAGAGTACGCTGTCCTCAGCACTACCCTAGTATCATTTCAAATTTAATCTTCTGAGGTTAGACTTTCCTTCTCCTTAGAATCAAATCTAAATTTGATCCTTTATAGTTAGGAGTTCTTCCTTTCTACATGATACCCCGGACTTTCTTCTCCTTTAGGGATAGACTCTTCCTTTCCCTTAGGACCAGACCCACTAGTGGTAGAGTACGCCTTCTATGGAATTACCCTAGTATCCATTCAAACCCTGATTCCCCAGAGATAAATTTCTCTTTCCCTAAGGATTAAAACTCCCGACTCGACCATTTTATTCGGTCAACGCCAATATGTGCAATAGAACTACATTCTATTACACATATTGGGGGTCCATTTGTTGACCTCTTTTTTGTTTGAGGTCAGCAGACCAATCCAGGCCTTAGGGATCTTTTTAATCCTTAGGATCAATCTTGACCCTAGGACCAATGTTGATCCTATATTAATCTAGACCCTAGGATTCCTCCAGATCCATCTAGATCTTAGAAAACTATCTAGACCCTAGGATCTTCCTAGAATCCAAACTCTAGGATCTACTCTATATCCTAAGATTCTTCTAGATCCCAGACCCTAGGATACTCCTAAACTTTAAACCTTAGGATACTCCTAGACTTCAGACTCTACACTAATCCAGACCTTGAAATCTACTCTAGACCCTAGGATTTACCTAGACTTCAGATCTATCTAGATCTTTAATTAATCTAGACTCTAGGATTATCCTAGAACCTAGATCCCAAGATCTATTCCAGATCATGGGATTCTTCTAGACTTTAAATCCTTAGACCTATTCAGGACCTTAGGATATATTCCAGATACTAGGATCCTTTTAAATTCTAGACTTATAATCTATTAAGGTCCTAGAATCCTTCTAGATTTTAAACTCCAGGATTCCTCCTAGACTCCAGATCCTAGGATTCTTCGTAGACTCTAGACCTTAGATTTATCTAGATCCTAGGATCACTCTAGAATCGAAAACCCTAGATAACTAGACTCCAGGATTTCTTTAGATTTCAAATTCTAGGATATACCCATATCCTCAGATCTATTCAAGTCCAGACTAGGCTAGATTTTAAATCAATCTATTCAAGACTCAAATTAATCCAGAATCCAATTCAATTCAAATCCAGACCAATCCTGATCTTTAAACAACCCAGATTCAGTTACTACAGCCTCTGACCCGACCTTAATCCTATCTAATCATCTACAACCACCTAAGTGATTGTAAATGATTTAGGTAGTTCAAGCCCTATCATTTAAACTCAAATTCCAGCTCAAAACTAGAAATCCAGACTCAAATCCAAGGCTTAAGGTCTAAATCCTAAAAGCCTTTTCTAGTGAATCTTTGAACACTTCAAAACCCAGTCAAATGACTTCTGATTCAGAGTCTGTCAGTTGTATACTGATGTGACATGTCTCTAGAGATAATCCTCCAAATTCAAGCTCATTCTGAGGTCTCTAACCCTAGAAATTGGAATGATTTACAAAGGCTGTAAAACCTTAAAATATTTACGACCTATGCCATTGGACCTATCACCCAGTGGATTTTGACCTTGGAGCCTTCTCCAAACCCTCAAATCACTTCCATACCCTTGATCATAACCCATTGAGTAATAAACTGCATTTTTTCGGACTCACTTTGACCTCCTGTTGACTAGGAGTCAAAATGACCAAAATGCCCCTACGGGGTGCAAATAATAACTTTGGACTAAATGAGCTA
This sequence comes from Dendrobium chrysotoxum, assembly GCA_019925795.1. Classification (NCBI taxonomy): domain Eukaryota; kingdom Viridiplantae; phylum Streptophyta; class Magnoliopsida; order Asparagales; family Orchidaceae; genus Dendrobium; species Dendrobium chrysotoxum. The sequence continues at coordinate 1,545,444 of CM034299.1, read as the reverse complement.
CAAATCAAATGCAGCCACCTCCAGCAAGTTTCAATCATCAAATCAAACTTGTTGAACCCAAAACTAGACTCTGGGTCAACCTGGTTAACCAAGTCAACCTAGGTCGACCTAAAGGCCCATTAAGGGCCCAAACAGGTCATTTTGACCAAATGACCTCCCCAGATCTTGGGACAACCCCTATTGGTCTCCAAATATCATTTCAAACCTGTTGATCCCATTTCCAGATCCTGGGTAAACCTGGTTGACCAAGTTAACTAGGGTTGACCCAAATGGCCCTTTAAGGGCCCAATAGGTCCATTTGACCCAAATGACTTATTTAAACCCTAGAAACACTTCTACCATACTCCAGATATCCAATCAAACTTATCTAGTCTAAATCCTGGTCTTGGGTCAACCTGGTTGACCAAGTCAACCTAAGTTGACCAGTTCAACCCTTAAGCCTATTTATATTTAATCAAGTTCTAGATCAATTTCAAATCCTTTCAAACTCCTTTGATCACTTCCCTTAGTGATGTAGATTTGATTGGACCCATTAACTCAGTCAATGGTTGACTTAGTCAACTAAGTCCAAGTCTACCTCAAATTCTCTTCCTTTGGTCGAATTACTTTCCATAGGCAATCAAATCCCCTTAAGCTTTAAATCTACCTCAGCTTACATCTCAAATTTATCTAGAACATTGGTGAGTGAAATCTAATTGATTTAATTAAGTTAATTTCGAAAGAACTTGGTCAAATCCTATTAAACTTTTATGTTTTTACTCAAATTCCTATCTTTAATTATTAAAGCCTCTCAAACCCTTCATTCCAACTCCTCAAGACACTCTAGCTGCCACATCAGCAGTCCATTTGACTGTTGACTAAGCAACATAGTCAATAATCAAGTGAATGGGTCAAAAATAGTCAAATCTCTTCTTTAACTCATTACACTCCAAACCCATTTGATTCTAGCAGTTTAATTATAGCATATAATCTCCTATGCAACCCTTAGACCTAGCCTTAATCCCTATATTATGTCTAAAGCAGCTCTAATCCTCCCCATGTGCTTCAAAGGACAATGTTACGTTTCCATGTCATAGTACTATGTCCTTTTGATTCCCTGCCAAAATAACCACCTTGGAGACACTTGGCAATATCCTAGCTAGTTTCCAAATCAATCAAGACCATCCAATTGGTCTACGAACGTTTGAATAGGGCAAATGCTCAAAGGAAGCAGATAGAGAACCCTCATCTCATCTCTCCACTCAAGCTCTTGGAGAAGGGAGTTTCATTTCGTTTGAGCTCCCTACCTCTTCCTCTACACTTCCTAGGCTAAATTTAGCCGGTCGGAGCTCGCAGGCGGCAGGTTTCCTAGCCAACTAAACTTGAATTCATCCAAGACCTCTACCGCTCGATTCGTGGCATTTTGGACCGTGACTTCTGAAGAGGGATTGTGTGTGGACAGTCCATAAACTCAGAGAAACAAAAATTATCAAAATCCATCGGTTGGATTGGGGTGAAATCATAACCCTAGCTTAAGACACCTAGATTAAATTAGCTCATCATTAAGTGCTTCTTTAATCATTAAAGCACATCCACAATGCTTCTATTCATGTGCTTAATTAGCTTTTAAAATTTTATGAAATTTTATCCAGCCGATTTCAAGAATGAATGTTCTTAAGCTTCCAGGGTTTGAGTTTCGCCCTGCTTGAACTGTGGATGTTCTGAACCATTGATTTGTTGATCAACGGTTCAAAACCCGCAGTTCTGCTCTAAATTTCAACCAAAGCTCCGATCCAGCGGTCCATTTCTTCTTTTGGTTCGATCGTAGCCATCCGTTTCAAATGACACGGGATCAAGTGGCCCTAAATCCACGCTGACTTGGATTAGTGGCTTACGCGTGGGGCCCGCTGTCCACCAAATCAGATGGCAATGATTGGTGGTGATGCCAATCATTGCCAATGATTGGGAACCACTACCGCGGTTTGTATTGCCCAATCAGGGCTTGCCACGTGGCCTCTAATCATTAATAATGATAAAAAAATCATTATTTAAAATGTTTTAAATTCTATTTTCTTATAAAAATTAATTAAAATTATTTTTAAATTAATAATTAATTAAAAATAATAAGAATATATATTATATTTTATATTAAATATATTTTAGATTTTTCAAAATTCTAAATCCAATAATTTAAAATATTTTATTTAAATACTTTAAATAATCTAAATATATATTAATATCTAATTAACATTTAATTAATATTTAGATTAATATTAACTTAATCATTTTAAAATCTAAAAATATTATTTTTTTGTATATATTGATTAAATTATAAAACATGTTTTAAATATTTTAAATTTAAAATTTAATTCAAACTTAATATTCAATATGATTTGAATAATTAAGTAATTAATTAATATTTAATTAATTTAATATTTCATGTTTCAAATTTTCTTAAGTTTATTTTAAAATGTTTTAAATAATTCAAATAATTATTTGAAAATATTTTAATTTAAATTTAAAAATAATTTAAACATATATTTTATATATTTTAAATATTTCTTTTAATTACTTAAGAATTTAATTAACACTTAATCAAAATTAAAGCTAAATAATTTTAAGAAGATTCAAATAAAATTATTTTAAATCATGTTCAAAACTCAGAAATATTCAACATTTAACTTAATATAATTTAAAAATATTTTAAATATTAATTATTTTTAGATTATTTTAAATTCAAGTATTTAACTTTAAACTTTAAAAATTCAAAACAAATCCAACTTAATTCATAAAAATACAAATAACATGTTAAAATCTTGTTAAAAAAAAATTTAATAATTTCAATTTAAACTTATTTCCAAATTTTAACTTAACCTATTTTAATTAATTTGAATTACTTAAATATTTTAATATTTAATTAATATATTATTAAATATTATATTAAATATTTTCAAAAATAAATAAAAATTATTTTTAAATTATTTTAAAAGAAATTAGTGGATCTCTCAAACTATTTTAATTGATGATATTTTTAATTATCTTATTTTAAAACTTATATTATTATATATAGGTTTTATACATAAGTATATTTTAAAACCCACTTTAAAATTGTATATATTTAAATATTTGAGCTTTGAGAGATCACATGAAATTTTAAGCATGGATTAAGCTATTTGAACAGATTTGATGTGGATGATTAGTGAATAATTATCCTAATTATTCACTAATTAATTCATTAATTATTTGAGTTATCTTAATCCTTTGTATACTTAGGGTGCACACACCACCTAGTTTAAGCTCTCCTAGTACTAGGATTTGTTTGTGGTTATGTATGTGTGTATGTGCATATATGGTTAAGGGTTAGAGACTTTGATTTGAACCCACTTAACCTAGTGACATTCTTAAGGATAATAATTAAGGACTTGATTAGAGAACTTAGAATATTTCCAATAATTAAGATACAGTTCAAATTGACTTGAAATTTTGAACACTTGAACTTAGTGACACTCTCAGCCCTAGAAAAATTTCTCACTGAATTTTGAAGTCATTAAGCCCCTTAATTAACTTAATCAAAATCAAAGCTTAATTAAACCTTAAAACCTTCAAAAAAATCTAATAAATCAAATTTAAATCCAAAAAATTACATATAATACCTCTAACGGACTAAATTTGAACCCTTAATCATTGAAAAATAAAAGCCCCTTGACTGGACTTTAAAATCAAGATTAATTTAATTTTAATTAAAATTTAATATTTAATTAATTTAAATAATTAAAAATAATTAAAAATTTCAAAAATCTATCAAACACTTGATAATCACTCCTTAGATCATTCCTGATCTTTGGAAGTGATTTCAAGAAGTTTAGAGGTCATTTGGATTCAAATCAATCAAAGGCCTTTAATTAAATGAATTTTAAAAATTCAATAAATACCCAAAACTTCAAAAATTCATAACTAATTCAAATAAACTCCAAATTGAGCAAACGCAAAGGCATATGACTCATATTAAGGTCTAATACTTATAAAAAATGTTAAGTTTCCAGAAATCAATCAAATTTGAAAAAGTCAATTTTTGGTCAAACTTAGTTCAAAATCAACTCAAAACTTCAAACCTTCATAATAAAAAATAAAAAAAATCCAAATTCAGCGTACTTATAGTCTAACTAATTATATTAAGGTCTAGTATTTTAATAAAATATTAATATTCTAGAAAAAACTTTAAATCAAAAAGTTAACTTTTGACCCCTTAATTAAATCATTAAAATAATCGAGAAAATTTTAAAATTTCAATAAATCATTTAAAATTCCAAAAAATTTTAAATCAACATTAAAACCAACAACCAACCAACCTTAATTAAAATTTAATTAATTTTTAACTTTAATAAAATTCAAATCACTTAATTATACCGGGTACTACTAAGTAACCTGGGCCTACGAGGCTATTAAATTAGCCCTAAGGAATGTGAAATAAACTTCACGGACTCGGTGTGCAACAAAGGTAGTATCCAATAAATAATTAAAATCAATTTTAAAACTAATTTTAAATTATTAAAACCTAAACCTCAATCAAAATCTCCCTTAAGCCTTTCAACCAATCAAAACATCAAATAACTTTAACTAATTACCCTATTTAAGACATATCAAACCCACACAACCTACCTCACACACTTTAGATGGTTTGCTAGGACAACTAACTCTAGTCTTAGGCTAGGCTGGTGTTTACTTTTCTACTACTTGCTTGTGCCAAATTTTTCATGGTTTTTATTGCATACTGGTTGCTAGATTTAAGTAATTGAAATTTATATGATTGTTTATTTATATACTGCACTCTGTGATTTGATTGATTATGCGTTAGATCTATCCTTAGGTTAGGAACAATTTATTCTAATTCAATCTTATGCAGGTGGCCATACTCGCACAGGGCATTTTAAATTAAAGGGGGCAAATAATAAAGCTTTAAATTGACGCTATTTTTTGTAGGTGCTCTAGAATGCTTAAGTCCCCCTTTAAAGTTAAAGAGCACGGCCAAGTGTGGCTGATTTGAGAATTTAAATTTTGATATAATAATTGCTTGGGATGTTTATATGACTGCTGATTATTAGGATAACCCTGCAGGTCTTTGAGTATAGATTTTTTTAATTTTGATTAATATAATTTGATTTAAACTTGAGTTGTAATTTTAAGTGATTTGAGATTGGATAATAGTGATCCAAATTGGATTCCAAGGAGAAAAGTAACATCCCTTAAGGGAGAGTACCTTTTCACTTGGAAATACAGTTTAGGATACTTTCATAATACCCCTATTCAAGGGGAGTTTCTTTTCATTTGGATATCCGAACCTGACGATCCAAGGAGTTCCAAGAAGATGAAGAAATGAAGAATGAGAAGACCCATTCTCAAAGTCACTTGAGTCTTTGGAGTAGAATCCGGGTTGTAGTCAGTGGTACCCGACCACTTTACTTTTCTTGTAGACCCTGAGTTGTACAATTAAGTGGCACTTGTCACATGAACTTTCAATTTGAATTTGAATTTAATTGATTTAATTTAATGATTGATTGATGTTGATTGCGATTAGGATTTGCTTTCTTTTCTTAATTTTTTTGGCAATTCTTGCATGTCGTATTTGATTTAGCCTGGAATCCGATCGAAGGCTCGTGAGGGCACGGTCAAACTATTTCTACTTTAACTAAAATTAAAAACTTTAGGCTCAGATAGATACTCTAACGCCTTTAAGAAGTAAGCCCGAACTCGCCGGAGGTTTTTCATGCATTCATATTGACTTTTCTCTTCCATGTTAGGCACCTCCCCGCCTGCAGATTTTGGCAGACCACCTAACCTATTAGGGTGCAGTTCTGTCCAAGGGGATGTTGTGCAATCTCTAGGATAAAACTTATTTTTAAGGCTGATTTTAAAACTGCTTCATCTTGATTTTAAAGCATTTAATCGAGTCGACTAGCATGCATTATATTAGATATAAATTAAAATTGAGTCTAATTCTTTAACTGCATTTTAGTTTAAGCATTTCACCCAACATATGTTAAGGGGCAAATTAGGAATTTGCTCTTGATGTCGGCCCCGTTCTCCTTAAACTCAATCTTAAACAACGTCCCTAACCACTCTTTCATAAAAGACTGGACACATGGTTTTGAAGCGCTAAGGTGGTTTAGATGGCTCCCCAATCCAGGCCGAGGTAAGTCCAGATTTACATTGCATTAGCTAGGATCCGAGTCACTAATTGGCAGTACCCACTTTAGACTTAGGTTCTGAGGCAGAATTTTAATCCTAAGACCTCAATCTCCGAAAATCTAATTCCCACTTTCTAATAAAATTGATCATTTTAACATTAAATCTATTTCCATCGAATTTGAGCCCAACACTTAAGACAGGTTGAGGTGCTTCTGAAGTAATTTAGAATATCAAAACACCTCCTATCCTTCTTCCTTTGACTCCAAAAATAAGTGTTCAATCTTGAACCAATCCCTGTTGAATTTCCAGTCCCTTAACCTTCTTTGATATCAATCTTTAAAAATTTTAAATAAAATTTATATCGCTATTTTAATCGAGAGTATTCGTAGGAAAATTTTTGGTTTTCCTACGATGTAATTAACTATGAGGGCTTGCGCTCGTAGGAGATTTAGAAACCCAGACCAAATTTTCAAAATCAAGCTTTTTCAAAACTTTAATTAATTATCTTTGGGAAAATCAAATACAACGACCATTATCGTCATTTTCAAATGATCAATAACAGACAATATCCTCTTTTTGGGGGAGATATATCGTACTATTATTATGACTTTGATTATGAAATTAATGATCTCTACCGAGATTATTATAGTTGAATATTGGATTAAAAATTATTTTGATCCTTTAGGATCATATGTTGTCTCTCCTTGAGTTTAACTATGATAATTAGGGTAAATTCAAAGATTTGTAATTCGAACCTATTAGGAAATGATATGTTCACTTTTCAAGGTAATATATCATTCATAATAAGCGTTCAATTTTAAATATTAAAATTCCAGAAATCCAGCATTTCCTAAAGAAAATTAAATATTTTCAAAACTATAAACTTATATTTATTTTTCAATCAAATAAGGTGGCAAAAGATTTTTCTTATTGAAAGAAAAAGATCTTAAATAGGAGGGCTAAAAAATTGCCCTAAATCTCAACTGGTCGTCAAAGATCATCCAGGGTTGATCGTCCTGTATGATCAGTACAAAATCACATGAATCAGCCTGGACGATCCTGTTTCTCTGGATGATTAGTAGATAAAATTTGTTCAAATCGTCCCGTACGATTCTGCGATCTTATGGGATGATTAGTGTAAATTAGGAATTTCGTCTAGAAGATAGCTCGGGTCGTCCAGGGTAACCTATGCTGGATGATCTCAAAATAACTTGATCGTCCAGGATAATATTTGTATCATCCTATATAATTAGTTTAAAAATGATAATATCATCCTGCACACAGCTCGGGTCGTACAGCCAAAACATGCCGAATGATCTCAAAATGACTTGATTGTCCAGGCTGATATATCGATTGTCCCGTACGATTAGTTCAAAATTGGGAATATTATCCAGCATATTTCTCGGATCGTCCAGGTGAAGTGCTCTGGACGGTCAGAATTTTTCATGTATCGTCCAGGACGATATGGCGATCGTCTAGGATGATATTATCGTATCAATCAAATATTAATTACTTTCCTTAATCACCAAACTAATTTAGGCATGATTATAAAGGATCGTCTAGGATGATACACGTATCGTCCGGGACGACCAGACCAAATCTCTAAAAATAAAAAATTACCTATGTTAATCTGGTGGCTGAGAATTTCTAATTTGAGCCTATCGTCCTGTACGATGGATGTGTTATCTAGGACGATCGGCTTAATCAGACTGACTTAATATGGTCGCCCTAATTAGAGTTTTTATTTTTACTGGATCTTCCAGGATGATATGAACAAAAATGAACATAAACTCCAACTCACTGAAACTCTCCCCCTGAGTATGTTTTTGCAAGGTTACTTAGTTGGGGGATCCTTTACATTACATTTGACTCAATAAAGATAAAAAAAGTATATTAGACCTGAACTACAAAATAGACTGTCTCGATCTTGGGCTGGCTTGAATTTATAATTAATCCTGTGAACCTAAAATATTAATCACTTAAACAGACATGAAAGTGTTTGCTATCATCAAAATCACAGTTCTTGAAACTATATTCGCAATAATCTTTCCCTTTTTGATGATGGCAAATATTTGTTAGTAATGTCAAAATCAGTAAATAAATAACAGGTGAATAATACAAGAACGCTGAACTGACCCAAAATATAAACTATTACTCCCCCTTTTGACATCTCAAGAAAGGAAAATAACATATAGAAACACAGAAAATAGTACAAACCCAATACAAGAAAAACATCAAAAGGATGAAATCCAGAAACATCAAAATATTTTTTTAAGAATCGAACAGCTCCAATAAATTAGAATTTTCCCTTGAGTTCTAATTTGAAAGCCAATAAGAAGAAAATCGATGACGCTGAAATCCAGAAAAGTTGGAAAATCAATTTTCGTAACTCCTACCTCGAACACCTTACAGGTTCAAATTCCTTTCAAACAAAAGTCTAATTCAGAAGAGAAAAAAATTAGATTTGACAAGAGATCCTTTCAAGCCACGTTCCAGAAAAATATCTGATAAAATAGTATTACGAAGTAAGGAATTAGAAATCATGATTTTCAATCTCAAGCTTTTGAAAATAGTAAGTGGCGTATAAATTTTTTAAAGATATTTAAAGATTTGAAAGGGAAGAAAGCTTATTTCTTTGTGGATTCATTTTGTGCCTCTTTTTTAATTTGTTTGGCGCACTTTGCCCATCTTTTAATTTTTGATACACTTTGTGTATCTTTTCAATTTTTGCCGTCATTGAACATCCTTTTATTTTTGGCCCATTTTGTGTCTCTCTTTAATTCTTTTACAAGCTTGCTTCCTTTCATACATGTTAAAGAATCTCAGCTATTAAATTACTTTCCAAATGTAAGAGAAGATAAAACTTACTCTCTATAATAAGGAAGAGTAATTCACAAAACAAAATTATACTATATATGATAAGTGCATCACCTGATTAAGAAAAATATATCAATGATACAAAGCTTTGAAAATACTATTCATATTAGGTAGATTACTATAGGAGTATAAAATAGATCCCTATTTTAAAAACCAACTTTTTAATTTTGAAGAAGATTTTTATTCAAAAAAATAATACACCATTAAAGGAGTTAGAGGAAGAGAAACAATCATCAATGTTTCTTCTCTTTAACAGATTCATAGGAGTCAATCACTGCTTACAAGCTTTCAAATAAAAATAATAAGGCAAAACTCTTAGTCATAAATTTAGTCTATCAGTAGTAATGAGCAGTGATCTGATTTAGAAGAAAAGCAGTAAATAAAAAATAAGTAAAACATTGTATCAAAATAAATACTCAAATCAAGAGAATAACAATCAATAAAAAGAAAATTAGCAGAGAATAAAAATAAACCAGAAACAGATAATCAAATCAAATAAAAAAAAACTAACAGAAATAAATCAAAACCAGAAAATTTAGAAATCAGCAATCATCTGATTCATGCATTTATATCAATCACACCCAATCTGGTCCTTAAAATACTGAATGAGTCAAAGGTTAGTGGTTTAGTAAACATGTCAGCTAGTTAATTTTCAGTTGCTACATGGTGTAGCTCAATATCCCCTTTTGTAACATGGTCCCTAATAAAGTGATGCCTTATATCAATGTGTTTGGTTCTAAAATATTGGATTTAATTCTTAGAAATGCATATGGCACTAGTGTTATCACATAGAATTGAAATTGTGCCAATAGGTAATCCTAAATCCAAAATTTGTTGCTTTAACCAAAAGGCTTGGGCCACACAACTTCCTAAGGTAATGTACTCAGCTTCAGTAGTGGAGAGTGCAACTGAGTTCTATTTTCTACTGGACCAAGACACTAAAGATTGTCCTATGAATTGACAAGTTCCAGAAGTGCTTTTTTTATCCACCCTACATCCTGTAAAATTAGAATCAGAATATTTAATAATCTCAAAAGAAGTGTTGTGCCTAGGATACCAGATTCTTAAGTTTGGGGTCCCTAAGAGATATCTAAGAATTATCTTAACAGCAGTCAGGTGGGACTCTTTAGGATCAGCTTGAAGCCTAGCACAAAGACAAACACTAAACATGATATCAAGTCGGCTAGCAGTCAGGTAAAGTAGTGATCCTATAATTCCTCTATACTTTTTCTGATCAACAGATTTTCCATTTGAATCATTTTTTAACTAAATAGATAAACTCATGGGAGTGTTGATTGGCTTGACTTTATCCATTTCATATTTCTTCAAAATGTCCTTAGTATATTTTGATTGATTCAGAAAGATTCCATCATCCATCTGCCTTATGCTAAACCCTAAAAAGTTGGACAATTCTCTCATCATACTCATCTCAAACTCCTTACTCATTATTTTAGAAAAATCATTACATAAATTTTTATCAGAAGATCTAAAAAGTATATCATTAACATAGATCTGGACAATGAGTAAATCATCTCCTACTTTTCTCAGAAAAAGGGTGGTGTCTACGCTCCCCTTAATAAACTCTCTTTCTAATAGGAATATGATAAGCCTCTCATACCAAGCTCTGGGTGTCTATTTCAATTCATATAAGGCCTTTTTTAATTTATAAATATGATTAGGATATTGGAAACTCTCAAAGCCTAGGGGTTGCTCTATAAAGACATACTCCTTTATTATCCCATTCAAAAAGGCACTCTTGACATCCATTTGAAAAAGCTTAAATCCCTTATAACAGGCTCTAGTAGCACTTTAATGGCTTCTAATCTAGCTACAAGGGTAAAGATCTCCTCAAAATTAATTCCTTCTATTTGGTTGTATCCCTTAGCCACTAATCTTACCTTATTCCTAACCACCACATCATAATCATTCATCTTATTCTTAAAGATCCATTTGGTTCCTACAACACTTTGATTCTTAGGTCTTTCTACTAACTCCCAAACATCATTCCTTATAAATTGATTTAATTTCTCTTGCATAGCTAAGATCCAAAATTCATCAGAAAGGGGTTAATTGATATTGGTGGGTTCAGTCATTGAGATAAAGACAGAATGGTTTACTTCCTTCATAAATCCATGCCTAGTTCTAACACCTTCAGAAGGGTCTCCTAAGATCAGTTCTTTAGGATGACTCGAAGAATATCTCCAATCTCTAAGTAAAGTGTTTTGAGGTTCTACCATTTCCTCCTAGGAGCTAAAAAGTTATGGCTAATCTCTTGATCCTCACAAAATGTTCCAAATCTCACATTTTCAAACTCTCCACTATGATTAGTATGAATAGTCAAGATCTCACAACTTAACTTCTTCTGAATATAAGTGCAGAAAGATTTAACTTCATCAAATGACTCAGATTTAGGTGATAGAAATCTAATCCAAGTGAATCTCGAGCAATCATCAACAATCACAAATCCATAGACTTTTACCCCTAAGCTGGCAGTGCTAATGGGTCCAAAGAGATCCATGTAAAGGACTTCTAAAGGTCTAGAGGTGCTGATGTCCTTAATGGAGTGAAAAGAGGATTGGACTTGCTTCCCTAATTGACAGACATTACACAGGTAGTCCTTAGTGAACTTAAGCTTGGGGTCTAACTAAGTCCTTTTAGGTGTCTCTTCTAAGGATTTTCATACTAACATGATATAATCTCCTGTGCCATAACCAAGACTCATCAGCAACAGTTTTTAAGCAAAATAAAGCAGCACATTTAATATTATTTAAATCAAGCATGTAGACATTGTTGATCATCTTACCCTGCAAAACAGTGTTATTATTTAAGCTTATAATGCAAGTATTTGCCAGAAACTTGATGTTGAACCCTTTATTACAGAGCTGACTGATGCTAAGAAAGTTGTACTTCAATCCATCTACAAGAAAAACAATTTCAATCAAAAGGTTCTTGGAGTTTCTGATTATACTTACATATACCACTTTCCTGGTGGTATTGTCTCCAAGAGTGACCTTGCCTCCAGCCCTGGCCTCCGGCGAAATGAATTGATTTCCATCTCCAGTCATATGTCTCGAACATCTGCTATCCAGGTACCACATGCTCTCACGAGGTCTTGTATGAGAGCAAACCTACAAAATCATCAAATGTCAGATTTAGGAATCCAAACAGATTTGGATTCCTTCTTATGAAAAAAAGAATGCAATACATGTGTGCTGTACTGTGAAGCATGCAATTTGGGCCTCCACACCCAATATGTACTACAGTGAACATGTAGGTGTGAGAGATATGTCCTAACAGGCCACAAGAAAAACATATAACGTCAGAAAAAGGGTTAACTAATCTACGTGGGCGATAGTGCCTCTTCCTAGGTTTGAATGAAACATGCTTTGATGATTTTGAATGAGATTCTTCAAAAGGTGGAGGTGCATAAAATTGTGCAAAAGTAGGAGGTATTTCATTATTCTCATATGCACTAATTTTTACACTTAGAAATTTATTTTCTTTCTTGAGACTTATAATTTCAAATTTTAAATAATGCTCATTACTAATTAAATCAGATGCATGGGTTTTAATTCCTTAAATGCAGTTTCTAATTCAACATGTAATGCTTTTAATGAATCTTGCTCAATAATCAAATCAGAATACTTTTTATTTAACTCATCAAATTCATCAAGTAATGACATGTGATTGCTATCAAGCGTAGAATGATTCTTAATCAAAATTTCATGCTCTTTTTCCAAGTTTAAGAATTCAAATTTCTGGCTATCATACATTTTCTTAAGTTTCCTATATAATGAATGGATTTTTTAGAAACTTCAAGTAATTGATCATAGGTTAGCTCACATACCTTTTCTTGGTCAGAATGATTAGGACGATTATCTGCCATCAAACATAAGTTCGTAGTCTTCTCTTCAGCTTCAGTCTCAGAGAAGTCAGATGCTGAATATGCCCAGAAAGCCTTTCGAATCTTCTTCTTATCCTTTATGAACTTGGGTTTCTCCTCACCCTTCTCCTTGCATGGGTGAGCCTTAAGTGTAAGACAATCAGCCTTTATATGTCCAGGCTTCCTACATTCAAAACAAATAGTATCAAATTAACCTTTAAAATTTTTACTACTCTTACCTTTGTTCCACTTATAAAAGTTCTTATGTTTTTTCCTTAGAAAGCTTTTGAATTGCCTAGTGATTAAGGCAACATCATCGCTATCAGACCCAGAAGAATCAGTGTCAGTATCGTTGGCCTTCAGTGCCATAGTTTTCTCCTTCTTCTTCTCACCTACATCAATTTGTCATTGGTTCACTCCTTACTCGTAAGCAATGAGTGACCCAAGTAAGTTATTAATAGAATAAGTATTCAGATCTTTGGATTCAGTAATTGCAGTTATCTTGGCATTATAAGTAGAAGGCAAACATCTCAGAATTTTATTAACTTTCTCATAATTAGTAAGCTTTCTTCCTAAGGCAAGTAGGGAAGTAATAATTTGAGCGAACTTAGTATATATTTAAGAAATTAATTCAGTAGATTTCATGTGAAAGAGTTCATAGTCGTGAAGCAAGATGTTCAATCTAGATTGCTTGACCTCAGATGTACCTTCATAAGTAATGCATAATCTATCCCAGCTTTTTTTACTAGTAGTGTAAGTAGAGACACGCATGTAATTCTCAGATTTTAAAGCACAGAAAAAATAGTTCAAGCATTTTGCATTCAGTTGGGCTAAGTCTCGATCATTAAAAGTCCATTCGATAAAAGGCAGTTCAATTTTAACATTATTAACAAGTCTAAAAGGTGCTTCATAACCATCTTTAACAAGCATCCACATGTGATAATCTATAGATTGTAAAAAGGTAGACATGCTAGTTTTCCAAAAATCAAAAGGTATGTTATCAAACAACGGTGGTCGTGTAATTGAATAACCTTCAGCAGTATTATAATTACTAAAGTTAGCCATGGATAAAAAATTAAAACTTTTTAAACTTAATTTTTAAATCCTGCTCTGATACCACTTGAAAGTTTGTTACGGATGTTAAGCCCTTGTGAACGTCCTGAAGCTAACCAAGAGGGGGGTGAATTGGTTATTTTAAAATTTTATGAGCAAAAATGATTTAGAAAATTTTTTTAAAGGTTTTAAAATAATTACAGTTTCACAATGATATGTAGATGTTCAATAATAACAGAATAATAATTACAATCACACAATCATCATCAGAAAAATAAATACGGAAGATAATCAGAAAGAATACACAAGATTTTATAGTGGCTCGGTCAACTTAACCTACGTCCACTCGCCGGAGCCTCCCCTCCGGGTATTGCACTAATACTAAGTGACTCTCCTTCTGCTCCCACAGTAAGGCGGAGAAGCCTGTACAAAAACAACATTCCACCAACCCGGTGAGGCAGAGAACCTGGACTCCTTTCGCTTTCTCCTGAAGCAGGCAGAGAACCTGGACTCCCTTCGCTTCCTCCTGAAGCAGGCAGAGAACCTGGACTCCTTTCGCTTCCTCCTGAAGTAGGCAGAGAACCTGGATCTTCTTACGGATGATCCTCCCACAGAGACACCAACAAGATAAGAGACGATGACCGGAGAAGACGACTTAGATCCTTGCTTGGAGCAACCTTTGTGAATCCCTCACAAACTCCCCCTCACAAAATCCTCTCTCTCTCTCTCTCTCTCTCTCTCTCTCTCTCTCAAGGTTCTCTCTGGAAAGGAAGGTGGCAAAAGATTTTTCTTATTGAAAGAAAAAATCTTAAATAGGAGGGCTAAAAAATTACCCTAAATCTCAACTGGTCGTCAAAGATCGTCCAGGGCGATCGGTCGATCATCCTGTACGATCAGTATAAAATCACATGAATCAGCCTGAACGATCTGATTTCTTTGGATGATTAGTAGACAAAATTTGTTTAAATTATCCCGTACGATTCTACGATCGTCTGGGATGATTAGTGTAAATCAGGAATTTTGTCCAGAAGATAGCTCGGGTCGTCCAGGGCAACCTATGCTGGACGATCTCAAAATGACTTGATTGTCTAGGATGATATCTATATCGTCCTGTACGATTAATTCAAAAATGATAATATCATCCTACACACAGCTCGAATCGTACAGCCAAAATATGCTGGACGATCTCAAAATAACTTGATCGTCCGGGCCGATATCTCGATCGTCCCATATGATTAGTTCAAAATTGAGAATATCGTCCAGCGTATTTCTCGGATCGTCCAGGTGAAGTGCTCTAGATGGTCAGGATTTTTCATGTATCATCCAGGATGATATGACGATCATCTAGTAGATATGATCGTATTAATTAAATATTAATTACTTTCCTTAATCACCAAACTTTAGGCATGATTATAAAGGATCGTCCAGGACAATATACGTATCATCCGGGACGATCAGACCAAGTTTCTAAAAATAAAAACTTGCCTAAGTTAATCTGGCGGTTGAGAATTTCTGATTTGAGCCTATCATCCTGTATGATGGATGTATCATCCAGGATGATCGGCTTAATCAGACCGACTTAGCATGGCCGCCCTAATTAGAATTTTTATTTTTACTAGATTCTCCAGGATGATAGGAATATCATCCAGGACGATAAGAAAAAAAATGAATAGAAACTCCAACTCACTAAAACTCTCCCCCTGAGTATGTGTGTGCAAGGTTACTTAGCTGGGGGATCCTTTACATTACATTTGACTCAATAAAGATAAAAAAAGTACATTTGACCTGAACTATAAAACAGACTATCTCGATTTTGGGCTAGCTTGAATTTATAATTGATCCTATGAACCTGAAATATTAGTCACTTAAACAGACATAAAATTGTTTGTTATCATCAAAATCACAGTTCTTGAAACCAGATTCGTAACAAATCTTTCAGTGGGCTAGGATAGGCATCTGAAGAACCAGGACCAAGTGTCTTACTTGGAAAATTCTAAGTTACACTATCTTATTAGAAGCTTAAATCATTTTGTACAACTCTGAATTTTAAAGAGCCTTGGAGATGACGCTCTGCAAAGCCTCGTGCTCCTCCAATTGGAGTCGGGTACCTTACTCAGTTGTGATTTAAACTTGAACGGTAATTCCCAGCGATGAAAAACACACCTCTAAGTGGGAACGATCTTGGACCCAGCATAGTGTTTAATTTTATGAAGAAGGTTATGAAGGAAAGGATGCCTATATGCAAAGACGCACACACATTCCTCAAGAATGAGATTTGAATTTTTATTAGGAGTAGAAGATTTATTCATTTTATTAGAAAATTTCTTTTTAACCATTTGGATCATATTAGAATGATAAATGAGAACAAATTTATAAGTACAGTGAGAAGTGGATCGACTCTAATTGATCTGGAAAGATTTAAGAATTTAAGTTTTATCGACCCAGACCAAGTTTCAAATAAACTAAACTAGGGTTCTCCCTTATACAAATTTTGAGTTAAAATTAATTTCAAAAAGATTTAAGTTGGAGAAAGAAATTTGATCTTTTCAATTCTCTTGTATGACACATTTTTACATCTAATAGACTATTGATTTATGATGATGAATCTGGATTCAATATTTTTCAAAGTCAAGTAATTAAAAGTGAATGGGTCTTCTATGATTTAAGGATTAATAGGAAGAAAAGCCTCTTACTCTTCTTCTCTCTCTTATTTTTTGGTGGCACCCTTTGTGCATCCTTGGACATTGTGGTGCACTTTGCAGATCTTTTAATTTTATTTGGCACATTTTGTGCATCTTTTAATTTGTTTTGATTTCTTTTAATTTTGATAAGAGGCCTCATCTCCTTTAAAATCTTAAAATGGCTGCTCTCTTTTCTAATTGTCAGGATTATATCTCAAGTATAAGAGAAGATAACTCATTCTCTTATGCAAGGAAGGATAATACTCAGAGTGGACCAAAATTTTTTGATAAGGGTATCAACTTAACTAGGAAAGTCTTTGAATAAATTTAAAGCATGCGAGAGACGCCTATTAAGATAGAAAATTGCAAGAAGGTTGAATAGATTTGATTTCTAAAATTGACTTAAGTTTGATATAGATTTTAATTCAACAGTGAAATTAACCCATAGAAGTGGTGGGAGGGAAGGATATTTAAACATCTAGTAAAATTAACTATAACCCTCTCCTGTTATTTTTGATTTAAATTAGAGGTCAATTTCCATTAAAAATAGGAATCGACTATCTTGAAAATTTAGACCCAATACACTTGAAAAATGATACATTTTCCTTAAAAATTATAAGTCTAGGTGGCAAGACCCTATCAACATGGAATTAACTTCCTACAATCTCTTTAGAAGGAGAGACTATTATAGGGTCTACACTATTCATAGAATATGCGACATCATTTTAATAAAAAGATTTATCATGATATGACCCCTTTGAAAGTTAGTTTCAGATGGTGTCGCAATCTGATATAATCTTAGATTAATTCCCCTACCTTATTACTAATGGCCTAGTAGTTAGGAGAGTGGCACCCTAAGTGGTTTCTACACCTCATCCTCCATAGAAGATGTAGTGGGACACGTGTAGTAACGTGCCCTAACATCTTCTAGTAGAGTGGACGGTTTATATCCTCAACTGAGGGCCTATGGCCTATTGCTGGTGATTGCTTAGTTCTGGCTTGGTCGATCTTTTCCATGCAATAGTAAAAAGGGTGCGGTGGAGATCATGCTACTCCTCTCACAACCTCCCCCCTTTGGGCAACAGGAAGAGGGTGGAAATGGTTTCCACCAAGGAGGGGGTACGTATAAGGAGCAACGAATTCTTAATTGGCCTCAAATTTGACCTTCTTTAAAGCTTCAGACTTAGTGATCTTTCTAGCCTTAACGACCTTCTTTCTGACTCTTCGAAGGTAATTCTTCTTCTGGTTTTTGTTTGCAAAGGTTGTGCTAGAACTTGACCCGATCTCAAACATATATGACCTCTCATCCATTATTACTGGTTTCTATTTCTTATCCTCCCAAGCAGAAGGTACAGTGGGCAAGGGGGTAACAATACCCTCCATTTTGGGGATGGGGGACTCAGCTCCCAACCCTAAGGTAATCTCAACTATGGGGACAACCACTTATTTCCTAGCAGACAGATCTTTGATTGTTTCTCCATTAATTAAAAGCTTGAGGTTTTAAAATTCCACTCCAAACTGATCTGAACTTCCACAGATGATTTCTTTTGTGGTTAGGTTTCTATCCAAAGAAAGGATAAATTTTTCAGCCATTTGAGTATGCTTGATTTTTTGAAAATTAACAGAAAATGATTTGAATTAGTTAATTTTCAAATAAACATTTAAATCTTGAACTTGATTGGTTTTCTTCAAGTTTTGAAACTTCAACGTGTTAAGTTTTCACCTAACATGAGGGTTCACAAAATTGACAAGGAGATCTTGAGAATTATGCTTAACTCTATCGTTCGACCGATTAATTTGGAGCAAAATGTCAAAGCCTAGATTTTGTTAGAGGGTTTTAAATTTTGAAATTATAATTGAGGGATCTTCTGCAAATTTTGAAACTCAGCATATGGAGTTTCACTCGATTATGTAGGTTCATAAAATTGGCACAAAAATCTCAAGGATTGAACTTGACTCTTTCATTCCACCAATTGAATTGGGGTGAAATATCGAAGCCTAGGTATGAATTTGAAATTTAAATTAGATTTGAATGTGAGTTTGAAATTAAATTTGAACTTAAGGTTGAAATTGAATTTTGACTTGAGTTTGATGTTGGAATTGAATGGATCTTCTTTGAATTTTAAACTCAATATGTTGAGTTTGACACAACTATACAGGTTCACAAAAGCGACATGAAAATCTCAAGGATTGGGCTTCACTCTTTCGCTCCACCAATTGACTCAGGGGCAAAATGTCTATGCTTGAATTTGATAAGGATTTTGAATTTTGAAAACTAAAATTGATTTAAGAGTTCAAAAAGAGTTTTGAATGTTTGAAAATTGAAAAAATTTTCTTGAGTTTTTGAAACTCAATATGTTAAATTTGCACTCAACATAAGTTTACAAATTTGAAGAAAAATTCAAGGGATTTTGACTCGACTCTTTTACCTTGCCGATTGACTCAAGGATAAAATGTCAAAGCTCAGATTTGCTAAAAGGATTGAATCTCAAAATTGAATTTGAGAAAGATTGAATTTGCATTACATATGTCAAACTATAAGAGAGTGTTATAGAAGAACATATGATAATGACGATTGAATTGAATTCAAATGATTTTGAAAAGGATTTTGAAGATTTGGAAGTTTGATAGAATTTTCTCGAATGTTTTGAAACTCAATATATTGAATTTGCACTCAACACAAGGGTTTACAAAATTAATAAGGAAATTCAAATAAATTGGCTTGACTCTTTCACCCTAACGAGTGACTTGGGGGTGAAATGTCAAAAGCCTAGTTTTGCTAAAGGGATTTGAATCTTGATTTTGAAATTGAAGGATTTTCTATAAATCGTGAAACTTAAAATACTTGAGATTTATTTGAGCATGTGAGTTTTTGACATTTATAAAAGGATTTTATATGATTAGGTATGACTCTTTTGCTCTACCAATTAACTTAGAGGTAAAATGTCAAAGCCCGACTTTGACAGAGTTTTCCTCACTCACCTCTCTTTTTAACACGTCTTATTGATGTTGGCCACACTCACCCAAGGAAGAAATGAGCAGAGGGACCAACAAAAGGAAGGGTAGTCAAAACTATTGATGTAATAAAATTTTTATCGCTATTAAAGATGGATAGAGAGATTTATCCCTAGTGGAGTCGCCATTTTTTTGTTTGTTTGAAAAAGTTGAAATTTGAAAGTTAATTTTGTTTGGGAGAATTTAATTTTTGGAATTTTAATTTTGAAATTGAATATGTCATTATAAATGATATATCTCCTCGAGAGATGAACATATCATCTCTAATGGGTTTAATCTACAGGGTTGAAAATTCATCCTAATTATCATAGTTAAACTCAAGAAAGAACTATATATGACCCCAGAGGGTCAAAATGATTATTTAATCAAGTATTTAAATATGATGATTTGGATAAATTATCATTAATGTCATAATCAAAGTTATAATAATAATTGATATATCTTCTCGAGGGAAGAAGATATCAACTATTGATCATTTAAAAATAATGATAATGATTGTTGATTTTGACTTTAATTTTCTCAAAGATAATTAATTGAGTTTTAAAAAATTAATTTTAAAAATTTGATCTACGTTTCTAAATCTCCTATGAGTGCAAGTCCTCATTATTAATTACATCATAGGAAATCTGAATTTTCTACAAAGACTCTCAATTAAAATAATGGTGGAAATTTTATTTAGAATTCTCAAAGATTGATATCAAAATAAGTGAGGATTGTAATTTCAACAGGGATCAGATCAAAGTGGAACACTTATTTCTGGAGGTCAAAGGAGAAAAGGGAGGAGGTATTTTGGAATTCTGAAATATTTCAGAGGCACCACAGCCTACCCTAAGTGTTGGGCTTAAATTTTGGATTGAAAGAGATTTAAGTTTGAATTAGTAATTTTATTAGAAACTTAAGATTTAATTCCCAAAAGTTAAGGTCTTATAGTCTAAACCTGCCTCAGAACCTAAATCTAAATTGGGCACTAAAAATCAATAGCTTGAATCTAGCTAATATAGTACAAATCTAGACTTATCCTGACCTGGATTGGGGAGCTAGCTAACCAACTAGTCACTTAAAGTTCATAAATCCAGTATTTTAGGTAAGAGTGGTAAGGATGTTGTTTAGTTAAGTTTGAAGAAATGAGGTCAACATCTAGAGTAGATCCTAATTGGCCCCTTGACTTATGTTGGGTTAAATGAAGTTTAAAAGTAAATACAATTAAATTTTTAGACACTTTTAAGTTTGTATCTAATGCAATGCATACAAATTGACTCGATAAATACATTAAATTGAATATGAAGTAGTTTTTTTAAAAAGGCTTAAAAATACTTTTATCCTAGAGATTGCACAACTTTTCCTTGACAAAACTATATCCTAATATGTCAGGTGGCCTGCCAGAACTCATAAGCGGGGAGGTGCCTAACAAGGAAGAGAATGTATAATATGATGCAGACAACCCTCGGTGATCCAAGCTTACTTCTTAAATTTATTAGAGTTTCTATATTGACTTTAAAAAGTTTATTTAATTAAAGTAGTAGAATTTTTATTCGTACTCTCATGAGCCTCTAATCGTTATAGGAGAAAATAAAATATGACAGGCAAGAAATATAGCTAAAAAAATATGTTATTTCTACTACACAATCAATGTAAATAAAATCAATTAAATTTATCAAATTGAATGTCCTTGTGATAAGTGTCACTTAATATTACAACCCAAAATTTTATAGAAAATAAAATGGTCGGGTACCACTGACAACAAGTCGGATTCTACTCCTAAGACTCAAGTGACTTTGAGAATGAGATTCTTCTCGATCTTCACTTCTTCTTCCTTCTACAAAATCCTTGGATTCGTCGGGTCTAGATATCTAAATAAAAAGAAACTCCCCCTTGAAAGGGGTGTTTTCTTTTCTCTTTGAATTCTCAAAGTATCATAATCTTGATATCCAAAATGAAGAGGGAATCACCCCTAGGGGATTTCACCCTTCTCGTTGGATTTTAGATTGGATATTTAATATCCCATCTCAAAATACTTTAAACATTTATATCTCAATTGAATTCAAATTACATTACATGAAATTTAAAATTTTAAACTCGAATAACCTGCAAGGTTATCCTAGGTAATTAACATATAAATAATTCCAAGCAGTTATATATCAAAATTAAATGCTTAAATTTGTAGCCAAGCTTGAGCATGCTCTTTTAATTTAAAGGGAGACTTAGCATTGCGTAGCACCTATATAAAATTTGTTAATTGAAAGTTTAATTTTTATTTGCCCCATTTAGTTTAATTGCCCTGTATGAGCATGGCCACCTGCATAAGATTATGTTAGCACTTAAATCAACCATAACCTAAGGGTAAATCTAATGGCCATCACATTAATACATAGATTACAAAAATTAAATAAACCATCACATCAATTTATGCTAGCAACCAGCATAAAACTCAAAAAGCCTAGCACTTAGCAGAAAAGTAAACACTAGCCTAGCCTAGGACTAGAGTTGGTTGCCCTAAGAAATCATTTAAAGTGTGTGAGGTAGGTTGTGTGGTTTGGATATGTCCTATGTAGGGCAATTAGTTAAAGTTATTTGATGTTCTGATTGGTTGAAAGGCTTATGGGAAAGTTTAGTTAAAGTTTAAGTATTAATAATTTAAAATTAATTTTAAAGTATATTTCAAAGGTTAAATAGCTACAACCTTTATTGCTCATCGAGGCCATGAATTTTATTTCTCCTTCCATGAGGCTAAGACAATAGCCTTGTAGGCCCAAGTTACCTAGTGGTAATCGATATAATTAAAGAATTGAATTGATTAAGGCTTAAAAGTTGATGAATTTTAATTAG
Organism: Dendrobium chrysotoxum; assembly: GCA_019925795.1. Taxonomy (NCBI): domain Eukaryota; kingdom Viridiplantae; phylum Streptophyta; class Magnoliopsida; order Asparagales; family Orchidaceae; genus Dendrobium; species Dendrobium chrysotoxum. The sequence continues at coordinate 1,522,944 of CM034299.1, read as the reverse complement.
AATTGATTGGTTGCTGATTTTACTGTTAAAATTAATGTTTTCTGGAATTTTAAGTGATTATTGAGTTTTTAGAATTTTCTAGGTTATTTTAATCATTAAATTAAGGGGCTGAAATTTAACTTTTAGATTAAAGTTGATTTTTGGAAAGTTAATATTTTTTTAATAATAGACTTTGGGAGGAGTAATTAGAATATAAGTTTACTAGAATTAGATTTTTCTATATTTAGTTATGAATTTTTGAAGTTTGAGTTAAAATTTTGACAAAAAGTTGACCAAATGGTTAACTTTTTTATTAACAATTTGAATTTGAATTATTTCTAGTGGTTTGTTATTTTTAATAAATATTAGACCACAAATTGAGTCCAATGCCTTTGACTTTGTGTAATTCAAAATTTTTTTGAAATAGTAATGATTTTAGAAGTTTGGGTATTAATTTGATTATTTAATTAGTTTAATTGAGGGCTTTAATGATTTGAATCTAAATAAACTCTAAACTTCTTGAAATCATCTCTAAAGGTCAGAAATGACCTAATGAGGTGTTCTCAAGTGTTTGAGATTTTTTTAGAATTTTTAATTAATTAAATTAATTAAATATTGATTTTTAATTAAAATTAAATTAAGGTTGAAATAAAAATCTAGTCAATATGGCTTTTATTTTTCTTTGATTAAGGGTTAAATTCAAATCAGTTAGAGATATTATTTGTATTTTTTGAATTTAATTTAGATTCATTAGAATTTTTAGAATTTTTAAGGCTTAATTAAGGGTTTAATCTTAAGTCTATTAATTAAGTGGTTTAATGATTTTTAAAATCAGTGAAAAATTTTGCTAAGGCTAGAGATGTCACTATATTTAAGTGTTCAAAGTCTCATGTCCAATATAGGTATATTTTATTTTCTAAAATTTTCCTAAATTGTATACTACATGTCCTTAATTTTTATTCTTAAGATGTCAATAGGTTAGGTAGGTTTGAATCATTGTCACTAACCCTTGACACATGTACAAATGCATCACATAAATATCATAATCAAATCCTAAATCTAGGAGATCTTAAATCTTGGTGTGTGTGTGTGCATCCTACACATGTAAAGAACAAAAATAATATAAGTAAATGATGAATAGATTAATGAATAATTAAAACATGATTGTTCATTAATCATCTCCCCATTCATTCAATTCAATCAAGTTTAATCTATGTTTAAAATTCCATGACTCACTCAAGACTCTCAAAATTTTACATATAAAATTTTAAAATTACTTTTATATATGAAAATAGCTTAATTTCAATTTCAAATTAAAAAAATTTAGATAATTTCAAAATAATTTTTGAAAATATCTTAATAATATGCAAATATTTTAAAATAAAAATTTCTTATTTTTTAAAATTATATAAGCCAAGATCTAATTAAAAATTAATAAAATATTCAAATATTTAAATAATTTAAGCTATTTAAATTATATCAAATATCTTAAATTGATTTTAATTTTAAATTAAAATATCTTAGAATAATTCTATGATTTTTTAAAATAAAAAAAATTTTGATTTTGAATATATTTAATGTAATATTAATTAAATAGTAAAATATTTAAATGATTAGAATTATTTAAAATAAATAATTTTTTTAATATTAAAATTATTTTAAATTAAAGTATTTAAAAGTCTAAAAATTTTAAGGTAATAAGTGTATTTTTTTAATTTAAATTGAATTTTCTTGAATTTTAGAAGTTTTCTTGCAATTAAATATATTTAAAATAATTTAAAATTCATTAATATTCAAAATAATTTTTAAATTAAATTAATATAAATTCAAAATGTTTTTTGAAATTTTAAAATGATTTAAAATAATTTTCTTTAAAATTTTAAAATTATTTGAATTTAAATTTAATTAAATATTAATGAAATATTTAGCTAATTTAAAATTATTTGAAATATAAAACATATCTTAAATTAATTTAATTTCAAATTAAAATATTTTTAAATAATTATTTAATTATTTAAAATATTTTAACATAAAATCATGAATTTTTGAAAAAATAAAATAATTAATTATTTAAATAATTAAATAATTTAAATTACTTAAAATATATTTAAAACCATGTAAATAGGTTTGACATCGTGGCTGTGGTGGGTGGGATATGTGGTAGCTTTCGCGGCTGCCAATCATTGACAATGATTGTGCGGCAACGCAATTATTGTCAATTAATTAAAATAGCGGCGGGACCCATGCGATTTTTTTTATCTGTGTCAGCGTTTCGCCTCGGCCATTGGATTTTTTGTTGTTTCAAGCGGACAGTCCTGATCTCGTTGGATCGAGATTTGAACAACCGCATAGACCGCACGGTTTAAAAGAACCACAAGATGGCTCGATCAAGAACGTTGATAGCGAGATGTTAACTCAAAACCCTAAAATGAAATACGCCTCATTCTCGAAAATGGATCAATCAAATTGCTTGAAATTTTAAACATAAATCATAGTGATGAACATAAACCCTAAAATGAAATTTTCCTCATTCTCCAAAATGGCTCAATCAAATTGCTTGATATTTTAAGCATAAACTATAGTGATGAACTGAAATCCTGGGGAGTGATTTTTATGGTCTAATAAGTGCTTAATAAAAAGATAATTAGTCCTAAGTGTCTTAACCTAATTTTAGGGTTTTACCTCAATCTAACTGCTGGATTTTAGGGATTTTAATTTTTCTGAGCTTGTTGACTGTCCACACACAATTTCTCACTTGAAATCGAGGTCTGATAAGCTACGGAATGATGGGAAATTGAGTTGGATGGACTTCAGCCTCGGCTCGCCAGAGATCTCACCGCTAGTGGGGTTTGAGTGGTGGATTTCTACTTGAAAAAGCTAGAGGAAGATCTGAATGCTCAAACAAAATGAGCTTGAGCTCTGGGAGGGCTTGAGTGGAGAGAGAGTTTATAGATTAGAATGAATCCCATTTTTCTCTTTTTTGCTTAATTAAAATTTCCTAGAGGGTTTTGGATGGTCATGATGGATTTGGAGGGTTGCTATGACGATGTTAGGTGTCTTGGAGTTGTTAGAATGGTAGGGGAATCGAAAGGACCAAAGGACATGATGTGGAAAGGTGCCTTGTCCTTTGGAGCATATGTGGCCATGTGGCATTGTTTAAGCCTAATCAAAGGGTTTAAATTATGTTTAAGAACCTTCCATAGGATGTTTAGGTAGTTGAGATATCTTAGAATGGAGTGGATTGAATTTAGATAGGTGTTTAGCCACTTAATTCCTTCCTTACCCTTTTGTTGACTAAGTTGACTAGTCAACAGTCAAGGGTTATTAAGGTAGCATATGGAAGAGTCTCAAATGTTGGTTGGGTTGAGTGCCATGGGTTGGAGGAGGTTTGATGTTTAAGGATTAAAGCAAGAGCACCTAAATGAAGGTTTGACCATAAATGCTAGGTTGACTTTGGTCAACTTTCCTTAGATTTAATTGGCTCATGGATAAGATCCCTAGGCTATGGTTAGGAGTTGATTTGAAGCTTGATAAAGGTTAAATGGCTTGAATTGATCATGGTTTGACCATACCTTGTAATTTGACAAAGTCAAAGTACATGATGATTTGACTTGGTCAAGTCCACTAGACATGGATTCATTCATGAAAGATGTTTAAGGCATGGAATAGAATAATATTTGAAGCTTGAAGTGGTTTAATGATGTTCAAATAGTTTAGGTTAACTAGGTGGGTTGGATTGAGTCATAAAGGCTAACTTTGACTAGTCATGGGTCTAGTTGACCAAGTCAACTATTGACTGGGTCAAAGGGTCCTCCTGTCAGGTCCACATCACTAGAGGGAGTGATCAAAGGAGTTTAAAGGAGATTGAGTGCATTTAGAGTTTGATTCAATACCATAGAGCTTAAGATTTAATTTGGTCAATCTAGGTTGACTTAGTCAACTAGGTTGACCCAGAGCAGGGTTTGGGCTCAATAGATTTGATTTGATATTTTGAGACCAATCAAGGTGGTCCCAATGTCTGGATTAGTCATTTGAGTGGAAATGATCAATTTGACCATCAATGGGCATTTAGGTCAATCCTAGTTGACTTGGTCAGCCAGGTTGATCCAAGGTCTAGGTTTGGGCCCAACAGGTTTGAAATGATATTATGAGACTGTAAGAGGTGGTCCCAGGGTCTATGGAGGTCATTTTAGTCAAATTGACTATTTAGACCCTTAAGGGCCTATTTGGTCAACCTAGGTTAATATGGTCAACCAAGTTGACCCAAGGCCTGGGTTTGGGTTCAACAGGTTTTGTTTGATGTTTGAAATTTGTTGGAAGTGGTCTCATGCAAAGAGGAGGCCATTTGGATTGAAGTGAGTATTCAAACTCCGAAGGGGTATTTTGGTCAACCAGTTTTGACCATAGTCGGGGCTTGAGTCCAATATACTCCTAATGGTGATTGGGATGCATTAGAAGAGGTTCTAAGGCTTAATTTGAAAAGTCAATATTGAAGTTTATAGAAAACTCTAAAATTACACTTAAGGGGCAATTTGGTCATTTTGACCCATAGTCGACTAAGGGTCAAAGTGGGTCCACCAAAATACAATTTATTGCTCAATATATCATGACTAAGGGTCTGGATATGGTTAGAGGCTTTGGAGAAGATTCTAAGGTCAAGATTCTTTAGATGATAGGTATAGTGGCATATTTCATAAATATTTTGAAGGTTTTACAGTCTTTGGATTTCAATCTAGTTTCTGGGAGAGGCCTAAAATTGAGCTCAAATTTGGAGGGTAGACCCTAGGGACAAACCTAATCAATATGTAATTGATAGATCATGAATTGAGGGTCATTTGACTAGGGTTTGATGTGTTTAAAAAATTATTGAAAAAGGCTTTCAAAATTAGGCCTTTAGCCTTGGGTTTTGGTCTATATTTCTAGATTTAAGTTGAATTTTGGGTCTGAATGCTTGAATTTGAGCTATCCAAATTAATCACAATCATTTAGATAATTATGAGTGATTGGATAAGGTTAAAACTAGATTGAAAGCTGGATCAAGTGTTAAAGTCAGGGTAGATTAAGGTTTGAATGGAGCTGAGATCTAGATGGGCTTGAATTAATTTGAGATCTGGATTAACTTGAAACTAGCTTGATCTAAGATCTGGATTGATCCTAGGGTCTGAGTTGATCTAGGGTCTAGGTAGATCCTAGGGTCTAGATAGATCCTAGGGTGTGGATAGATCTAGGGACTGGATTGGTCCTAGTGACCTCATACAAAAATGAGGTCAACAGTCTTCCCCTCATATTCCCACTTACTAATGACATCCTACGAAATAGCTCTTTATCAGGAGAAATACATTCCTCGACGTGACATCCAACAACGGGCAACCCTGTTACTGCCTATAGCTCCCAAAGCATCACTATCAATTATTTTGGCCCTATCCAATAAGTATTACTGCTGCTATCCCAAAATTCTACTAAGTTGTGGGCCCAAGAAAAAGAGATCTGCCCAAAATCAAACCAAGAGGCATATACAACTTCATAAATCCCAGCCTCCTACATTGTGTGCCTGTGTGTCTGCCCTAGCAAACATATCCAGTAATAAGACCATGAATTTGTTCAACTGGAGAATCACTCAGCCATTCTAAAGATGTTGAATGTAGCTGGTGGTTGCTCAATAGCCTCGATTACCTTGTCGGCTTAATAATATCAGTTGTGCACTGCAAAATATTGCATAAGCCCCAACTGATTTGATCAACTACGTTATCCATCAGGTTATATTCCCCCACATTTCAATTTGATGTTGGTGACCCATTCATTGGGGTTATCAAATGTAATAGAATCTGATGAGAGCACCTAAAGCATAGGAGAACATGAGAGAAGCTACAAAAGATGTCACGGCCCCGCAACATATCTTTATGCTGCTCGAGTCTATCACGTATATCAGTATCTCCCCGGGGATCATGTCTATCAATCATCCCCCAAATGGTGGCCACACTAGGCTTGTCAGGAGTCGCGTCATCTGATCTACACCAGCGAAACATTCCCTACGCAAAAGAGGATGAGAAATGTGTCAAATACAAATGTAAAATGGCCTCCAATTATCAAATATATTGCATCGTTATGATCAGAACATTGAATTCCCCTAAGTGGATGCCCCTTGCAGTCAAATTGGACAAGATTAACTAAAGTTGACGACCGACACCCAAAAAATGACTCGCAACATTGTACAAATGACATTCGATAAAAAAAGACTTTGTCATTGTATTTGGAATGTCTGAGTCATCTAAAAATAACTGTAATTTTGTCCAATAAAATTCACTCAAGCTAATTGATGCTATTCTGAGGCAACAGTGTACCAATTTCGAGTAAATTATAATGGGATCGAGGCTTAGATATCTATTTTAATTATTATTATTATTATAATTTGTTGACCGCTAACTGTCGGAGACCCAACCGCACAAATACCAGCTTCAATCCCCACATTTGGACCAACCAAACCCACGATCCCTCTAATCGCACATTAACGACACAAAATGAAACTCCCTCCCATTTGCTCTCTCACGCACACAGATACGCTCTCAGGATCGGAAGACTTCAGGCAAGCAATCGCAAGCAAGGAAACTAGGGAAACTTACCTTTCAGTCTCTCGGTCATCCTTCTGCGCCTCCGACTCCAGTGATCATACTGCCGTCTCTCCCTCCACCGGCTTGCCTTCGCCGTCGACCTTCTGCCGCCTCCTCCCCCGAGACCTGCCTCCTTGGTCTCCGGCTCCTGTCTCCGAATAGTCCCAAACTTCTGCATCTTGTTCAACCTCGCCGGCTCTTCTCTGCACGCCGACGCCGACGCCGACCAAGGAGCCGCCGAGCCCTGACCTGCTGCCTCCCTAGCCACCGCCAACGCCTCCGATGCCGCCGACGCCCGCCTTGTCTCCGACCCGAGCGACTCCGTGCGTGGCCACCTCCGACTCATGCCCGATCGGGCTCTTCTCCCGATCCCCTCTCCTCTCTGTTAAAAGAGATAACATATATTATATAATATATTATCTATATATTATATAATATATGATATATTATAATATATTATATAATATATTATCTATATATTGTATTACAATATATATACATATATAATATAATTTATATAATATAATATATGTATATTATATAATATTATGAAAATAATATAATATTATATATACATATGATGTTATATTTATATAATATATATAATATTATGTTATATTTATTTATATATAATATTATGTTATATTAATTAATATAATATTATATATATAATAAAAAAAAGAAAAAAAAGATAGAGAGGGAGAGAAATGAGAGTGTTCTCAAACAGGAATCGACAATGCCCCGAAGCCCTCGGCCGTTGACTGTCTTTCCGGCCGGGCGGACTTGAAAGGGCAAATGCCCTCCTTACCTCCCGGTGCCGGGGAGGAGACGCCGGAAGGCTGCCGAAATTTTCTAAAAAATTCAGGACTTAGAAAATAAAATAAAATTTCTGGACTTAGGTGGATTTTGGAGAACATTCAATTAAACTTTAATCAACTTGAAACTTTAATTAACTTATCCAATATATAAACAATCAATTTGAACTTTAGATTAATTTAACTAATTGAATTAAATTAAAACAAAAATCAAATCTCTATTAACTAATTAATTCAAATTCAAAATAGAATCTCAATTAATTAACCTAATTTAACTAATAAATCGAGAAATTCACCTCTTTTAAATCTAGATAAAATTGAATGTTAATTAATCAATCAAGGGATTAATCAACTTAATCAAATTCTAAATAACTAAATTAACCACTTAAGATTAAATCTTTAAATTCCTAACTTAACTAATTAAATTCAAGATTAAAACTTTAATTCAATTAAACAAGTGACTTAAAAATAAAATTAAACCTAACATGATTAAATTTTAAAACATATTTTTAACATATGAAATTTAAAACTCAAAATTAAACCCAACCAAAATAATTGAATAAAACTTTGATCATAAACTTTAATTGGAAAACACAATCAATTTAATAACTTAATTAAATGAGTAAATTGATTTCACTTAATTGATTAACATAATTAATTAATGCATTTAAAATCAAATAAAATGCGGAAAATCAATATTTTCCAATAATTCAACCTAAGTTCAAACTATTGAGGAGCAACTCAAGCAGCTCTCAAACTCAAGCTCTCTAGGAATCCCCAAACAAATGATAGCTCTTAAGTAGTGGTGAAACAACCTCGAAGCTTTCTAAAAGCTCTTTAACTGAGCAGCTTTCTAACAACTCTTTGAGTAAGAACAAAGGGCTTGTATCGAACAAATTAGATCACCAATGGGAGAGAATAGGGGAACTTGTAGTGAGCAAGATAATTCTCCTACAATATGAGCACGATCTCCTAGTACCAATTGGATAAATATCCTCTGCGAGTTGTGCTAAATGACACTTAAAGGAGACAAAACTAAATAATATCTCTCATGTATATAGCTAAAAGCTAATGCACTTAAACGCCACCGGATCCGCAACATGTGTACAAGCAGACAGAAGGCGTTCGTAGACCCCTAAGAGAAATCTCAGGCAATTTTCTAAATGAATCACTGGCACAATGGATCATATTTAAATATTTTAAAATTACCCCTTATGTATTAAATATGATCCCTTAAACTGAAATCTACCCGCATGTGCTCCGACCACCGCATACGATTTTAAAATCTAATGGTCTAAGAATGCTGCACGGGTCTAAATTCAAGTCTCATCCTCCTCCTCAAAAGGACTGGAGTCGACACGACTTAAATCACAAAACGCCTCCCAAAATTCCTATGAAAATACTAGTGACTTTAACGTCACCCCGATGATGGCCGTGTCGATCGAAAATCTCAACTGGAGGGGTTTCAAATCTCAAATCAAACAAAATTCCAAATCTCTGAAATGAAATCTATCAACTAAAAACTAAAAACCAATCCACCTCCTGCAACTATTTGTCGGGGGTGATAAATTTGAAATTAACCTCAGCTCACAAAGAGTGTATGTGTGTCGGGTGTATGGCTACGATTCATCCTCAAATAGTCTCTTGCCAGCAGGGACGTGGCACGTGCCCTCTGATCGGGTGATTTTGCCGCGAAATGGCACCATTATATTATGATCACGGCCAAAGCCCGTATGTTCCCTAACGTCGTCAAACCCTTGAGTTATGAATCATAGGGTATATCTGATAGGCACAAAGCCCTCTGTCAGCTAAGGTGGATTCAGATCTATTCCCTTAGACAAACACCAACCCAGGTCTACAAGGTATTCTTGGACGAAGCAACCCATGGCTGCCGATAAGGTACCTTCTGTCAGGTTGGGTCGACTACCTCCTCTGACTAAGTAGACCAGGGATTATGACAGCCCGGGACGACGGAACCATGGGATCTTGATCGGGCTCATCTTCATTCCCCCCACCACCAGTTTTAAGTTCGTGGTGATAATTTCTAAATCATAAATTCAAATCTCAAATTTAAACCCTAAAATTTTTGTTATTATACGCTGGATTTATAATCTATGCGAGCTTTTTAACGACTAGCCTTAATCGAAAGTTCTCTCTCATTATCGGGAGGGGTAATTAACTATAGGGGCTTACGCCTATAGGAAACCAGAACTCAGATCATAAAGTCCTCACAAAATGAGGGCAAAATCTCTGGGTAGTGCCTTATCTAAAACCCAATCTGCCTTCTAAAAATTCACCTGAAACCTAATCTCGTTAAAACTCTTCGCCGTCATCGTCACAAATAAAAGAAAAATAGACCGATGGCGCGGAGAGGCTGGGAGCGCACTAATGGAATTTTTGGAGCCCACAGATTTCTAGCGACTTCACTGGGGACTGGTTTTTCTTTCCATCTTTGGCTAGTTAACATAAACTATAATAATGATGAAATTATTAAAATTCTAATAAATTCGTTAATATTAGGGTTTTGAAATAATGCAATCCAATAAAATTTATATATATTATTTCATTATGTCTAGTCTCTACACTCTGAAATTGTGGGGTGATGTATGAATTTTTGACTACTAACCCTTACCTTTCTTTTGTGCAGAATGGAACTACAGAATACTCCCTTTACCATCCAACTGGGACGAGGCGCTAGCATTCAACTAGCGAATGCTGTCATTAACACCGGAGACTCTGAAGCCACTATCCGATTTGGTAGCTTAGAGTTCTCTACAGCTACTGCAATGGCTGCTGCCGTACCTATTCACGGTATGACTGTTCAAGGCCATTCTGCGAGGCCTGACTCTGCTGAAACTTATACACGATGTGCCTATTCCGTGCAACAACCATGAGCTGCTAGAACTGCTACTGCTAAAGCAGTTTAACAAAATAGGATCTCTGTCTTCGAAAGACTATCGCAGCCCAAGGCTCCAACCATAGAGAGGGTCATAACTGAAGGGAGAATATTTGTGGTACCTACCAGGGCCACCACTCTACCAACCGGGTTATCTGCACCCGGGAAGGACGATGCTGAAGCCTCCTCATCTGGAGGAAGGCTCATAAGAAGGCAAAGGAGAAAGTTGAATGCAAAGCTACGAGCTCAACAACCACTACCAGTGCATCCGTCAACACTTCGAGCCTTGGAGCCAGAAGTTAATATTCCCACCCAAAATAAGTTTGCTAATCTAAAATGGGTGAAGACGAATAGCTCTACCGATGAATTGAAAAAATCATTCTGGAAACAACAAAAACAGACTCCTATTCCTCAGAAGAACAAGTATGAAACTCTATCCGCCAGGATACATAGAGTTCTGAAAGTTGCAAGGGAGAATGGCCTGATAAAGAAAAGACATCAAAGGCCATTGACAAACAAGACTGCAAGGATCCCACCAAGATAGTTACCAGTTTCCACGGTAACTCAAGAGAAATCAAGATCAGCTCTACGTGGTGAATATTGGAGCGTGAAACCTGGACCTCGTGTTCAGGAATCCGCTGATAAAAGATCTCGGTGGAAGGGAAAAGAAATTTGGAGGCCGAGACCTCCTGAAAGTAGATTACCATAAAAGAAAATTAATATAGGCGTGACATCTGGAGCAGCTTCACAGGGATCCACCTTTAACAAGAATCATCAACAATGGGTACCTAAGGAAAAGGTTCCTATTACTAACACTTGCAATAGTCGACACCTTGGAGAATCTTCCAAGGAATCCTATTGCAAGTCAGCTCTATCTCTACATAAGAAGGTCAATTTTAATCATACTCCTCCAATTGAAGAGGTTCCTGTACCGCATGCAGAGCCAAAGATCTACTGGAAGCGTCGCTCTAAGATTCGAGTACGAGAAAATAATGAAGATGAAGACACCATGGAGGTTGAGGTAGTCTATATGGTGGGGCATGGTGATGAGCCACATCAAACACGTGGCCATCGACAACGCAATGAAGCAGGACCCGCCTCTTCTAAAATAACAACCTCTCAAGAAGATCAAGCTCAGCACGAGCAGTCAGAAGAAGGAGTTCCCTCAGACGGTGAACAAAATGATGATCAAGATGAAGAAGTGCTTGCTGAGACATTAGCACAAGCACAAAGACGTTTGAAACTCCAGATGAAAGAAAATGATAAGGAGATATCCGATCTGAACAGCAAGATGACAAAAATGATGGCACAGATGACTGCGATGATACAATTAATGCAGAAGAACATCATTACTACTCCTGCACTTGCTCAACCAACTGATCATCATACATCGAGTCAGCCCGATAATCAGTAGATATCCAGTAGTATTCTTACTAATTTGCCAACTGGCCCAATACCCCAGGTGTCTGGAATACGAACCACACATGAAGAAGGAAATGAGGCTGATCAACCTGTTCATCTACAAGCTCACCAAAATGTTACAAGTACATCTGAGCCGATGATGACTTCCCAATTAGAATCAATCATCAATGAAAAGATTAAGGCTGTCATTACCTTAGAGCAGGTAGAGAAGTTTGTGAGCAAGGGTCGCCCGTATCCGGCCGAGTATGATCAGGTGCCCTACCCTAAAGGCTATTCAGTGCCTAAGTTTAATACTTTTAATGGCACCGGCAATCCTAAATAACACTTGGCTCAGTTTAAAGCAACATGTGGAAATACTAGGGGTGTTGATGCTCTGCTCTTCCGCCAATTCATTAGTAGTTTGACTGCAACTTCTTTTGAATGGTACACTGAGCTGCCCAATGATTCTGTTAAGACATTTTTAGAATTAGAGAATAAGTTCATGAAAAGGTTCGTCAGTGGTACGAAGAAGACTACTATCGCTGACCTTGCCTTAGAGAAACAAAAAAAGGGTGAGTCAGTGACAAAGTACATCACTCGTTGGCGTAATATGAGTATGAAATGCGAACAACAGTTAGAAGAGGAGCATGCTGTTCAACTACTTTTGGGAAACATCGATGATAAGATGTTACCATTTTTATGCATGGCCTCCATCAGCACTTATAAGGAGCTACTTGATAGAGTAGCTAAATTTGAAAAGTTAAATTTGTCTAAGTCTGAAAATTATTCAGATAGACCCCGAAGAAATAAAGCTGTGGATAATAGAAGAGATGAGATCTATTCTGCATCATCTTTGAAGATCGATAAAGAAAAACAGTCTACTCCTAAAGATGATAAAGGAAGATAATATTCTAAACCCCAGCCAAAATTAGTATTAGGAGGAAACGATAGGTCTCAGACTTTTCGTGATGGAGGAGAATGTTCGAGGCCAAGAACCGGTGATCGAATCACATCCCTTAAAGAAAAAATGAATAGAGAATATTCTTTTAAGAGGGAAAGTGTGGCAAAACTATTCAAGCAGGCGCTTAATGCTGGTCTTGAATTACCGAAATGTAAAAGACCAGAAGAAGCTGAGCAGAAAGATAATCTAAATTACTGCCCGTATCACCGAGTTATCAGCCACCTTATTAAAGATTGTTATATCTTCAACGACTGGCTTGAAAAGAAGTATAGAGATGGTGAATTTACGCTCTCAAATAGCATTTTAGTTCACCCAAAGAAGGAGTCTGTGAAGGTGATTATGACTTCTCTTATACCTCCAATGAAAGAAGGAGACAAAATAAAGGAAAAAATGATGCCAGAAAAGGATGAATGGCAGACTGCAATCTCCAAGAAGACAAGGAAGATGAATAAACAACTAGAAGGAGTTCCTGGTGTAAAATGGAAATTCTCTATGGAACCAGTGCTTGAATTGAAAGGAAATCAAAATGCAGGTGCATCCACTTCCAGGTCATCAACTCGAAGACATTCTAATACTAAGCGGTTCTATAAAATACCCTCTAAGAAGTCTGATAGCTCAAACAAGCATAACAGGCTAAAGAAGAAGAGGACCGTACTTCAAAAGATCATCAATAATTTGGAGGATTATCATCAACCAATAAGGCGGTCTATAACACTTACAGATTTTATGTCTGGGCTTCAAATAGACCGATCAAAAATGGAAAATGATGAACAAGAAGATGAAGAATTACTCCATGTAGAAACATGCCGAGTCATCTCAGTAGTATCGACTGCATGCCAACGAGACTCTTTTAAAAGTCATGATGGGGGTCAGATAGCAATGTCTCCTACAAAAATGACTGATAAAAGGACATCTGAGACTTGTCTGATGGTGCTATAGACAGATTGTAACTCAGAAGAAGAGTGATGTTTTCCAAGTGATTATGAGTCAGATCAAAAAATGGCTTCGCAAATGGAGCGTGTAAAGCTGAATGAAGACTCTAAACATATGAAATCTTCATCAAAAGAGGCTGAGCTGAATGAAGTGGCTCAAGTACAACTAAGAAGTGGAAAAGTACTGTCACCGTCACTAAAAAAGGGATCATCAAGCAAAGATAAGGGAAAAGATATAATCATTAACGAAGAAATCATCCCTAAAGACCATAAGAAGAAATACGATACAAATAAAGGGATAGAGTATAATATCATTTTCCATTTGAGAAAAATCCCAGCACAGCTCAGTATCTATGAATCTCTTCTGATGTCAAAAGATCTTTGAGAAACCTTGATACAAGCTCTCAAGAATCCAGAGAGATATGAAGCATATTTTGCAGAAAGATGTTTGAGCGAAGTCCTTCATGCCAGGAATGAACCTATTGTTACGTTCTCTGAACAAGATCTCATGCTGGGGACTACAGAACATAATCATCCTTTATATTTTACGGCAGAAAGTGATGGCATCATAATCAAGCGAATTCTGATTGACCCAGGGTCTTCAATAAATCTCATGAGCTTGCGCACACTAAGATCACTATCCTTAGATATTCAACATCTCGGGCCAGATAAACTTATGGTGCACTGTTTCAACGAGAAAGGGCAAAAAACTATCAGGTCATTTGTCCTTCCCCTAAAATTTGGAGAGCTATGCACAGAAGCCAAGTTCCATATTATCGATGCAGACACTTCATTCAAGGCACTCTTGGGTAGACCTTGGCTCCATGAGAATGGTCTAGTTCCATCAACTATGCACCAATGCATGAAATATCTAAAGGATGGAGAAGAGTTCCGGATCTCTGGAGATATACAACCATTCGCAGTCCATGAAGTAAAAATTTATGATGATGCAAAATACTTCATTCCAAATGAAGTAAAGCCGATAAAATCTTCTGAAGCTAAAGCATCGATATCAAGGAGTACAAAACAGCCCAAGGAATTTGAAGCAAAGCATATGGGAAAGAAGGGCATGTCACCCAATTTTCCAAAAAAGATTAATACATTGACTAAATCAAATAAACTTGTACTTCATTTAGGAAGTAACACGGAGGAAGATGAGGATATCTCTGAAACCTACAACCCTTTGTTGAACGAAAAGCCAAAGGAAAATACTTTTGTAGTTACTTTGATCCCTCCGCAACACTTCAGAGAAATAGTATCCCGTGAGGTTCATAATGTTGAAGAGCTTAAAATATTTTATGTACCTCCCCTACACGGTAGTAGAGGACCGGGAAGCTTATTTTATAAATTTGGAGAATATCAAGAAGAGAATCTCAATGAGCATGGAAATTTCAATGAAGATGTAGAGATAATTCCTACAGAAATGCCCAGATATTGTCCCAAAAGAATACAGCAGATGATACGAAAAGCTGGAATTCATAATATGGTTACTTGGCGACGAGCACGTTTCTTTCAAAGAATGTGGTGTCAAGAACTATCAAAGAAGGGTAGTCGTGATATAAAAGGCCTCGAATTTATCGTAGCAGAACATGCTCAGCAAAATACATGTTATGCGGTAAAAGATAAACATCTGACTACTGAAG
Source organism: Dendrobium chrysotoxum (assembly GCA_019925795.1). NCBI lineage: Eukaryota > Viridiplantae > Streptophyta > Magnoliopsida > Asparagales > Orchidaceae > Dendrobium > Dendrobium chrysotoxum. The sequence goes on along the minus strand of CM034299.1, from coordinate 1,507,709 downwards.
ACACAGATACGAATGAAGAGAAAGATATAGAAGCTAAACCTGCACCAGAAGAACTTGAAGATGGTGGACAGACTGCTACCATGGATGAGCTAAAAGAAATAAACTTGGGAACTGACAAGGACCCTCGCCCAACCTTTATTAGTGCTCTTCTATCCAAGAATAAAGTTGAAAAGATGAAAGTATTACTCAGTGAATTCAGGGATTGCTTTGCTTGGACATACGATGAAATGCCATGCTTATCCCCTTATATAGCTGTTCATAAACTAGCCATTAAACCAGGTGCAATACCTATTAAGCAAGCTCCAAGATGAATGAGGTTAGAAATCGAAGAGCAATTAATTGCAGAAACCAAGAAGCTTATCGAAGCAGGTTTCATTCGAGAAGAGAAATATGCTGATTGGATAGCCAATATTGTCCCAGTGAAAAAGAAGAACGGACAAATTCGTATATGTATTGACTATCGAGACCTGAATAAGGTGTGTCCAAAAGATGACTTTCCACTTCCAATATCAGAATTGCTGGTTGACAATACGTCCAACTACGACATATTCTCATTTATGGATGGATCGTCGGGCTACAACCAAATTAGAATGGCACCTGAAGATGAGAAACATACATCTTTTAGGACTCCCATCGACATATTCTGCTACACAGTTATGCCCTTTGGCTTGAAAAATGCTGGAGCTACATACCAAAGAGCTATGACACATATATTTGACGACCTCATCCACCAGAAAGTTGAATGCTATGTGAATGATCTTGTTGTCAAAAGTATAGATTGAAAAGATCATTTTGAAGATTTAATAATTATATTCGAGAGGATCAGAAAATTCAATCTCAAAATGAACCCGCTCAAATGTACCTTCAGAGTTTCCTCAGAAAAGTTTCTTGGGTATGTGGTACGACATGGAGGGATTGAGGTTGATCCTAACAAAGTCAAGGCAATTATAGAAATGCCGCCTCCAAAAAGTCTTCTCCAACTCCGTTCTTTACAAGGACAACTTGCATTCATACGTCGGTTCATATCAAATCTATCAGGTAGATGTCAGCCATTTGCAAAATTGATGAAGAAAGATGTTCATTTTAAATGGGATGATGAATGTCAAGAAGCTTTTGACAGTATCAAGAGATATCTATTAAGCCCGCCTATTCTTGTAGCACCAATTCCAGGGAAGCCTCTTATCCTATACACCGCAGCACTGGAAGAGTCTCTTGGAGCATTGCTAGCTCAGCACAATGAAGAAGGCAAAGAAAATGTGCTCTACTACATCAGTCGAAGATTGATTGGAGCAGAAATATGTTACTCTCCAATTGAAAACCATTATTTGGCGCTGATTTTTACTGTTCAAAAACTCTGCCACTATATGCTGTCTCATCAAATTACACTGATATCAAAGATCGATCCGCTGAAGTTCTTGATGACAAGACCGATGTTGACAGGTCGTCTAGCCAGGTGGACAGTGATACTTCTACAGTTTGATATCACATATGTTCCACAAAAGGCAGTAAAAGGGCAAGTCTTAGCAGATTTTCTTGCCGCACATGCCGTTCCTGTAGATTCGCCGCTCAATGATGATCTACCTGATGAACAAATTCTATTTATTCTAGAAGGAGAAAAATCACAAATATGGGAAATATATTTTGACGGTGCATCATCAATTAAACCTTCTCAGCCTCCATACCTCCCCAAAGCTCGAGCCGGTGTTGGTCTTATCTTTATAGCACCTAATAGAGGGATAATGAGATACTCATTTGGTTTAACTGAACCTAGAACCAACAATGAAGCAGAATATGAAGCTTTAATAGCGGGTCTCGAGATCACTATTTCAATGAAAATTCAAAACCTCAAAATTTCTGGTGATTCTCAGCTCGTTATAAATCAAGTACTGGGTATCTATAAAATCGGCAGAGTCGGGTTGATTTACTATCATAGACGAGTCCTTGAACTCATGAAGTAAATTACAAATGTTACATTGATTCAAGTATCTCGAGCTCATAATAGTAAGGCAGATTCTTTAGCAAAACTTGCTAAAGAAATGGCAAGCATGAATGACGAGCCAGTGCTAATCAGTGTCAACACTCGTCAAATACTGGAGCCAGCAATTCTATGTTCCCCGCAGGCAGAGGGGTCACCAAATTCAAGATAGTAAGATATAACATTAGTTATTCCTCAATCTCCCCAACAAATTATCCCTAAAAATCAAATAGATAAACCTCCAATATTTACAGGAAGAAGATTTGATAGATCATCTGAATCTTGGCTTGAATGCCTAGAAGTTGAAGAGCAAAATGATTGGAGGTAGCCTTTCATAGAATACTTCAGAGAAAATAAACTCCCTGCAGATAAATCATTCGCTACGCAGATAAGAAAGAGAGCATTGAAGTATGCGTTTGTCAACAATACGCTATATCGAAGATCATTTGATCAAATGTGGCTACGATGTCTAGGGAAAGAAGAAGTTGATAAAGTTATTTCTGAAGTTCACGAAGGACTATGTGGAGCACATCAATCGGATTCTAAAATGGCCATTAAAATTAAAAGAATGGGTTATTGTTGGCCATCAATGGTAAAGGATTGCACCAATCATACAAATATATATCATGAATGTCAAATTCATGGTAATATTATACATCAACCGCCAAATCCTTTACATCCCACTATAGCATCTTGGCCTTTTGAATGCTGGGGGACGGATGTAATAGGGCCAATTGATCCACCATAATCTGCTAGACACCGCTTTATATTAGCTGCAACATATTATTTTTCTAAATGGGCTGAAGCGATACCATTCGAAGAAGTCACTGCTCATCATGTGATCAACTTCTTTACTCATAATATCGTCTACATATTTGGTGTACCACGCCGCATAATCTCAGACAACGGTCCAGCTTTCAAAAGTACTAAAATATACAAATTCATTGAGCGGCATAAAATTGATTGGCGATATTCATCGATCTATAATCCAAGAGCAAATGGATTGGCTGAAGCCTTCAATAAAACGCTCGTAAAGCTGCTCAAGAAAATTCTCACTAAAAATAAAAGAGAATGGCATACTAAGATGGCAAAAGCATTATGGGCATATCGTACTACATACAAGACACCCACGAAAGCAACTCCATATGCATTGGTGTTTGGAGCCGAAGCTGTGTTGCCTCTTGAAGTTGAATTGCCGTCACTTCGGGTAGCTGTTCAGTATGACCTCACAGAAGAACAAAATGCTCGCCTACGGATGGAAGAGCTTGACGCACTGGATGAAGTCCGGCTCCAAGCTCAACAAAATTTAGAAATTTATCGAGCAAAAATGGTAAAATCTTTTGATTGTATGGTACGCCCTCGAGCATTTCAAGAAGGAGAATTGGTCCTGGTGCTGAGAAGACTAATTATCCCACACCGAAGAATGGGTGGCAAATTTGAACCAAACTGGGAAGGCCCTTTTGTCATCGAGAAGGTGTACTAGGGAGGAGCCTATCAACTCATCGATATGGAAGGTCGACGACCTATGCCCCCGATCAATGGGAGATATCTCAAGAAATATTATTCTTAAAGAAAGCAAGCTAAAGATTATTCCCTCACAAAGAAAGATTACATTTCTAAGTTATTTTAGAAATTCTCCCACAAGACATGGGGCATTTTTAAGTTTAAAAATGCTCAAAATCTGATGAAAGTTAAAAGTTTCCTTTAAGATAGGGGGCATTTTAAATATTTATTTGGGTTAACATTGTTCCCAAATAAATATTTAAAATCATTCGTGAAGCTATCACTACACAAATACAGGGCAGAAGCTAGTGCCTTCAAGCAACCAAATATGCGATCATTACAAAGTGAAGATTCATCTTCGAAGTTGCCGAAATCCTGAAGTTCAAATAAAGAGACTTTTGGTCTGATAACTTTAGCAAATCAAAGCTGACAGGTATGACCTATTATAGTACAAGTCTAATGCTCAAATAGGTATAATATCAGTCTCAACAAGCCTATATGCGGCCGAGTCACTAACAGCTTTACCTACTCAACAAGCCATGATAAGAGGCTGTAGCAGGAAAGCCACCTGTTTTGCTAACCCGATGACAAATACTACCAAGTTTGATACTTGTCAAATTTAACAAATCAAAGAAATTCAGATTCAGAAAATTTTCTCAACTAACAAGTGGAGTGGGGCAAAATACAGAAGAAGATTCTCAATCAACTTAAAGGCACCAAGTTATAATGAAAATTATTGTCAAGTTAGAGGCATTATCCTTCGATAAATCTGTCAAGCTAAGTTTGAAGGAGCTTCTCTTCTTCAGCATCTCCGATAAACCACAAAGCTAGGGCAGAAGATATGTTCTATTCTTGATAAATCAAGAAGATAAATCAGGAACATCTAAAAGAACATCTATGTGACATCTAAGATATGTTCTATTATTATAATTTGTTGACCGCTAACTATCGGAGACCCAACCGCACAAATACCGGCTTCAATCCCCACGTTTGGACCAACCAAACCCACGATCCCTCTAACCGCACATTAACGACACAAAACGACACTCCCTCCCATTTGCTCTCTCACGCACACAGATACGCTCTCAGGATTGGAAGACTTCAGGCAAGCAATCGCAAGCAAGGAAACTAGGGAAACTTACCTTTCAGTCTCTCGGTCATCCTTTTGCGCCTCCGACTCCAGTGATCATACTGCCGTCTCTCCCTCCGCCGGCTTGCCTTCGCCATCGACCTTCTGCCGCCTCCGCCACCGAGACCTGCCTCCTTGGTCTCCAGCTCCTGTCTCCGAATAGTCCCAAACTTCTGCATCTTGTTCAACCTCCCCGGCTCTTCTCTGCACGCCGACGCCGACGCCGACCAGGGAGCCGCCGAGCCCTGACCTGCTGCCGATCTAGCCGCCGCCAACACCTCCGACGCCGCCGACGCCCGCCTTGTCTCCGACCCGAGCGACTCCGTGCGTGGCCGCCTCCGACTCATGCCCAATCGGGCTCTTCTCCCGATCCCCTCTCCTCTCTGTTAAAAGAGATAACATATATTATATAATATATTATCTATATATTATATAATATATGATATATTATAATATATTATATAATATATTATCTATATATTGTATTACAATATATATACATATATAATATAATTTATATAATATAATATATGTATATTATATAATATTATATATACAGATGATGTTATATTTATATAATATATATAATATTATGTTATATTTATTTATATATAATATTATGTTATATTAATTAATATAATATTATATATATAATAAAAAAAAAGAAAAAAAAGATAGAGAGGGAGAGAAATGAGAGTATTCTCAAACAGGGATCGACAAATTTCAGCAATCAGTAATCAACAACCAGTCGCCGGCAATAATTATCTGCGTCCAATCGTCTACAACTCATCGGCAACCAATCATCGCCAATCAGAGCTTCAGAACACAAATTCCAGGGCCCGACAATGCCCCGAAGCCCTCGGCCGTTGACTGTCTTTCCGGCCGGGCGGACTTGAAAGGGCAAATGCCCTCCTTACCTCCCGGCGCCGAAGAGGGGACGCCGGAAGGCTGCCAAAATTTTCTAAAAAATTCAGGACTTAGAAAATAAAATAAAATTTCTGGACTTAGGTGGATTTTGGAGAACATTCAATTAAACTTTAATCAACTTGAAACTTTAATTAACTTATCCAATATATAAACAATCAATTTGAACTCTAGATTAATTTAACTAATTGATTTAAATTAAAACAAAAATCAAATCTCTATTAACTAATTAATTCAAATTCAAAATAGAATCTCAATTAATTAGCCTAATTTAACTAATAAATCGAGAAATTCACCTCTTTTAAATCTAGATAAAATTGAATGTTAATTAATCAATCAAGGGATTAATCAACTTAATTAAATTCTAAATAACTAAATTAACCACTTAAGATTAAATCTTTAAATTCCTAACTTAACTAATTAAATTCAAGATTAAAACTTTAATTCAATTAAACAAGTGATTTAAAAATCAAATTAAACCTAACATGATTAAATTTTAAAACACATTTTTAACATATGAAATTTAAAACTCAAAATTAAACCCAACCAAAATAATTGAATAAAACTTTGATCATAAACTTTAATTGGAAAACACAATCAATTTAATAACTTAATTAAATGAGTAAATTGATTTCACTTAATTGATTAACATAATTAATTAATGCATTTAAAATCAAATAAAATGCGGGAAATCAATATTTTCTAATAATTCAACCTAAGTTTAAACTATTGAGGAGCAACTCAAGCAGCTCTCAAACTCAAGCTCTCTAGGACTCCCCAAACAAATGATAGCTCTTAAGTAGTGGTGAAACAACCTCGAAGCTTTCTAAAAGCTCTCTAACTGAGCAGCTTTCTAACAACTCTTTGAGTAAGAACAAGGGGCTTGTATCGAACAAATTAGATCACCAATGGGAGAGAATAGGGGAACTTGTAGTGAGCAAGATAATTCTCCTACAATATGAGCACGATCTCCTAGTACCAATTGGATAAATATCCTCTGTGAGTTGTGCTAAATGACACTTAAAGGAGATAAACTAAATAATATCTCTCATGTATATAGCTAAAAGCTAATGCACTCAAACGCCACCGGATCCACAACATGTGTACAAGTGGACAGAAGGCGTTCGTAGACCCCTAAGAGAAATCTCGGGCAATTTTCTAAATGAATCACTGGCACAATTGATCATATTTAAATATTTTAAAATTACCCCTTATGTATTAAATATGATCCCTTAAACTGAAATCTACCCGCATGTGCTCCGACCACCGCATACGATTTTAAAATCTAATGGTCTGAGAATGCTGCGCGGGTCTAAATTCAAGTCTCATCCTCCTCCTCGAAAGGACTGGAGTCGACATGACTTAAATCACAAAACGCCTCCCAAAATTCCTATGAAAATACTAGTGACTTTAACGTCACCCCGATGATGGCCGTGTCGATCGGAAATCTCAACCGGAGGGGTTTCAAATCTCAAATCAAACAAAATTCTAAATCTCTGAAATGAAATCTATCAACTAAAAACTAAAAACCAATCCACCTCCCGCAACTGTTTATCGGGGGTGATAAATTTGAAATTAACCTCAGCTCACAAAGAGCGAATGCGTGTCCGGTGTATCGCTAAGATTCATCCTCAAATAGTCTCTTGCCAGTAGGGACGTGGCACGTGCCCTCTGATCGGGTGGTTTTGCCGTGAAATGGCACCATTATATTACGATCACGGCCAAAGCCCGTATGTTCCCTAACGGCATCAAACCCTTGAGTTATGAATCATAGGGTATATCTGATAGGCACAAAGCCCTATGTCAGCTAAGGTGGATTCAGATCTATTCCCTTAGACAAACACCAACCTAGGTCTACAAGGTATTCTTGGATGAAGCAACCCATGGCTGCCGATAAGGAACCTTCTGTCAGGTTGGGTCGACTACCTCCTCTGACTAAGTAGACCAGGGATTATGACAGCCCGGGACAACGGAACCATGGGATCTTGATCGGGCTCGTCTTCATTCCCCCCACCACCAGTTTTAAGTTCGTGGTGATAATTTCTAAATCATAAATTCAAATCTCAAATTCAAACCCTAAAATTGTTGTTATTATACGCTGGATTTACAATCTATGCGAGCTTTTTAACGACTAGCCTTAATCGAAAGTTCTCTCTCATTATCGGGAGGGGTAATTAACTATAGGGGCCTACGCCTATAGGAAACCATAACTCAGATCATAAAGTCCTCACAAAATGAGAGCGAAATCTCTGGGTAGTGCCTTATCTAAAACCCAATCTGCCTTCTGAAAATTCACCCGGAACCTAATCTCGTTAAAACTCTTCGCCGTCATCGTCACAAATTAAAGAAAAATAGACCAATGGCGCGGAGAGGATGGGAGCGCACTAATGGAATTTTCGGATCCCACATAATTATTATTGCTATTATTATTATTATTATAAAAATATAATATAAAATATAAAAAATATATAAATAAAATAAAATCAAATTGGCATTTGTTTACCTGTAGCTCGATCATCCGATAATGATCCCCGTATGTCGCGTATCGTCCTCTGGATGGATGTCTGATGGTGTGCTACCCATGAACTCGATGATGTCTTGGCTCAACATTCTTGCCTCATCATTAAAGCACTAATAAGGGAGAGATGTTGGTTTCTCCTCATGCATATAATCCTCAAAATCCCACTCCAACCGGACTACACTTGCACCTGCTTCAACGATGTCTCTTCCAATCGGATTCAAATACCCCTGCTCTGAATACTCTCCCGTTCGCGTTCGCAAGTCGTCACCAAATCCCACTCCAGCAAGCTCACCTGAGCCTTCCTATGCCGATCTCTGCTCGACCCTTATTTCTCATACAGGCAGCCCGCATCGAAGCCACGCCAAAATTGATCTATTCGATTCCCTGCCTACAACAACAGCCGACGCCTGCATTTAGTATGATCTACATGGTCATATCAGCAGCTGCAGGCTTCTGATTGGTCCAGCCACCTAACAAACCTCCCAAATCCCTCCACCCATTTGACCTCTTCACCTGCCAACATAGCCAGTCCGATCGAGACCCCCCATTTACCTTTCGGAGCCAACTCTCTGTTCGATTCTCCTCTTATAGTAGCCGAAGTTCTCTTATATCCTCTCTCAATCGGGCCCTCATTTCCCTCTTACCGAAACTGTGGCCCACATCTGACCTGATTTACCTGCACACCTCCGTCTCTTTACTGCCATTCACTGAAGTTGAATCTCCTCACAGCCGCATAACCTGACACCACTACAAAAACTCGATTCCTCAAATCCTCCAACCTAACTATCTAGATCTAGTCGAAGACTTCCTAATTCTTCCCATTGACCTTTCTGATCCTTCCTCTTCCTGTCTTCAGCCCTCTCTACTCTCACATAGCTATCTCACACAAGTATCCTTATTATTAATTATAATTATTTACTAATCATTTTTATTAATTATTAATGTTATTAATCTTGTTATTATTATTATTATTATTATTATTATTATTATTAAAATACAAAAGAAAGAAAATAAAACAAAAAAAGAGAAAAAAGAAAGAAGAGAAAAAATTGGAAAAAGGAAAATAAAAAATTTGAGAAAAAATATGTCAAAAAATGAAAAATAAAAAAGGAGAAAAATGAAAAATCATAAGTGCCTCAATTTTTGTGCCCCAACAATCACACAACGGACAACCCCAACATCGCCACCACACCCTTGCGTAAGGTATAACGCTCCAAACCTCGTTCTTGACACTCCCAGCACGCTGGGGGACCCCCTATACGCTCTCTTGTAGCACAGTAGGAATCAGCTTGGTGCAGCTCTTACGAAGAGGCAGGTAGGCCCTATACATGCTCTTATAGCATGATAGAGATAACTTTAAGTACTCGTATACATGCTACAATGCCTACAGGGAAAGAAAACTATCTATTTTCAAGCAAGTACCTCGAAAACCCATTTTGACTCTTGTATCATGGTGGGATTTAAGACTACAGTCACGACGTCGCACAACATCTACCATACATGCTCTTGTATCATAGTCGAAAGGTCCAGCTCCTCAAATTTCCCCTAAACGGGCGAGACACCGAGATGTTGCCAAAATTTTAAGTGACAGAGGACTTGTATTTGAACATAAATGCACAGAAGTAGAATGAAGCACAGGAAATTGAATTTGAACTGAACAAGCATGAGACTTGAACTGAATCACAAGGAATAGAACCCTAACTTCTAAAATGAAAGTTCGATAGGGATGTTAAGCCCTTATGAACTAGTCCCGAGGCTAACCAAGAGGGGGGGTGAATTGGTAGTTTTAAAATTCGTGAGCAAACAATGATTTAGGAAATCTTTTTGAATGTTTTAAAAAATGTTTACAATTATGTGATGATTTGCAGATGTTCAATGATAACAGAATAATAATCACAATCACACAATCATCAACAGAAACGTAAGTGCGAAAAATAATCAGAAAGAATACACCAGATTTTATAGTGGTTCGGTCAACTTGACCTACGTCCACTCCCCGGAGCCTCCCCTCCGGGTATTGCACTAACACCAAGTGACTCTCCTTCTGCTCTCACAGCAAGGCAGAGAAGCCTGTACAAAAAACTCCTTTCCACCAACCCGGTGAGGCAGAGAACCTGAACTCCTTTCGCTTCCTCCTGAAGCAGGCAAAGAACCTAGACTCCTTTCGCTTCCTCCTAAAGCAGGCAGAGAACCTGGACTCCTTTCGCTTCCTCCTGAAGCAGGCAGAGAACTCAGATATTCTTGCAAACGATCCTCCCACAGAGACACCGACAAGATAAGAGACGACGAACGGAGAAGACGACTCAGATCCTTGCTTGGAGCAACCTTTGTGAATCCCTCACAAACTCCCCCTCACAAGATCCTCTCTCTTTCTCCCAAGCTCTCTCTCTCTCTTTCTCTCTCTCTCTCTCTCTCTCTCTCTCTCTCTCAAGGTTTTCTCTGAAAAAGAAAGTGGCAAAAGATTTTTCTTGTTGAACAAAAAAGATCTTAAATAGGAGGGCTCAAAAATTATCCTAAATCTCAACAAGTCGTCAAAGATCATCCTGTACGATCAGTTCAAAATCACATGTATCATCCTGGACAATCTAGTTCCTCTGGACAATTAGTAGACAAAATTTGTTCATATCGTCCCGTATGATTTTGCAATCGTCCGGGACAATTAGTGTAAATCAGGAATTTCATCCAGAAGATAACTCTGGTCGTCCAGGGGAACTTGTGCTGGACGATCTCAAAATAACTTGATCGTCCAGGACGATATGGGTATCATCCCGTAGATTAGTTTAAAATTGCCCAAAATCGTTCGGTACATAGTTCTAGACGTACTGGTGAAAGGCACTAGACAGTCAGGATTTTTAACACATCATCTCGTACGATATTGTGATTGTTCAGGATGATATTATCGAATCAATCAAATCTTAATTACTTTCCTTAATCACCAGACTAATTTAGGCATGATTCTGAAGGATCGTCTAGGATGATACACGTATCATCCGGGACGATCAGACCAAATCTCTAAAAAGAAAAACTTACCTAACTTGATCTAGCGATTGAGAATTTTTGATTTGAGCATATTGTCTTGTATGATGGGTCTATCATCCCGGACGATTTACTTAATCAAACCGACTTAACATGATCGTCCTAAGTAGGGTTTTTATTTTCATTGTCGTCCAGGACGATATGAATAAAAATTAAAAATAGAAACTCTAACTCACTAAAACTCTCTCCCTGAGTGTGTGTGTGCAAGGTTACTTAGCTAGGGGATCAATTACATTGAATTTGACTCAAGAAAGGGAAAAAATTACATTAGTCCTGAACCACATACAGACCGACTCAATCTTGAGCTGACTTGGATTGTACTTGATCTTGTGGACCTGAAATGGTTAGCCAAGATAAACAGAACACAGACATGTTTGTTATCATCAAAACTATACTCCTTGCATTCAGATTTACAACATAAAATACATGATTAACTCAAAAATACAAATGCGAGATAATAATTCAAATCATCCAAGTAAGCATGAATGAATAATAGGGAACCCGTGACGACTAAAATTTTAAGTATTATTTATGTACTAACAAAGATTACGTGTCTAGTGTGCAATGTTCACATTAAAAGTACTCTGTAAATATGAGGGATAAACATACATCAAACAATCAATTGCTGGCTAGCATGCACATAAAGAATTCAATAGAGAATGTAGCACTGATTGGCAGTTAATGCTGACATGTGGTAACTACTGCTACTGCAAATAAGTATGTTAGACTATTTATAGAGGATGATAGCGGATGTGACATAAGTACAGTGAATCCCTACAAGCACACTCAAAGGCGATAGGCAGTGAAAGCAGTAATGCCTTACTATCAACATCAGCATCTTGCATATCACTATAGATAATTATATAAATGCCACCCGTGAATGATGATGATGGATATAACATAAATACAATGAATCACTTATAAGAATATATAAGAAGATTACAGTAGATATGCAAATAGGGGACCTATGAAGTGATGATTCATATGCAGGCTGGTATCAACAGTCCGCTGTGAATGTGAAACACTTGTAAGCAACTATAGGGAATCCATCATGCTATAATAGCCTACCTATGGACGATACTAAAAGATATGCATTCAGTACAACTTGCCCGTAGATGATAGCGAGGAGCTTGTGATGTATACAATGATCCTACTTGTAAGTAGGAATGAATGCAATGCCATTTGGCAGTTGAAATCAATATATAGATGAATGTACAAGCCTATTTATAGTCAATAGCAGTTAGCCGATGAATAAGTGCATTGATACACTTATGACTAACAACATGGATGTAGCAGCTTTCCAGCTAACATCTATATATGAATATACAACCCTACTCGCAGTTAACAGCAGTCAGTTAATGAATAAGTCCGTTGATCCGCTTATGAATGACGATAACGAATGTAGCAATTTTCCAGTTAATATGTGTAGATGATTACACCCTATGCAGGCATGCAGTGAAGCACACAATAAATGCCAAGAAGTTCATACAACCAATAACAATCAAGCCCTTTGTAATGACATCAATAACCTAGAGATAGTTAACTTGCAGTGGATGCCAAGTTACCCTTATAGCTGATAACCATGCTAAGGAGAAGTCCATTCACTTTATATCAAAGCTGAAAGTTTTGTTAATCAAGTATAACTAAGTACTCCAATTGATAATTCTAAAAGACTCTGATATTGACAGTTGGGTATAAAGGAAACTCAATGTATAGAGGAAACACGTTGATACGTCATTAAAGGAAGACATTAAATGTGACGCAAAGTATGTATAATCAAATGATTCTATAGAGTCAAAGAATAATCAGTTGAAAAAGTGTTTCATCTTATCATACTTGTAGAAATACCGAAGACTTCTAGCAACTACAAGTATCTACAAGCTGCTGCAAGAAACCCGCAGATGTGTAACCAGAAGAAGGCCCCAATTACAATACTAAGCATGCAAAATTGAATGATTCTATAGAGTTAAAGAATGATTAATTGAAGAAGTATTTCATCTTATCATTTCTGTAGAAATATTAAAGACTTCCAGCAACTACAAGTATCTGCAAGCTGCTACAAGAAACTAACTAATGTGCCGCCAGAAGAAGGCCCCAATTATGGCATCAAGCATGCAGAATTGAATGATTTTGTAGAGTTAAAGAATAAGTAGTTGAAGAAAATGTCTCATTCTATCATCTCTTCAGAAATATGGAGGCTTTTAGAGAAATGCCGTACTATTCAAATGAAGATTTGGAGATCAAGTCCCTCAACTCAGTGTCCTACATATGCATCATAAATACGTAGAATAGACTCCTCAAGCATACTATTTTGGAGCTATAGAAGAAGCTTTCATATCTCGTGTGCATATCAGATATTAGGATATCGTTGAGATACTGAAGATCTTACTGCACTCTGATTGTCTGTACTTTGTGGAGACTACTTCATCATAAATTGAAGATGAGAAATCTAACGATGCATCAGCCGAGCATTTGGTCTTCTTAGATTATGACACCTCATTTATCATAAAAGGGCTTCATGCAATTTGAATGCCCTCATCTAGTCTAAGCAAGGACTAAATGACTTGTAGATCTGATCTCCTGAAGAATGAGAGAAGGGAGCCTATATCAAAACAATGAGGTATTCTTTGGCTATTCTAAATGCAACACTATGATTCACCTATAAGCAAAAGCAAGGAATCAGTAGTAAAAATTATAGGCCACTAAAGCACAAACATCATGCCACCGGATCTACAATACTCGTACAAATAGACAAAAGCCATCTACAAGCTTCTAGATAAAACATTCTCACATTCTAATGATGATTGCCTGTACAATTAAGTAGTGTCAAATACTTTAAAATACCCCCCATACATGCATGTTATGCAAATGTATTACATGGTAAGCTGACGCACCATGCCACCAGATCCACAATATTCATACAAGCAGACATAAGGCATCATTAATGCTCGGGTTAATAAATGAATTTAGATACGAACCCGATCTTCGATGAGTAAATTGATAGAGTCGATAAGGTTCAATCAACCAAAATATAACAACCCATGAAAACCTTAATAATGGTCGTGCTGATAGAAAATCTCAACCGAAGGGGATCACAAGCACTTGAAAATGCCTCCCAAAAACCCATAAAAATCCAAAATTCTAAAAATCACCCAAAATCAAGATATTTAAAATGAAATAAATCATTAAACATTTAAAGCAAAAACCCATCCACCCTCCACAATAATTTGCCAAGTTGAACAAATTCGTTAAGAATATCACTAGGATTCATTCTTGCATCTCGTGTTAGTAAGAATATGGCACATGTCCTCTAACTGGTGGTTTCATCGCCAAATGGATGGTTTCACCGCTAAATGACACCATAGGTAAATGGTTATGACAGGGGCCCTCTTAATTGGGTGGTTTTACCGTAAGATGGCACCACTAAATTATGGTCATGGTTAGAGCCCGTATGCTCAGCAATGGCTTCAATCATTGAGCAATGAATCAATACGATATAATCGTTAAGGCACAAAGCCCTTTATTAGCTAAGGTGATATAAATATTCACCCATGTCTACAAGGTACCCTTTGACTAAGCATCCCATGGTTACCAACAAGGATCCTTCTGTTAGGTTGGGTCTACTACCTCCTTTAACTAAGTAGACCAGGAACCACGATGGCCCGGGGTGACACAACCATGGGATCTTGATCAGGTCCACAGAGAGGTCAGGGCTCAAATTTTTGGAGCCCACAAAACTGAACAACAAGAAATTAAAACACATGTATTTATTTTACTTTACATTCACTTTGCTGGCAACCAAATAGCCCCTTAATGTGCAATTAAACTTATTTGATGAATTTAATTAGATGTATTGAAAAGTAGATCTTTGTAATATTTAACTTAATTATTCAGAATGATAATATTAATAATATCTACTTACTGATATCTGAATAAAATGTAGTATTCATGTAATATATATTATAAATTTAAAGAGGCTTTTTGAAAAGTAAGTGAGACAAGTTTAGTGGTTTAATTAAAAAGTTCATTTATTTATGTTTAAATTTATTATTCGTAGCATAAGATTCTCTATTTATTGTACGTCAATTAAGCAAAGTCATTTATTAATGGGTGTAAATTCTTAATGGCATTGGATTTGTTATAAAATTAATAATCAAAGTATAGGAACCTGCACTTTTTATCTCCTTATTTATGAAGATTACATCACATGAGCTGTAAACAGTATTATCAAATCAACTGATGTTAAAGTACTATGGCATGAGCTTATTGATATAATAATAGATGAATATTATTTTGTAATTGTATAATTTTGTAATAGATTATTAATTTCTTAATAGTCAAATATAATTTTAAATTAAATTTCGTAATAGATTAGTTTTGTTAAATTAAGGTAGGAAAAGTTTATTTTATTATTTTATTATGTTAAACACGAAATAATTATTAAGACTTATTATTATTAGATTAATGTATATATTATTTTAATTTGAAATAAACACATGGTAATGAAAGTTAGAATAACTTAACTATTAGTTTAAGAGTCGGAATTATTTATGTAACATAAACTCTTTAAAGCAAACAATCTTAATTGGATTTGTTTTATGAATTTAATTAAACGTGTTGAGATCAAGATCTTTGAAATATTTAACTTAATTATTCTGAATGATAATATTAATAATATGAAGCCAGAGAAATGTAATCAAGTTGTAATATTCAAATAGTTTGTTATAAATTTAGAGAAGATGTGTGAGAAGTGAGATATGTATAGTGTTATAACTAAAAGGTTTTTCAATTTATGTTTAAATATAGTATTCATAGCATACGATCCTCTATTCAGTGTATGTCAATGAAGTAATATCATTTATTGAGAAAATTATCACTCAAAGCATAAGAACCTGCACTTTTTATCTCTTGTTTAGAAATGTTACATCAAATAGGTTATAAAGTAGTATTGTCAAATTAAGATATGTTATAGTAGTCATGACATCAGATTACTGGCCAAATTTTGATCTATGGCTTGGGATCTTGTACATGTTGTTTGTTTGTTCATTATGATTATTTATTTAGTGTTACTACTTTCATCAACTTGTCATAGCAAATGACTTGTAAAATTGTTATCTAATCAACATAAATCAATTACTTATTAGACTCCTAATGTATGCATTCTTGCAGATCATTTATATAAGTGATGCATATAGAGGGGGAGTAGAATATTGAGCGAAGTTACTTGTATTAGTACTTTTTTTTTAATCAAATTTATTTTGCCAGTTTACACCATGATGCATTGGTATATTATGGAGAAGGTTTGGGGTACCCCAACAAAAAATTTGGTTGATGCTGGAAGCATACGATCCGCTAGAGTTGAAGGTGAGGGCGAACAATATATTTAGACACTGCTTTTAAAAATGGACGAAGGATGGCGACTGTTTACTTATGAATTTGTATGAGAAAGCTATGACGATAGACTTCCATAAATCATTAAAGTTTTTAAATAGTTGAGTTTGGAAATATCTGTAGCATAAGTTTTTGGAGCATGATCGTCACATGGTTGGGCTCGATTTTCTACAAATGTGTTACCATGAGTAACGACGGGAAAGAGAAGGTGGACATTCAAGTGATGTTCAGAAGGCACCAGTAAACATTTATCATGTTATACTCTATCAAAAATTGGTTTCCAGGCGAGGAAAGTTTTATGTTAAACTTATATACAAATTGGATGAAGGGGTTATTACCGAAAGGCATGAGAAGGAAGTATTTGAGCAGAGTGGATTGGCAAGACCTTTAGTTCTAGTTCTGGTTTAACTCTAAGTATTGTCCAACATAGTGCCAACTCCAAGCTCGTTTATGTACCTTAGTGGAGAAGAAGTAACATTATGTACTTCTCTCGAATTTTTATAAGGCTAATAGTTTATGTATTCTTTTTTTGCTTTTAATGAAGGTTAGTATGGTTAAGGTTATCGTAATTTTTCTCCATGAATCTTGTTCTGTGTCCTTGACTTATATGAAATGTTTATATATCATAATAAAAATTATATTAAATAAGTAATGAAATAATTTATCAGTAGAAGTATATTATTTTATTGATTTCAAAAATTCCAAATACACTAAGTATAAATTAATTAAAAGTGAAAGTTACAAGATTTTGGTACAACCCATACAAACATAATATACAGAAATGCGAAGTAGCCTCATCTTCGGTGAGGAATGAAATTAGTGCCAAGAGTATATTTGGTAGGTGGTCGTCAAATTCTCGGCTGTATATGTATCCCATGGTGCCCGAATTTCTTGTCCTCCTCCCGTGGTGTTTCTATCTCCGGATGTCCTTGCTGTAAAAGTAGATCCCGCTAAATTGGAGATTCTAGCAAACCTAGCGAACCCATCTAATCCAGAACATATATTTGAGATGAGGTGTATGGATCTACTTATTGTCTTTGGCTGACCAACCGATAACCTACTGGAGTTGGCAAATGTGCACCGAACGGGCTAAAATAATGTGTAGATGGTCCCACAACATATGGATCTACTCCCTATGCCAATAAAGGTCTACCCACCTCAAAGTTAAATGGCATGGGATGACCTCCAGAGCCCACGTACATAGAATGTCTTGCTGCCTAGAATTTGTCAACACATACATCATTGGTAGTAGTTCTCCCGAAAGCATCTGAAATTGATATCATTAACCCCTGAGTATGTGTCCAGCATCTGCGTTGCCATCGGCAGAACGTCTATCTTGTAATACTCAGACCAAAAGCCCAGAATAAACTTGTGAACCGTGAATTTGCAATATGTTGGATATTGTAAATTGTTTTAGGGATTGAAATTGTAAGAATCTCCATTAGTTGATACAATGATTGGAAAGACTCCTCGTAGATCCCAAACACGAGCTGCATGGTCTTTCCTCATGCATCCCAGGCCTTCACATACGAGACCTTAATATCAAATTTCGACTCCATGCAATTAATGATCTCACAGGGCTTCATGTCAAGTTGCTGATGAAGTGCAGCCATGATGTAGTGACCTATGAACCTGGATGTGCAATTATGATGATCACTCGATAAAATCACTTGCGTACAGGTGTTTGGAAGGCCACAGGTAGAGATTTTTCAAAGACCACCAAGTCGCTTGCTCCTATCAGTGTGAAGATGCCATAAGCATGGACGGTGCAGATTATCATATTGGGCATCGATGGCACTCAATCTACTTTGTTCGATGTCGATTCAACAAACTCGAAGTTATTGATAATGGACCAACCCCTTATTATACAATGCAAGGCTTCTTTTGTCTATAATATGAGTCCATCATACAAATTATTTCTAATGATAGCATTAGAATAGCTTGCACATTGAATGTGGAGCCATTAACCACGATAATAGCATCCCGGTCCTCAATCAATGTGATTAGGTGGACGAACTCCTTATTCGTAGAGATATCATCTAGAACCTCGTGATTTCATATCGCATGCTCCTGAGCTTGTTCATGCCCCAGTATCATGATGTCGTCATTATCCGTGGCTCACATGCCATCTTCCCTGCTAGCACCTTCGTTGGAGTTACACTTGTTCCATTATCCATTGTTTGGTAGTTTTGGTCAATATCAACATGTGCCTTATCCTCAACACCAGCCGATGTATGAACATTCGAAATGGCATAGGGCAAGAATGATCTAGAGCCGGAATAGTACTCGCTCATAGGTAACTCAAATGTAGTCCATTCACTTACACTGAAACAACCTCTATTGATTGTCATTGTGGGTACATGGCTCTCACTCAAGCTTAGACAACCTTGAAAGTCCACCTCAATGGGCATTCGATTGTTAGTAACACTGAACCTTCATCCATAGTTCACCTCAGCGGGCATTGGTATAGGCCTACGTAAGGAAAACAAATTAAATGTGGCCCTATCCTCTTATTTGGACCAAATTTATAAAACTAATAAATTAATCGTTAGCAATTACTAACCGATATATTTGAGAAGAGGGCCCATCTTCAGCGAAATTTGGTCCAATAGGCTCGACATAAATAATCACTGTGATCCTTGTCGCTTTGGTTAGAATGAACTAATAAATATCATTGTCGCTAACATACGTGTCATCATATATCCATCATTATTTCGTAACCGACATACAGGATTAACAACATAGGTGGTGCAATTGAGATTTAGCACACGAATAATTCTAAGCTTAATTTAAGGTGGTATGATAAATATTATACAAATTGGGTAATTACTAAGTATATTAGCATGCATGGAAATGGATAAAGGAAGTCTGTTTCAGATCTTCCAATTTCCACAAACCAAATGAAAAAAAAAAAAAAAACATGCAAAGGAAAGAGGGATCTTCTACATTATCCAATTTTCTTCTTAAGCCGCAAGTTTACACTTCACAAGTGGCAGACAATAGCATCCTTCAAATCCAATTTGGAAGCCTATGGTAAAAGAAAATTAGGTGGAGCTTCAAATATTTTTTCAATTATAATTATATTACCATTTATTTTTTAAGCTCAGATTAAATTGTTTTATAACCTTTGAATTAAGTACCTTCATGACCAATTGATAATTTATTTCTAATATAGAGTTATGTTAAGATCTTCCATAATTAATATTTCCTTTTAAATATTTATTCTAATTTTTTTACTGTCATAGAATCACCTACATTGGAATCTCATTTTCAAATATTACTTCAAAGTTTTCCAAGGGTTATTACATTCTTCTAAAGATTTAACACTAATAATTTACTGGAGGTCCACTATTACATATTAACAAAATAAATCTCAATACAGTAGATGTTATACATGATTATATGCACCTGTTACACATAGGATGTCATTATAGACGCCTAAAAAAACCAAGAAAATTTAATTATTGCAGCTACAAAATAAAATAAATAATATTCCTTCCCAAGATTTTACATTATTACATGGACATTATCTCATTAAATATTATTAACTTAAAATAATTTACTACAAAACTTTCTAAGAAAATTTAAACAAAATCACTTGCACTAATCTTCTAATACCAACTAAAGTCATAAATATTTCTTGCCTCGGGCAAACATTAAGTCATAAATACTCATTGACTTTATTGTTGAATTCATCATCCCTATCTATATAGAGCTGCTTATTCTTCCTCCCCCCATAACTTAAAATAATTTACTATATAGAGCTGCTTATTCTTCCTCCCCCCATCAACTTAGTGATTTATATCAACTCTGAACTCTTAGCTTCTAAAGTCTAGAGAGACTTTGATGCCCATAATTCATAAAGTAGTATGACATTATCATTTGGTAAAGCTACTTCTACCCACATAAAGGCATATTAGATAGTCCACATACTTCAAGAGTGGAATGCCCAAGCCAATGCCCCCACTAAGTCACTACATCGATAACTAGAGATCGCTTCAGAGGAAAAAAGTATATCAAAGAGATACACTTTCCCAACGTTCAAAGATCAGCCCCATCTTATCCTTCCTTGTAGAATGGGGCATTGCCTAAAGACCCAACAGCTGCTATTTACCTCCGAAGACAAACTTCAAACTTGTTCATCTTAGGTGACGATGTATATAGCCAGGCCGTCCCTTAACTGGCTCCCACCATTAGCTGATTTGTCACATGTCATATTAACAGACTTTTAGATTAAAGGAAATTTAAAAGTAAATAGATCCAATGCACCGAATATGAGGCTGATAAATATTGCAGAGAACAATCAGCTAGTATCATTAATAAATCATAAAGAATATCAAGCTTTTTTTTAATGGGGGATAATAAAACCTTAAGCTCTTGGATAAAATGGTTAGGCTACATCTCTCCAAGATGATGAGAGGTAGATAGATGATTACTTCGAATTTACAAGAATTCGAACACCAGCCACTATACATTCCTCACGACTAACGAAAACTCTACTAACCACACAAGGAAATAATAATAATTAAAAAATATATATATAAAAACCAGCTCATAACCCCCATTTTATCATAGCCCCTTTTTTTTCTTTTAAAGGGCTAAAATAAAATATTAGCCACATATACAACTACTTGATCAGTGAGAAATTTGGCAGTCCCTGATTTTAAATTTTTTTTTTTTTAATTTTTTTCTCCTCATTTTTAGACGGGTGGGCGTGAATCCATACTTTAAAAACTGGGTGAATGAAAGTACAGTTCTTCAGTGAGCTCCATCAGTTCCACTGCAGCTTACAGTGCTTGATCTGTCAACCATCCTCACATTGTATTGTTCATAAACCCTGGCTCTGTTCCCTGCCCACCATTGCTCTGCTTGTTTTTCACTGAATCTCTTCCGGCTGGGTCAAATTTAACAAAAGTTGATTAATTAAATATATCAACAGGACCATTGAGCATTTAAAAATAAAATATTATGATACAACAACAATAACAACAACAACAACAACATCAAGCCTTTATCTCACTACGTGAGGTCAGCTTCATGAATCCTTTTCTCCATTGTGTCTGTTTAAGAGTCAAATTTTCTTTTAGATCTAATAAAGAAAGCTTATTTTTAATATTTTCTAACCAAGTCTTTTTAGGTCTACCTATACCTTTCTTAACATAGGTTAAATCTAATACATCTACTCTCCTAACTGGGTCATCGGAAGGTTGCCGTTTTATGTGACCAAATCATCTAAGGCGACTCTCTCTAATCTTATCTGCCACTGGAGCTACTTCAACCTTTTCACGTATATGCTCATTTCGTATCTTATCTCTAAGAGTAAAGCCACTCATCCACCTGAGCATCCTCATCTATGCAACACTTAACTTAATATTATGCTTCTCTTTTAATGTCCAACATTCTGCACCATAAAGCATTGCAGGTCTAACCACCATCTTATAAAATTTTCCTTAAAATATTATGATAGATGATCCAAAATAATAAGCCATTTGTACAGTCATACAGAGATTTCAAAAACTGTCCAATTTCTAGAAATGAAGGATGAAGATCTTTTACAGCTTATTGCATTTTGCAGGCCCTCGGAGGGGTGTGGCCGAGTTAAGATGGCTTGAACTCAACTTTGATAAATAGCTTATAAGCTAACCTCAATAAACTAATGATGAGTTAAGCTTGAGCCACTCGATTATTAAGTTATTAATTAATTGAGATAATGGTATTTAATGAATCAATTAGGATAAGTTAGGATTACTTAAAGTTTGTATTAACGTCATTAATATTTTATTAGTATTATTTATGGTAATAACACCTAGGGCAGCTAATCAATTCATAAGTGACTAAACTAATCAATTTCTAAGTATTTACTTAAGTTAATAAAGGTTCAACTAGAATCTTTATTAAGATCAACAAGATTTCATTACTTTTTAATTATAATAATTAAGCATTGGGTAATGCACGAATCAATTAATTACTCATAATAAATAAAGTTATTAATTTATAATGATTGATTACGAAATAATTAGTTCCAGATGAGTAGTCTTGCCATCATTATTAATGAACTTTAACTTCCGAGTATTCTCCAGTTTCCCCGGGGTTGCACACTACGTGGTTTAAAATGGGAAAAGGATTCTCCTTCTTACTTTCCCATATTTTGAAATTTCACGCATTCTCTTGCAATCTTCTTTTTCATCTACCTTGTTTTACTGTACGGCTTCTCGAGATTTTCTTTTTCAGTTTTGAGAAGGCAATTGAAGAGTCTGCATCTAAGAGTACTATGATCATCCCCTTAAGAGAATAAAGAAAGAGCTAGTTAGGCACACTAAAGCTTTTGCTAACCTCAAATATATACTTAGCCAATTAACATCGTAGTAGTTTTAGTAGTGGTTACTTAATGATTATTTAAGGTTGATAAATCAAATCTAAAAGTTCATTTTCATTGGATATGATAGTCATGCGCATTGATTTTGATTTTTTTTTTATTTTATAGTTTTTTTTTCAATTTATTTAATGTGGCATGTCTATGATAATGATGCCTAAAAGAATGATATGTATTCTATAATGCTTTAATTATCTTGATTAGTTTAACTAGCATTAGGTTGGGTGATGAGCATTTGTACGGGACTGCTCATTTTTCAAAAGAGTCTGATCAAATCTAAGAGTCAAATAGCACGGCACTTGCATGTTCGTGATTGAGTGCGGAAAACGAGGAGTCACACTGATGTTTTGATTCCCTTGGCTAGTATTGTTTGCTATTTAGAGTATGATATGCCTCGATTCGGCTCTCCAGGGATTCTTCAGTTCAAATGTTTCCAATTCTCTGTATTTAGCATGTGATTCTCGGTTTCTGTCCAAGACAGGGTTCAAGATTGTAGTTAGATCAGTGCGTTAATGTCTCCAATGAAGCATGAAATAAAAATCATCTTATTGCTTACTGAAATTTAGATTTCCTCTCAAATTATATTTTGGATGTGAATTCTTCGAGTAGAATGCAAGTCTTGATGACATCTTCAGTAGAAAGCTTCTTCTTAAACCGATGTGAAGTCTGGATCTTCTATTGTGACTAACATCATTTCTTTTCATCATGTACTTCATGATTAGTTTTACTTGTATGGTTGAGATTTAATCAAGTCTACTATAATTTAGTTATGCTTCTAGCAGTGTAAATCCTAATAATTGCATGATTTTATTTAGATAATTGATTTCTTGCAAATTTTCATTTTTGAAAAATCTTCAAGCTAATGTTTGGAGTAAGGTTAATATGTTTTGTATGTTTTTATGCATCTCATCCTAAATTTTAATAAGAACTTAGATTCGAATCAAAGCTTATGGTTAAATTATCATATCAATTAGAAAAAGGATATGATGCATAGAATGGATAAGCTATAGTTCTAAACAATTGCAAAATAATTATAGTGAGATTAAGAATCACATTTCTACTTTCTATAGACGATATAATTTTAAAAAATGTAATTGGATTGATAATTTTAACTTTTTTTTTTGCTTAATAAATTGCTTGATTTCTGAAGAGTTGGAACTACTCAAACGAATTTAGTAGGACATTCTTAATATTATTGGCGAAGTATTGCTTCTAAATCTATGGGTTGAATATGAAATACAAACAAAAAAGAATAATATTTGTCAATTGGTGAATAGAGATATCAATTGAACGATCAATTTAAAAAAAAATAAACAAAGTGAATATGATGTTTGATTATTATAAAGCTTTACACATCTTATAGATAGTATTTATCTTTAGGCTATATTATCATCATTACTTATTTTATTAAATTTCTTAGGCTAGAGATTATGAATGAATTAACTTACAATTCACAAAAGGATATTATGTGAGTCTTTAGAATATTGAGACATATTACAATCATTTTGTTAGAACTACCACACCTCTAATTAAAGTTCCAAAAAAAAATTCTTACCTCTTATAAAACCTATCAACATACATTGATACACGAATTATGCATCGTCAAGTCTAATCCTATAGAAAAGGCTATAAGTCAAGAATATTCTTGGGAGAAATTATTAGAGGCAGAGAATGACCAATATTTATAATAAGAATCTATAAATGATCTTGTTGAATTAAAATATGCATTGATATTAAAATGCAGGCATAAGTATAAATATAAAATTGAGCAAGTGTTAAATCAAAATTTGAAACTAAATGAGATCAATTTCGAATCTAAACCCAATTAAAAGTAAAACTTGAGAATAAAATTGAATATAAGATCATATATGATCCACAACTATATTTAAAATTTGAATCTATTCTTGGCTATGAACCTAAATGTCTAATAGAAATTGAACCTAATCTTGATGATGAAATTGAACTTTTAATAGAAACTCCAAAATATGAGCATGCACTTTTGATAGAAATTAAATATATAATTGAATTTGAACCTAAGCTTCGACAATACCTTTAACCTATATTGGATGTAAACCTAAATCACCTAATGAAATTTATAACAGATTATCTCTCCAAATCAAACTTAATTTTATTTTATTTTTTGTTCTTAGTTTTTTTAAATAAAAAGAAACTAATGGTTATAGAGAGAAGGATATTGCACCAACATTTCAAGAGATTCACTAAATATAAATCAACAATACATATTGAAATTAATAAACTAATAGAAGAATCATATGATTTAATTCATGAAGAAGTTTCTAACAAATTATCTCTAAAAATAAAATTAAAATGCAGTTTTCGATTTCTTAATACACAAATGCATATACAAGATTATTATGATTTTAGACAGTAGTGTGTGTTAACATTTCAAAAGATTCATTATTAATGATTACTTTGAAAAAAAATAAAATATGATGATTCCTTAAGCCATTAGAGATGGCCTTTTTTTAAGGTATTACCTCTTGATATAAGCATATTATAATTGTGGTTTGCATGTTTTAAATTTTGTTGATTATTTGCCTTCTAGGAATGGGTTATAAGTCATTATTTGTATCCAATAGAATGCATATTGGTATATTGTCATTTTAATTGCTTGTTTTATATAATTAAGGCTATCATAAGTTTGATGATGATGATGATGATAATAGGAAAAACGAAGAATTTAAACCATGTTATAAGGTAATGATACATCTTAATCCTTAAAAGATTTCTTATAGGAACATTTAACAAATTAACTTTAAGAATGACGAGGACCAAAATATAAAATATTGGGAAAAACGCTTATACATTGGAAATTCTGAGAAGTTCTGGCATTAATCCAATCTTCAATGTATTTGGATTGACTTTATTTCATGAATTGGCTACCAATGCTTTAGATTATTTTCTCTTTCTATCTCCGAGTGAATACACATCTAGCACTTCAATAGATAATTCTAAATGATTTGATTGCGTCCGATACTAAGTGAAGATATAAAAAATGACTATATATTGTCATGATAAGCATGCTTGTGATGATTCCTGAATTAATTTACAAGAAGCACTAAAGTTAAGCACAAATTTACATGACAAATATCAAATATTTAATTTTTTAGAAAAGATTCTTTTTCTAGCCAAAAAAAATGATGCAAATCTACAAATCATACTCACTGGATATATAAATTGTGTACGCTAATATTCAATTAATTGTTTTATTCTATAGTCTGAGGTTTCCAGTTATTTAATATAATATGTAAATAATGATGATATCTATGTGAATAGGATATGCTAAATAATATTTTAATTTTCTCGATTAGTTTTGTTTATTGCTTACGTTGTAATATGATTTGATTCAACTCTTATAAAATTCCCTAGTTCAGGATTTTCCTACTTACTGTATTCAACAATGTGGTTCTATGTTTCCATCCGGGTTGGCATTCAACACTATAGTTGGGTCGGTGCTTTGATAAAATATTAAAATCCATCTACTTTTTTCCTTATTCAGTGGTTGTTGAGTTTCCTTCCATATACGATTTTGTTTTTTTTCCCGGGTTGTTGCATGTTATCTTATTTGTTGATTGGTTTCCTGCTATATGAAATTTTTCTACTAAAGCAGATATACACGAAAATCATTATCCATATATGATTTTTTACTATAGTTTGACCCAAAAATTGGATGATAGTGAGATTGGAAGAACCTAGACATGCGACAAATGCTGCAACTGGGATTGAAAACTTGCTTATTATGTTGGAATCTGAACTTTTTGAAGTTGATACTTGCAATTTTAGGCTAGATTTATATGATTTTTTGAAAACTATAAATTTTGGGTCATTCTTTATTATAAATTGGGTCTTTCGGCTTGTAAAAAAAATCATCCTATTGCTTGATAAAATTCACATTTCCATTTAAATTTCTGTGTTGTTACGTGAATTCTCCAACAACAACAGAAAATTTTCGGGAGAAACTTCTTGTACTAGTGTGAAGCCTAAATCTTCTATTTGGTGAGTTCTATCTCTGTTTTTTTTCATCTATTTACAAAACTATTGATTTTGCACGTGTGATTTAAATTTAGTTAAGTCGCTATAATCTGATTTTCCTTCTTATGGCTTGAATCCTAATCATTGTGCGGTTTATTGCAATTTTCGATTTCTTATAGAATTTCAGTTTCGGGTATGTTTTAAATTATCATTTGGAGTGACTTTTACATATGTTGTATTTAGCATAAAAATTATTGCCGTTATTTTCCTGAGAGTTTGTGGGCAACAAATTAATCCTGTGTTCTTGAGAATCTCATCCTAGATTTGGATGAGGTTAAAACATAAACCATAAGTTAGTCTGCATCAACTACTATAATTAAATACTAATTAAATTTTAGTTTGATTAATTAAAATTCTATAATTATTTAACTGAAAAGTTGCTAATTAATTAGTGATTAAATTTTAGTTTGATTAATTAAAATTCTATAATTATTTAACTGAAAAGTTGCTAATTAATTAGTGATTATGGTGGTAACTTAAAATAATTAAGGCATAAATAAACTTTCATCATGATAATTAGTAATTAGATGAATTATCTGTGATAATTACATATATAATGGTTATGTGTCATATTTTGATTTTTAAATGTTTTCTAATTTTGCTTTGCAATAAGAAAATAAGTAGATCATGCGAACATGCTTTTATTTTATGGGAAAACAAAAATGAAATAAAATAAAACATAAAAATAAAACAAAACAAAACAGATGAAAACAAAAAATAAATTTAAATATGACATAAGCATCTAATTTTACTATGTTGCGTAACAGATGCTTCAAGAAAGGCAATGTTAAAATTAGAGATGCTTAATGCTTACCTGAATCGAACCCGCTTGAGATCTTTAACACCACCTGGCAAGGAAGTTAGTGTGATATAAACGCCTGGTTCATCTTGCTCAACCCATTCAGACTCTTGATTGTTATCTCCATCGGTCAATTTGCTTCCATTCTTTGTTGTTTCAGAATGACCACCTCTGCTTCGATGGCCAATGGAACTAGCTGCACTAGTAGCTATTAGTCCATTTGAACAGTTTGAATCTGACTCAGGATTACCGATGAAGTTACCCATTTGCTCAATAGCTGCTGCAGAGATGTCATTGATAGCAGGAATAGAGCTCAACGATGCCAAGGAAGAAAGTTTACTGTTTTTGGTTGCTCCAACAGGTAGTCTTTCAGCCAAATCTTTCAACTGCACCAATCACAAAAAGTAAATACTTGGACTGGATGAATGTGGACACAAATGAAGATAACATACGATGAATGCACAATGCAATAAAGGAAGAATTAGGTTATTGGATAGTAGACCTCTATCTGTTTATAAGACATCTGATGAAGTGAAATAGCTAGAGGGGAAGTCCTGTGATGTAGGTTGAAAAGTCAATAGATTTTTGTTGTGTTGTCAAAAGAGTTAGGCGCACTCATAACTACATAATGCTTTAAGTGCCAGGCGCCACCCTAGGCACTTGCCTGAGTATAATTTGGCTCGTAAAAATTCAAGATATTTTACTTGATATCCCTATTTAAATTACTATAAATACTAGTGAACAGTACATAGTGATAATAATCACATATGGCTGAAATAGTAGGTGAAATAACAAATTTTCAAGTTTCCTTTCCACTTTCCAGGACCTTAATAAGTAATGCTAACAAAGCACTCAAAATATATATTTAAATGACTTCAAAATTAAACTAGTTAACCTTATAGCTAGCATATCCTATAGATTATCTAATATTTGCTTTTATTTATTCCATCATCATTCATTATTTTCTCCCTTATTAGTTTTGAAGCCCTCCATCTCTTCTATCTTGCTAGACTCTAGCTCTTAATTCTCAAGGTTTACTAATCAAGAACTTGAATCTCAACTTATTTCCTACACTGTATTCATGTTTCTCCAACTATTATTGCGCTTTCTATATCAGCAAATTAAATTTTCATCATCCAAAACTACTTGTGCATTTTAAGTATTGATACTCATATGTACGCTCGTGGCAAGGCATTCTCTTCTGTACATAAGCAACACTTCAATAATGATGCACACCTACAGTACGCGCAAGGTACTAGGACCTCACCTTGACTCACATGGGATGCCTATAGAATGCTTGGCGTAGTGCAAACAAGTGAATTATGAGGATGACAGGGGACCGGTGGGCTATTTAAGGAGGGGAACGTAATGCTCAGATTTCTACTTCATTCGATCTAATACTTCAAGTTCATTGGGATAGATAAAATTTTAGCTGCTTGCACAACTTTTCCAAAAAATTAAAAAAAAAATTATTTTGACTTCATTGAATGATTTCAAGAATTTTTTGGCTATTTTGAGCATCCCTCTTGAAATTTGAAACAATGAACTTCTCCTTCTCTCCTTTTTTTCATTCAATATAGGTATTGAAGGGTTTTTCCTTTTGGATTGATCATTTTCGCCACAACTTGCTCCAGTCTGGGACGAAGTAATTGGCTCAGCTGATAATAGAAAGAAAAAAAATTCATTCACAAAGCACTGCTTATTCTATTAATATGTTGCAATCATGTCGCGTGTATAGGATGCACCCTGACCGAATGTCACTAGGTTATGGATTTCGTACCAATGGATGGAGATTTAAAAAACAAGAACAATAATTTAGAATGAGTATGGAAGCTCTAAGCACCATTCAATATAATGCTTACATATATACACTATTGACTATTTTTAAATTCTAAAGCCAAGAATATTATCACACTGAACATACTTGATTTTCATTTTAACATGTTTATGATCACAATCAAAGCTATAAGAACATTATTCTACATTCAGAGGCGTAGCAAGCCAAATTATAATCAGCATGTGTTAGAATGACTCACGATCCAATATTGTCAAATACGTTTGTTGATTAATGTCTTAACTGAATAACATTTCACGTAATTCAAGTTAAAACTTGATAATTCACAAGCCCAGTCCCAGCATGACTATTAATATTTGAATCTCAACTAAAGAGAATAAGAGCTTCATGATAGGGATACCTTATGGGGATGTACTAAGAAAGGGAAGAAATACAAGGCAATTAGATAATACAATAACAACAACAACATCAAGCCTTTATCCCACTGTGTGGTCGGCTACATGAATATTTTTTTCTCCATTGTGTCCAATTAAGAGTCAAATTCTCATTTAAATCTAATAAAGAAAGGCCATTTCTAATATTTTCTGACCAATTCTTTTTATGTTCCTCTACATTTCTTAACATAAGCCAAATCTAATACATCTACTCTCCAAACCGGGTCATCTGAAGGCCGCTATTTTATATGACCAAACCATCTAAGGCGACTCTCTCTAATCTTATTTTCCACTAGAGCTACTTCAACCTTTTCACGTATATGCTCATTTCATATCCTATCTCTAGGAGTAAAGCCACTCACCCACCTGAGCATCCTTATCTAGGCAACACTTAACATAATATTATGCTTCACTTTTAATGGCCAACATTCTGCACGATAAAGCATTGCATGTCTCACCACTATCTTATAGAATTTTCCCTTAAGTTTGAGGGGGACATTTCAATCACACAACAAGCCCAATGCATTCCTATACTTCGACCATCCAACTTAAATTCTACTAATAATATTCCCATCTATTTCACCATCACTCTAAACAATAGACCTAAGATATCTAAAACGTGTACTCTTATTGATGACTTGATCGCCCAAAGTCACAATCCCCCCACTAAATTTATTACTACTAAAATTACACTCCATATATTTGGTTTAAGATCTACTTAAACGAAAACCTTTAGACTCTAGGGTTGACCTACATAATATAAATTTACCTTCAACTCCCTATCTAGTCTTATCAACAAGAAGAATATCATTAGCAAAAAGCATACACCAGGGTACAACCTCTTGCAAATGTCTAGTGAGAACATCCACGACTAAATTAAAAAAGATATGGGCTTAAGGCTGATCCTTGATGTAATCCAACTGAAATAGGAAAATATTTGGTCAAACCACCTTGGGTTTGAACAGGTAACAACTCCCGCATATATATCCTTAATGACTTGAATATAAGCATTATTAAACCCTTTCTTTTCTAAAACTCTCGATAACACTTCCCTTGAAACTTTATCACATGCTTTCTCTAAATCACTAAATATCACAAGACAATTAGATAATAAAAAGATTTTTTTTTTTCAACTCAACTTTTTATTTTGGATATTGTTTCAAGAAACAAGGTGACAAGTCTATTCTTTCTCATGTTAAGGGGTTCAAACAGAGTTACCTCCCATGTAAGGGAGGCTGAAGAACAATTTAGAAATGGCGATAGTGAAGGAAGTTAGATAAACAATTGGCCACATGAATCCCACAGATTGGCCAAGATATCACATGGAGTGGTCATTGAGGGCCTTCACCTATCCTCTAATAACTAGATAAAGGCAAAACATGCCATTGAGCTTTAAAGAATATTGACCAAGTCTTCAGGAACAAGGGTAAGATTTGCAAGTTTGACACAATCATGATAGTCACTCGAAGGTCTTTGAGAATACTAAATGGGTCATACAACCCAAACAAGCATACAGAGAGAACCATTGCCAAACAATGTTATCAATCATTTTTTGAGTTCATGCAAAAGAGCTAAAACCTTGCCCAACCATAGCTACTAGATTGACCCACGCTAAAACAAAGCTTTGGTCATCATCATAATAATTATTATTATTAAGGAAGCTAATGTACACATGTCAAATCACCTTATTATTATTTTTTATTTAAAGTTTGAAATATGTTAAAAAAGATTTGTTTGAGTTTCTAATTCCTTACCTCTTTGGACATAGTTGTTCATGCTATATAAAGCTTGAAGAAGAAAGATTTATGAACAAGTCCAATAGCTATGGCTAAACCAGGGTTTAGTCTTGAACATAAACTTTGCACATTTTCCAGATATTTACACTTTTGTTGAAGCAATAACACATTTTTTAGAGCAAAAAAATCTGAGTTTAAATTTCCTCAAAATTTGAATCATTGACATGGGCACACTTATCAAAGTGCATACATGAGTTTGATTTTAGTGAATAAGCATAGTTTAGAAAACGTCATGCTTTTCAAGATACACATAAAGTTTACTTTTAATAATTGACAAGCTTTTGATAAAGGGTAAAACATGTAGTTGACCTTTAAAGAATGGACCTAAACAAACAAGCTATTGTCAATTGTCACAATTTAAAAAATAAAGAATGTTCTCGACTTCCCTCTAAAAACATGTGAATAAATTAAATACCCATAACGTTGTCTAGTTGAAGTGTTGGCACCTAAGAATAGTCAAGAGAATTCCTTGGCAAAACTTGGAAAGAATGTGCGCCCACTTCCGTGATCACATTCCTCTAAATTTGGAGAATCCAATGCAAAACAAAGATCTACTTCCTAAACTCACGGCAACCTAAAAATAAACTTACTAAAACTTCTCATTCTCTCTAAAGCAAGGCTTATTTTTAGGTAAGTTGTTCCAAATAACCCCTGGACCTCTTAAATACTAATTTACCCCTACAACAACAATAACAACAAGATCAAGCCTTTGTCCCACTACTTGGGGTCGGCTACATGAATCCTGTATCTTCATTGTGTCCTGTTAAAAGTCAAATTCTCATTTAAATCTAATAAAGAAAGATCATTTCTAATATTTTCTAACCAAGTCTTATTAGGTCTACCTCTACCTTTCTTAACATAAGTCAAATCTAATACCTCTACTTTCCTAACCGGGTCATCGGAAGGCCGCCTTTTTATGTGACCAAACCGTCTAAGGCGACTCTCTTTAATCTTATCTTCCACTAAAGTTACTCCAACCTTTTCACGTATATGCTCATTTCGTATCCTATCTCTAAGGGTAAAGCCACTCATCCACTTGAGCATCCTCATCTCTGCAACGCTTAACTTAGTATTATGCTTCTCTTTTAATGGCTAACATTCGGCACCATAAAGCATTGCAGGTCTCACCACCATCTTATAGAATTTTCCCTTAAGTTTGAGGGGGACTTTTCTATCACACAACAAGCCCGATGCAATCCTCCACTTCAACCATCCAACTTGAATGCTGCTGATAATATCCCCATCTATTTCACCATCACTCTATACAACAGATCCAAGATATCTAAAGCGTGTACTCTTATTAATGACTTGATCGCCCAAAGTCACAATCCTCTCACTAGGTCTATTACTACTAAAATTACACTCCATATATTTCGTTTTAGATCTACTCAAGCGAAAACCTTTAGACTCTAAGGTTGACCTCCATAATTCAAGTTTACCTTCAACTCCCTCTCTAGTCTTATCAACAAGCAGAATATCATCAGCAAAAAGCATGCACCAAGGTACATCCTCTTGCAAATGTCTAGTGAGAACATCCATGACTACAGCAAAAAGATATGGGCTTAATGCTGATCCTTGATGTAATCCAACCGAAATAGGAAACTACTTGGTCAAACCACCTTGTGTTTAAACACAAGTAATAGCTCCTGCATACATATCTTTAATGATTTGAATATAAGCGTTATTAACTCCTTTCTTTTCATGAACTCTCCATAACACTTCTCTTGGAACTTTATCATATGCTTTCTCTAAATCAATAAATGTCATATGTACATCCTCCTTATTCTCTCTGTATTTCTCCATCAAACCTCTCAATGAATGTATGGCTTCCATAGTAGACTTACCCGGCATGAATCCAAATTGATTTTGAGAAACATTAGTATCATGCCGCAACCTATGCTCCATAACTCGCTCCCATAGTTTTAAAGTATGACACATCAACTTAATTCCTCTATAATTCGCACAATATTATGCATCACCTTTATTCTTAAAAATAGGAATTAACGCACTCATTCTCCACTCAAGCTTCCATATTAATTATAATTATGTCACTCTCCCTTAGGGTTGTAAGTGAGTCAAGCCGACTCATCAGCCTGTTCGGGCTCGACTTGATAAAAAGCTCATGAGACAAGCTCGATGAACTAGCAAACTAAGTTTGAGCCATCCCTAATTCGATTTGTTATCTTGCGAGCTGACTCGTTTAAAAAATATTAATATAAAATGCACTTAAAATATATTAGCATTCAAAAATTTAAGTACAAAATTATTAAAAAATATTTAAAATTATATCTCACTTTCTTATATTAAGTGATTAAATCTAAAACTAAATATATGGAGTGTAATTTTAGCAGTAATAAATCTAGTGGGGGGATTGTGACTTTGGGCAATAAAGTCATCAATAAGAATACACATTTTAGATATCTTGGGTCTATTGTTTAGAGTGATGATGAAATAGATTGGGATATTATTAGTAGAATTTACGTTGGACAGTTGAAGTGGAGGAATGCATCGGGCTTGTTGTGTGATTGAAATGTCCCTCTCAAACTTAAGGGAAAATTCTATAAGATAGTGGTGAGACATGCAATGCTTTATCGTGCAAAATGTTGGCCATTAAAAGTGAAGCATAATATTAAGTTAAGTGTTGCAGAGATGAGGATGCTCAGGTGGATGAGTGGCTTTACTCCTAGAGATAGGATACGAAATGAGCATATACGTGAAAAGGTTGGAGTAGCTCTAATGGAAGATAAGTTTAGAGAGAGTCGCCTTAAATGGTTTAGTAACATAAAACGGCGGCCTTCCGATGACCCGGTTAAGAAAGTAGATGTATTAGATTTGATTTATGTTAAGAAAGGCAGAGGTAGACCTAAAAAGACTTGGTTAAAAAAATATTAAAAATGACCTTTCTTTTTTAGATTTAGATGAGAATTTGACTCTTAACATAACACAACAGAGAAAAAGGATTCATATAGCCGACCCCACATAGTGGGATAAAGGCTTGTTGTTGTTGTTGCTTCTTATATTAAGTGATTCTTTGTATTTTTCTTTGACTTTCTCATTTTCTTACTATTTTATTATAATAATTACTTGAATCATAAGCCTTCTCTATTTTTCATAATAAGTGAGCTAGCTCGAGCTCGAACTTGATTAATTAATCAAACTCAAGCTTGGCTCGACTTGTTTACACCCCTGCTCTCCCCCACTCGCTCACTCTATTATATCATAGTCATTGACTCGTGTGCTCTTTCTTTCTCCCATAGCACTATTCATCTCTCTCTCTCTCTCTCTTTATATATATATATATATATATATATATATATATATATATATATATATATATTTTTTTTTTTTTTTTTTTCATTCTTGTATTCAAAGAGGTAAAAAAGTGTAGACTTGTTCTCTTCCTCACACCAAATTTTGTTGCCAACGCCTCCACTAACAAATTGTTACGCTGGTTCAGGCTGAACCGGCCGAGCCGGCCAAAGGGCCGGTTCAGCTCACGTACAGAAGGCGGAATCCACCTGCCTCCTCTCCTTTTGTCCGCCCAATGAGTGGGTCCCACCCATCCAAATGATTTCAAATTCAAGAAGAGGGGGTGGCTAGGGCTTTGGGAGAGAAAATAGATTAGGAAAGCTTTTGTATTAAAGTGCATGAGAGGATTAGGGGGAGATTAGGTTTTGATTGTTTTGAATTAGGGTTCTTGGAGGCTTGGGCTCTAGACAATCTTGTCTAGAGATTTGGGAGAGACGATCCTCCTCTCGAATTGAGGATCTCTTGTATCTTGCTTTCATCATTGTTTGGCTTTGATTTTCCTATCGCAATATATTGTCTGGGGGCTGTTTTTACCCAGATTTCGCATTATTCTCGCTGTCTTACACCAATTGGTGATAGATTTGCTTGCGAACTCAAGTATTAGCCGTAGGGTTACTTGCGAACTCAAGTAGTTCCTATCAAATTGGTATCAGAGCGTGTCTTGGGACCGATTGTGGGCTGATTTTGACAAATTTTAGTGGCTGAAATTTTTGCCAGTAAAAAGGAGGTTGCTGATTTTTTTTTTTCAGATCCAGTAATTATTATAAATTTCAAATCCGATTGGTGATGGTGGCTAAGAAGGTGGATGCTTTGGAAGAGAGGCTTAAAGGGGAGATGAATCAAATCAAGGAAACCGTGGAGGAAATAATTTCTTCCATGGAAGGGCAAGTGGCCGATCTACGGGACATGATGAAGAAGATGTTGGAGTTCCAAACCCAAACGGCAGCATCTGAGGCGAAGGGCCCTGAAGCGAAAAACACCAATTCTGAAATCCGTAAGGAGGAAGAAGAGGTGGAAATTGTGGAAGGGGGGAGAGGAAGACCCCATCTAGAGCCTTTCCAGAGGGAGGAGAGAGGAGGGAGATACGGAGAGAGACAAGGTTATGGAGGCGTGGAGCCAAGAAGTTCTGATTGGGAGCATCGAGAGGGTTATTATGGACGTCGGGGTGCTGTTTTTGAAGGACGAAGAGAGGAATTCGAAGGGGGCTTGGGCTATGGTAGAGCAAGGGAGGATCAGGAGATGTGGGGGGACCCGAGCACATGGGAGAGGGGAAATTATGGAGGACTACGGGGAAATGACGGGGATCAGAAGGTGAGGAAGCTGAAAATGTCCATATTCGAAGAGGAAGATGCGTATGGGTGGATTTATACGGTGGAGAGATACTTCACCGTCAATGGGCTAACGGAGGAGGAGAAGCTAATGGCAGCGAGCTTGTGCTTGGAAGGAAAAGCCCTGCCGTGGTATTAGTGGAGAGACTAGAGGAGGGCTATCAGGACCTGGAGGGAATTCAAAGACTGCATAATAGAACGTTTCCAAACCGATCGGGGAGGAGATTTCTATGAGCAATTCTTTGCTCTGACACAGGAGGGATTAGTAGCAGACTACTGGGAGCGATTTGAGCACCTAGCTAGCAAGGTGGAGCGACTCTCAGATACAGTATTGGAGGAAAATTTCATGAAGGGGTTAAAGGCGAAGATCAGAGCAGCAGTGAAGGTTCTGATGCCCCGTGACTTGGGGGAGGACATTAAGTTGGCCCAGCTGGTGAAAAATCAGAGGAATCTGGAGAGGGGAGCCAGGAGTAGCAGCGCAGGGGGGACTTACCAAATGACGACTACCCATCTAGCACCTAAAGGTCCTGCAACAGGAGGGAGTCGAGAGGCCACTAAGGAGAAGACAGGAGGAGGTGGAAGTGGGGGAAATTTCAAGCGGCTGACAGAGAAGGAGATGCAGAAGAAGAGGGCTAAGGGGTTGTGCTTCAGGTGCGATGAAAAGTATACGCCAGGGCATCGATGCAAGGACCGAACACTTCAGGTTCTCACCGTCTGTGATGACGAGGAAACTGAGGAGGGAGGGGAGGAGGAGACAGAGGAGGAGATAGAGGAGATGCTGCACTTGGATCTGACTGAGGTTTCCCTGAACTCAGTGGTCGGATTCACTACGAATCATACCATGAAAGTGAAGGGGAAGATAGAGGACAGGGCAGTGGTGGTGCTGATTGATAGGGGGGCTACACACAACTTCATTTACACTCAGGTCGTCGACCAATTGGGAGTGAGATTAGTGGATACCGGTAGTTACGGGATGATGATGGGTACGGGAAAGGTGGAGAAAGGCCAGGGGATTTGCAGAGGAGTGCTACTGACCATCCAGGAGATTCAGGTGAGGGAAGATTTTCTTCCACTGGAGCTTGGGAGTACAGATGTCATCCTGGGGATGAAATGGCTGCAGACTTTAGGAGACACCAAAGTAAATTGGAGAGCACTCACGATGGAGTTGATGGTTGATGGAAGGAAGGTGGTGATTAAGGGAGATGCGGGGTTATCCAAATCCATGGTTTCTCTTAAAACTATGGTGAGGAATATACAGTTGGCAGGTGGAGAATACTTGGTGGAGCTGCACAGTTTGGAGGGAGCAGGATTAGAGGAGGGAGTGGACATACCCCTCTCCATTCAGCTGTTGATTCAGCAGTTCCAAGAGGTGTTTCAGCCACCTCAGGGATTACCACCGCAGAGGGAGCAGGAACATGCCATCGTGTTGAGGGAGGGAGTGTTACCCATCAGTGTACGGCCTTATCGCTACCCTCAGTTCCAGAAAGATGAAATCGAAAAGTTGATAAGAGAGATGCTAGAGGCAGAAATCATCAGACCAAGCATCAGTCCCTTCTCTAGTCCAGTTCTATTGATGAAAAAGAAGGATGACAGCTGGCGTTTTTGTGTGGACTACAGAGCCCTCAACAAGGAGACTGTACCTGACAAGTTTCCTATACCAGTCATTGATGAGCTATTAGATGAATTGAGTGGAACATTGATCTTCAACAAGATAGACTTGAAATCAGGTTACCATCAAATCCGGATGAAGAAGGAGGATGTACCCAAAACGGCTTTTAGAACTCATGAGGGACACTATGAGTTCCTGGTGATGCCTTTTGGCCTCACCAACGCTCCCGCTACTTTCCAGGCCCTTATGAATAAGGTTTTCAAACCTTATCTCAGACGATTTGTATTAGTGTTCTTTGACGACATCCTGGCCTACAACAGGAGAGAGGATGAGCACTGGAGCATTTGAAAAGGGTGTTAGAGGTGCTGCAGGAGCACCAGCTGAGGGCCAACTTGAAGAAATGCTGTTTCGCACAAGCCAGTGTCGAGTACTTGGGCCATGTTGTATCAAAAGAAGGGGTGGTAGCAGATCAGTCCAAAATTGAGGCAATGCTAAAGTGGCCAGTGCCGAAAATTTTGAAGGAGCTGAGGGGATTTTTAGGATTAACGGGGTACTACAGAAGGTTTGTAAAGGGGTACAACACTATAGCATGGCCACTCATTGAGCAGTTAAAGAAGGATGGGTTCCTATGGGGGGAGGCGGCGACATTAGCATTTGAGAGCCTGAAGAGGGCGATGACTACGGTACCGATCCTAGCTTTGCCAGATTTCACTCAGACCTTCATTGTGGAGACAGATGCGCCCAGATACAGGCTGGGTGCAGTGCTTATACAGAGTCGTAGGCCCATTGCCTATTTTAGCCAAGTATTGACTGCTAGAGCCAGGCTGAAGTCAGTCTATGAGAGAACTAATGGCCATCGTTTTGGCCATCCAGAAGTGGCGGCCCTACCTACTTGGGAGGCATTTTATTGTCAGGATAGATCAACGGAGCTTGAAATACCTGCTGGAACAACGGATGGTGACCGAGGAGCATCAGAGGTGGCTATCCAAGTTGCTGGGGTACGATTTTGAGATTCAGTATAGACCAAGAGTGGAGAACAAGGCGGCAGATGCCTTGTCCAGATGTATGGGGGAGCTGCAGACGGTGGCACTTTCTGTTCCTTTGATGCTTGATTGGGAGGCCATCAGAGAAGAAAGTGCTAGGGATGAGGATTTGAGAAAGATCATGGCAGATTTACTGAAGGAAGGGGATAGCCACCCAGGGTACTCATTGGAGGGGGACAGACTGCTATATCAGGGGAGGTTTGTGATGCCCCAAACCTCGATCCACATCCCAAACTTACTCCAGGAGTTTCATGGAAGCATTGTGGGGGGCCATTCAGGCGTACAGAAGACATACAAGATGCTAGCTTCGGAGCTGTATTGGAAAGGGATGCATAAAGATGTAGAGGAAATGGTAGCCAGATGTGAGATCTGTCAAAGGAACAAATACCTGGCTATGTCACCAGGAGAGCTACTACAGCCATTGGCACTACCGGGACAAGTATGAGAGGAGATATCCATGGACTTCATTGATGGGTTACCCCGTTCAGACGGATTCACAGTGATATTAGTGGTGGTGGACAGGTTGAGCAAGTATACACATTTCATTCCCCTCCGACACCCCTACACTGTAGTGATGGTGGCTTCAGCTTTCATCAGAGAGGTTGGTCAGACTACATGAAGTACCAGAGACGATAGTTTCAGATAGGGATAAGGTGTTCCTCAGCCATTTTTGGAGGGAGTTGTTCAGGCTACAGGGGACAGTTCTGAAGAGGAGCACAGCTTACCACCCACAGACGGATGGCCAAACGGAGGTAGTCAATAGGAGCTTGGAGACTTACCTGAGATGCTTTGTGTCGGAAACACCGCTATGGGCTAAGTGGCTATCATGGGCTGAGTACTGGTACAACACCTCTTTTCATTCTACTTCTTAGATGACCCCGTTCAAGGTGTTGTACGGAATGGATCCTCCCCACTTGGTGCACTTTGGGAGTACAAGTACTCCAGTTTCTTCAATAGAGGAGAGGGATAGAGTGTTAGAAGAGTTAAAAAGACATCTGTTGAGGGCTCAACAGATTATGAAGAAACAAGCTGACAGGCATAGAAAGGTCATCCAGTTTGAAGTGGGGGAGAGGGTGTTCTTGAAGCTCCAACCGTATAGACAGAAGACAGTCACCAACAGGAGGAATGAGAAACTTGCTCCAAGATATTTTGGGTCATATGAAGTGCTGGAGAAGATCAGAGCAATAGCATATCGACTGAAGCTACCATCAACGGCGACTATACATCCGGTTTTTCCTGTATCGCAGTTGAGAAAGGTCATTGGTGACTATACTGCCAATTCCAAGCTACCGGCGATACTTACTGCGGATTTCGAGGTGGTGTTGGAACCCTTAGAGCTGATGGGGGTTTGCCAGAAAGTAGATGGAACTAAGGAAGTGTTGATCAAGTGGAAGAACCTTCCTGACTACGAGGCCACGTGGGAGCCATTCGAGAGGGTGAAACATCAGTTTCCGGGTTTTCATCTTGAGGACAACGTGATTCTTTGGGAGGGAAGTATCGTTACGCCGGTTCAGGCTGAACCGGCCGAGCCGGCCAAAGGGCCGGTTCAACTCACGTACATGAGGCGGAATCCACCCGCCTCCTCTCCTTTTGTTCGCCCAATGGGTGGGTCCCACCCATCCAAATGATTTCTAATTCAAGAAGAGGGGGTGGCTAGGGCTTTGGGAGGGAAAATAGATTAGGAAAGCTTTTGAATTAAAGTGTATGAGAGGATTAGGGGGAGATTAGGTTTTGATTGTTTTGAATTAGGGTTCTTAGAGGCTTGAGCTCTAGACAATCTTGTATAGAGATTTGGGAGAGACGATCCTCTCGAATTGAGGATCTCTTGTATCTTGCTTTCATCATTATTTGGCTTTGATTTTCCTATCGCAATATATTGTTTGGGGGCTATTTTTACCCAGATTTCGCATTATTCTCGCTGTCTTTCACCAATTGGTGATAGGTTTGCTTGCGAACTCAAGTATTACCCGTAGGGTTACTTGCGAACTCAAGTAGTTCCTATCACAAATGTATAAAATGCAACTTTTCAATGTCACATAAATATTGTCTGCAACGCATTTGACACAACAAGTGAAATCGGTACATGCTTTTTCAAATACAATAGGTGAACTTTTAGGCAACATATGTGATGTAACGGTTAAGCCCTATATATACTTTTCTTAGCACAACAAAGAAAACTTTATGCGTTGCAGAAGTTACTCATGCATGTCATTCCTTGAATGGTGAGTTTTGAAGACCCTGGTCATGATTTATACCATTCATTGATGTCTTTTTTAACATGGTAGGCGGGTCTAGCATTCCCCTAATACTCCTTACATGAAGGTGATGTGAAGACGTTGAAATTCTTTTAATAGGCTAAAAAAATAAAATTACAATGCTTTTTGGGCACAATGTGACAAAACAAAAATGAAAGATTGCAAAATTATAATATAAGAATAAAATGAATGTTGAAAACAATTTTTTTCATAGAACTAACATAAAATTGGACTTACAGAAGACATGACAGTTCGCATATGAGCATGAACAAAATCTTTGCATTTTCATCTAGAACTATCAGAACACACTTAGAAATTGAACTAGCTGTAAAAATGACCACTTTGTAGATCCTCTATTTATATGTGAAACATAATCTGTGGGGTCTACGGGAACAAAATGCAGACCAAATACAAGCAAATTTCACAGCTTTATGTGTGCAATGAAAATTTAAATTAAAAATATTGGCAACTAG
Source organism: Dendrobium chrysotoxum (assembly GCA_019925795.1). Taxonomy (NCBI): domain Eukaryota; kingdom Viridiplantae; phylum Streptophyta; class Magnoliopsida; order Asparagales; family Orchidaceae; genus Dendrobium; species Dendrobium chrysotoxum. The sequence continues at coordinate 1,465,963 of CM034299.1, read as the reverse complement.
ATCCAAAAAAAACACATAATTTAATTAACGAGTCTATTATTTGAAGATCTGCAAGCAGATAGAATGTGAGCAATAATTTTAAAACAAAAATAGTGCATTTTAATAGCAATACATTTACATAAATAATTAAATTTGAATAATTTAAAATATTGTACATATATCATGATGCAGATTTCAACTTAACTATAGTCCCTAGCAAGTCATGCAAGCAAATGAAATGCAATACAATAAACCCAAAAGAATAATTATGCTTGCATTCCATGATGTTGAATCTAACAACAACGACACAAACAACCTAATTTTCAAATTTTCGTCTTCCCGGCTTTTTTTCCGCCTTCGTCGTCGCTCTTCAGGCGATGGCGGCGGATAATCGCCGGCCATCAACGGCGGCAACTACTGCTGAACAGCAACCTGCTGGATTAAGTGATCGAGTTAGAGAATATGTGCATCGTCAACGGGTGAATCAAGGAATGGATGCAATTGATTCGCGGATGAGGACGGCTGCGCACCCATTGATTATCAAGGAGGTTAATAATTCTACTCCGACTAAAGTTAATTTGGCGGAAGGAAAGGGTAAGGGTATTTTGGATATATCTGCGTGTTTTACTCCTCGGCATTTGAAGTCTATTGCTTTATCGCCTCTGAAATCCAATGATTGCAAAGCCTCTTCGTCAGATATGAAGATTTTTGTTAACAAATTCGGATATTCAAATGCAATCTCTGACCTCAGGCCAAGGATAAATGCGAATTTCTTGAATAATGATAACAAGGATGCTCATGTGCCTGGCGAGATGCGACCTGCTTGTGATAACATAGACTCGCCTGAGTTGGTAAATTTGTGTGATGGTGCTGTGCCAAATATTGGTATTACTATGCATTCGGATGTTTGTGCTAATGCCACAGAAGGGAATAGTTCGAAGAAGTCAGATGTGCTTTCGGAACAGGGTGCTATACCTGTTCAAAACGTCTTTAATCCGTGGGTGAGGCGTCCTAATATTAAAGTCAATTTCTCCATGGAGGATTCTTATCTCTCTGAAGACAAGAAGGCACTTAAATTGAATGAAGCAAATGTTAAAATGAACTCTGAGAAGCTCAAGTTTTCTGTTGTGGTTAAGGTCTTTGGGAAAGAGACTCCGAATCATTTGATTGCAATTGCATTACGACGTCAGTGGGCGCATGTTGGGAGTTTCATTTAACTGTTCTTGGTCTAGGATGGGTTCTATGCTCATTCAGCAACTTTGAAGATGTGGAGAAGGTTTTAGAGAGTGACCCTTGGTATGTTAATGGGCACATTGTTGGATTGGATAGGTGGACTCCTCACCTCGTTTAAAGGATTATCTTCCCCAATTTGGATAAGGATGCCTCATCTTCCTCTGTTGTGTTGGGATGAGGAAAATGTGGTGAGAATAGCTTCTATGATAGGAACACCTTTATGGGTTGATGGTAATATGTTCAAATAGGGCAAGAGGGAATATGCGAGAGTATGTGTTCGTATGGATCTAGACAAACAATTTTCCACTGGAGTCTAGGTGGAAGGGTTATGTGGGAGGTTTTTTCGGAAAGTAGAGTATGAAAAATTATCTTCATTTTGTTTCAATTGTGGGAAAGTTGGTCACCTAGTTGATGAATGTAAGGAAAAAGAACATTTAGTATTGAAGGATGTTGCTCATGATTTGGGAGATGGTGGTTGCATTACTAAGGAGGTTTCGTGTGAAGAAAATGTTCCAGATTCTACTTATGGGCCTTGGGTCCATGTTAAAAATAGAAGAAGAAAGGGTATGGTAGCCAAGCAGTTTACCAAGGCTGCTTCTATCCCTGTTAAGAAATTTCAACCTATTCAAAAGGTGAATCCAGATTCAGAAAAAGGTGGGGAGAAAGAGGCTATTAATGTAAGAGATGATTTGCATAATCAAGTGCCTTCTATTATAGAGGTTGCCTCTAGTTGTGCTGGTTCTGTTTCTGAAAAAGTGGATGTTGCGAACATAGTTCAGTCTACTGATGCCCATGTTGTTGCTGTCAGACAGTCCCTCACTCCTTTCGGTTATGTGGATTTGAATAGGTTTAAAGTGTTGGATAGTATTAATGAAGATTATTCTGAGCCACTTAAACCTACGGCTGGAGAACTAGAGGAAGGAGAAATTGTTGCTGTAAATGGGAAGCCATTGATTTCAGAATCGGTGGAAGAAGACTCGGGAGGAAGGAAATTCAAGCTTCAAAAAGAGTTAAGATCTTTGGGTAAGGAGAATATTACTCTTCCAAGGAGGAAAGGGAGTTTGTTAAAAAATAGTAGGGGTGGGAGCAATCCCAACTCTAATATCCAATGACTTCTATTGCCTTCTGGAATTGTAGGGGAGCCAGGAAACATGAAGCCTCCCGTTATTTGAAGGAATTGGTTAGAGATTTTGATATTTTTTTTGTTGGGTTGACTGAGACTAAGATTGCTTCAGTCAATAAACTAGAATTCAATAGAATGTTGGGACCTTGTTGGGATTACTTCCTGCTTCCCACTGAAGGTTTGTCTAGTGGTATGATGATATGTTGGAGGGCGGACATCGACTCTTTTTCAGTTAAATTATCATCTCATCAAACGGTTGTTGGAGAACTTAACATTCCTAATAAAGGAGTGTGGTTGATTGCCACGGTTTATGGTAGCAAAGAAGTTTATAAGAGAAGGCTTTTGTGGAGTAGCCTTGAAGCTTTTTCAAAGTTGGATCTTCCTTTTTTAGTGGGAGGTGATTTTAATTGCATCCTGTCACAAGAGGAGAAGAGAGGTGGTAAGAAATTCATGTTTTCTCAGGGCACTCAAGACATGAATATGTTTATGAATATGTGTGATTTACATGATGTGAGTGTAGTAGGACCGAAGTTTACTTGGTGCAATAATAAAAGTGGTGGAGCCAGGATTTTAGAGAGGTTGGACCGTGTGCTTCTCAACTCCTTGGCGTTAGATGTTATTCAACCGGCTGTGGTTCGTCATCTTGCTAGAATAGCTTCTGACCATTGTCCTTTGTTGATTAAAGTTGTATCGTCGGGATTTCGGAGGAGTAAATTTCAGAAATTTGAAGAAGTTTGGTCTTCATATCCAGCCTCCTATAAGATTGTGGAGAAACCTTGGGATAAAAAAGTGTGAGGTAATGCAGCTCAATCTCTTAACATCAAATTTAAAAGATTTTTAAAGGCATTATTTTTTTGGAACAAATCGAAGCTTGTGAATCTTAAGGAGTTGAAAGAGTGTCTCAAGAAAGAAATACTTGAGTTGCAAGAGGAAGAAGATGAGAAGGGCGACTTATCCAATTCAAAACTCTGTTTGCTGAAATCTAAAGTTTTGGAGCTTAATTCTACTCTCGGGAGGCTTGATACCTGGTGGAGGCAAAGGGCGAAGATCAAATGGCCGGAAGAAGGTGATACCAATTCAAAGTATTTTCATGCTTTTGCGTCTAATAGATGGAATTGCAATCAGGTTAATCAAATCAAAGACTTCCATGGTAATTTGTTTGAGGAGCAAAGACAAATTGAAGGGGTTTTTTATGAGTTCTTTAAAGATAAATGGAAAGGGAGGAGGTGTGTTCTTAGGGGTTGGCCGAATCCTTCCTTTGTTCTGAATGAGGAAGATAGAAGCTTGTTGTTGGCTGAGTTCACTAAGGAGGAGCTAGAGGGTGTTGTTAACCGTCTTGAATCAAGCATTTCTCTAGGTTTGGATGGTATCACTTACTCTTTTATTAAATCTTATTGGCAAATAGTTAAGGAGGATGCTTGGAAGGTTGTTTATTCCTTTTTTATTACTGGTGAAATGTGTGATGAGTGGAAGGAAACTTTAGTGGTCTTAATTCCTAAAGTTAAGAATCCTATTTATCCTTCCAATTATAGGCCTATTAGTCTTTGCTTATCTATTTATAAAATTATGGCTAAAATGTTGTTGAATAGACTTGTTTGGTTCATACCTAAGATTATTTCTGAAGATCAAGCTGCTTTTGTTAGAGGACATTCTTTATCTGAACATGTTCTGCTTTCACAAGAGTTAATCCACAAGTTCAGATTTTCCAAAGCTAAGAAAGGTTTGATGGCAATCAAAGTGGATATGGAATAAGCCTATGATAGCATGGGATGGTCCACCTTAAAGCAAGTGTTGGATCGTTATGGTTTCCCAGGGATGTTCTCCAATCTGTTAATTCAATGTGTGCTTGATCCAAAATTTTCTTTTTTGATTAATGGCAGCAGCTCCTCTTGGATAAAAGCTGAAAGCAGATTTAGATAAGGATGCCCCTTGTCTCCTTATCTCTTCATTTTGTGCTCACAACTGCTTTCAGATGCCTTCTCTCAAAGGGGTAGCAACATTGGTATCAAAGTGGCTCCTAATGCAGATAAGATTTCGCATCTTCAATATGCTGATGACATTATAATTTTTTCTATAGCAAACCACAAACATGTCAAGAAAATTAACAAGATCTTGAAGGATTACAAGAAGTGGACGGGTCAGAAAATCAATGCCCAGAAGTCTTCAGTTCTTTTTGAGAAATCTGTTGGAAGAAGGAAGGCTGTGGTCCTTGCTAAAGTTCTCGGTTTTAAGGTAGTAAATGAGCTCAACTACCTTGGAGTCAAGTTGGCGCTAAGAAGATTAGTCCTTTCGTATTTTCAAAATCTGTTAGAAAAGGCTTATAACAGAATTAATACTTGGAATAATCGATTTATTTCTCTTCCAGGGAAACTTCTTCTTATCAAGTCTTCCTTACTTTCTCTTCATACATTCTTATCTACACATTCACTTGTCCCTAAGGGAGTGTTGAATGATTTGGATAGGATGTGTAGGGATTTTCTTTGGAAAAAAGGTGTTAGATGTAAGGGTCTACATTATGTTGCATGGGATACGTTATGTAGATCCAAAAAGATGGGTGGTCAAGGTGTGCATTCAGCTGCAGCTACAACAGGGCCGTTGAGGGCCAAGTTTGCTTGGAGTTTTGTTTCTAAGCCTTTCTCCCTCCTTAACAGGAACTTGAGGGCCAAATATGGAGATAGTATTTGGAATTCTCAAGTTAGAAGTTATGCCTCTCCAACTTGGAAGATCTTAAAGAATGGAGCTATGTTTCTGAAGGAAGTAGTGAGATGCTCGGATGGTGTTAATATCAATACTTTTAAAGATTGGATTTTTGATAAGAGTATTGATCGTTGGCCCACATTTGTTGCTGAGCCAGATCAAACCAGTTCTTGTCTTACGAATTTTATACGAGATGGAAGATGGGATGAGGCCAAGTTGAAGCTGGTCTTTGGTCCTAATTTGGTGGAGGTTATTACAGCTGTTCCAATCAATCCCGATTTACAAGGTGATCAATTGGAGTTGATTTTTAAATGCTCCGGTAGGTCTATAGCAGCCATGATTTCTGAGAAGATGCATGGTAATGATGTTGAAGATTTGAGTTGGGGATGGAAGAAAAAGCTAAAGCTTCGGCCACGGGTTGAGATTTTCTGGTGGAGACTTGTTCATAAGGCTATTCCTACTAATGAATTCCTGATGTACAGAAGATTGCAGGATTACAATGGTTGTCCAAGAGGTTGTAAATCAGTTGAAGATTCTACCCACATAACAGTTAGTTGTGTGTATCTAGTTCAAGTTTTGTTAATGCTTAACAAGTGGGGATTCATGGTCCCTACATTTGCAGATCTAGAGGAATGTCATCGGAAGTTGTTGGTTTTATCACATTTAAACCCTTTTATAGGGAATTTGTATTGCTTGGCTGTGCATCTCTCATGGAAAAGCAGGAATAAGCTTAAGCACAGTGAAAGGGAAGAAAGCATCGTTGTAACAGCTGCAAGTTCAGTAAGCTATGTTGCTGCCTCATTTCGCTCGGATCATTGGGATGTCAATCAGCTGATGCAGCTGTCTAACTTATTTTGGCATACTCCTCCACCCGAGTGGATTAAGCTCAATGTTGATGCTTCATTAAAGAGCTCTTATAAGGGTGGAGTTGGTGGAGTGATAAGAGATTCTAAAGGAAGGTTTTTGTATGCTTTTGGTTTCTCCTGTTTACATTGGGACCACTCGGAGTTGGAGTTCAGATCAATTCTTTCTTTGAAGAATGTTATGCAAGAGTGGATGTTTGAGATGAAGGGTATTATAATTGAAGGAGATAATGTCAATGTAATGAAGTATGTCCAAAGCATGGTGAACAACGAAGAAGTGAAGTTTCCTTTCTTCAAGAGACAAGCTTTATCCTTTCTTAGAGTCTTTAACCAAGTTATCTTTCAAGTTGTGAATAGGAATTGTAATAATTTAGCTGATTGTTGCGCTAACTATGCTTCTTCCTTTGATTTTTTTTTTGGATAGTATTGGTTGTAATAATATTCCTCCTTATTTTGTTTCTTTGTTAAAGGAGGAAAGTGATAGGGGTTCTATCACTTAGAGCTTGTTTTTTGAATTTCAATAAAATTGCTCTTTGCATTTCTTCAAAAAAAAAACGACACAAACAACCTAGCACGCATAAAAAGGGTAATAGCTCTAACAAATGTGTCAATCCCCCTAACAACATATCAATTGTTATAAGTAAACTATCATGTGTAGTTTTAAAGGAATGCACATCCCTTAAACTATGCTAATTCACCAAAATCAAACTTGTGCATGCATGCTAACATATATGTGCCATTGTCAAAGATTGAATTAAGACGACAACAACAACAATATCAAGCTTTTATCAGACTACATGGGGTCGGCTATATGAATACTTTTTCTCTATTGTGTCTTGTTAAGAGCCCTCCTATAGTGGGATAAAGGCTTGTTGTTGTTGTCGTCGTCATCTTGTTAAGAGTCAAATTCTCATTTAAATTTAATAAAAAATGTCATTTCTAATATTTTTAAGCCAAGTCTTTTTAGGTCTACCTCTATCTTTCTTAACATAGGACAAATATAATACATCTACTCTCCTCACCGAGTCATCGAAAGGATGACATTTTATGTGTCCAAATCATCTATGGTGACTCTCTCTAATCTTATCAACTAAGATTGAATTAAGACGACTTTGAGAAAATTTAAACTAACATTCTATTGCTCCAAAGAGCATAAAATTGCTTCAATAGATGTACAAAAATCTTTAAAAATATGCAAACTCTCTTTTAAAATCAAAACTCATCATGCAACATGCATGGGCTCAAGCAGGCCACCCTACCTATACAGGTAGGGCCATAAATCCCACTTTCATGCCTAATCTTTTATAACAAGACCGGAGTTAACAAGGCTTATATCCTAAAACTCTCAAACTTTTAGAAGTCTTAAGCAAAAGAAAATTCTCACTCACGATTTTGAAAGGATGCTTATTCATAAAAGCTTGCACCTATGAGGAACCTCAAACAATTTCATAAATTCCTTGCAAAATGATAGTGAAATAGATAAGTAGTGTCTTATTTAATATGTAATATACGCTATGAAAATTTAACCCAAAACCACTCTCATAAAAGAGTAGGGTGGGAATTTTTTAAGTCTGCAGATCTTAGTAGCTAGACATGTTGGCATGCAAACCAAGATAATGAATGCCCACACCGATTGGCATGAGTCTTTTTTGCATTTATCTTTTGCTTATAAGTTTTTCATTCTCAGAGTTGGCAATCTTTAATATTTTCCCCATCACTCGATGTCAATCTGTCAATTCTTTGTATTTGACCACATCAACTCCCTCGCTCGTGTATAGAGAATAAAGTCTTGAAATTTGTTGATTTATAGGCCTAGTCAACTATATCCTTTCATATAGAAGATTCGGCTTTGTGCTATTGATGAGCAATAAACCTTATCGACTCTACCCTTTACATGTAGGGTATGGGATCTAGAAAAGTCATCAAGATAATGAATATCTATGCCAATTGGCATGAGTCTTCTTCGCATTTATCTTTTACTTGTAAGCTTTTCTTTCTTGGAGTTAGCAATCTTTAATATTTGTCCCATCACTCGAAGTCATTCTTGGAATTCTTTTAATTTGACCACGTCAACTCCCTCATTCTTGTATAGAGAATCAAGTCTTGAGAGTTGTTAATTTATAGGCCTAGTCAACTCTACCCTTTTCATATAGAAGATTGGGCTTTATGCTATTGTTGGGCAATAAATCTTATCCACTCTACCCTTTACATGTAGAGGATAGGATCTAGAGAAGCCATTAGGTTAAAACTAGGCCTGTCAATATTTGACACGACCCGAAAACCCGACTCAAACCCGACCCGAGAATTTTGGGTTAGGGTCAACCAGGACCCAAAACGGGTCGGGTTCGGGTTCTATTTTTCAACCCGTATGAAATTTTAGGTCGAGTTCGGGTCAACCTGGGAAACCCTAATGTGACCTAGTTCGACTCGGTTTGCAAACCAACCCCCACTATTTACCTTTTTATCCTTAGGGCTTTTAAGCTTAAGCGGCTATGCTATGCGGCGTATTCGACATTCGAGAGTCGAAATATCGTTCGTCTCTCTTCGAACACGGAACGTCCAAGCTAGGGCTGCTCGTTTTCACGAAGCTTCCTACCTTCTGCCTGGATATTTTCAGCTTTTATCCTCCTCTACGGCTCTGCATCCTCGACTCATCGGTTTCTCTATCAGTATATCTTAAATCTTGAAGTTGTTAACATTCTTTTGGTTATGTTTATGACTTATGAGTCTTACCTTTTTTTTTCTGTGTTACTGAGTCACTGCCTTACTGTTAGAGCGCGTTAGTTTTGAGTTATTCGGTTCTTCCTTCCAATTTGAAGTTGTTGTGGTTTTGAAATGTCGATTAGGGCATCACATTTTGCGCATTTTTTTGTTCGTTTTGTTAGGATTTTGAACTTATGATGCAGTTATAATCTTATTATGCAGTTATAATAAGATTAGTGTTTTGAAATGTCGATTAGGATTTTGAAATGCCAATTAGGGTTTTGAAAATTGAAATGTCGAGTTGTTGTTGGCAGTTGGCTATCTTTGATTCTCTGTTATAGCAATATCTATTATTCTGTTTGATTAAACTTTGATACCTGTCATGGGAGATTGGAATATCCATAATGACTGTTGAGTTGGTGACATGTTGTTGGCATTTGGCAATCTCTGATTCTCTGTTGCTGGCACTTGGCACTTGTCAATATCTTGTTGGTTTGATATTTACTTATTTAGATAGTTGTTTCATATTGAATTAGTAATCATACTTAGCTATTACCTTTTCTTTTGTATAATTTGATTTAATTGGTTCAATAGATGGATGATTCAAACACCATTCCTGATATTTATATTCAAGAAAATGAGGGGTTGCATTGAAGATAATGTGGTAGAGACATCTGATGATGCATGTAATGATGGTTCAGTCGTAATTAAGAAGTGTAGAAGAATTACTTCCAAGGTTTGGGGTCATTTTGAGATGTTATCTAATCCTACAGATGATAAACAAAGGTGTAAATGTAAAAAATGTGATGCTCAATAGTCAATACTTATGTGATAGTAAAAATGGGACTGATAACTTAAGGAGACCCTTGCAAAATTGCAAGAGAAGAGATATACGTGATATAGGCCAGCTCATATTGCAAACCGGTTCTAATATATCTATTTCTATGACTGATCATAAGTTTGACACTGCAGAATATCGTGATTTATTTACTGCTTGCATAATTATGCATGATTTGCCCTTCCAATATGTTGAATGGTTGGGTGTTCGAGCACTTCGTACCTATCTTCGTCGAGATGTTCAACTATTTTCTAGGAATATAGCGAGGAATGATTGCAAGAAATTATTCACCAAAGAGCTTTCTAATAGATTCTAAATGGTATTTACATAAAAAATCATTAATATTTCTTTTATGCCACCACCCCATGATGGTATAGCACTCTTTGAGAAATTGCAATCTGTTTTTCTTGAATGGAAAATAGAATCTAAACTTTTTAATATTGATTTTAGTGTCATTCTTGCAATAGCAGTTATTTTTTATCCGAGATATAAATTCACATTTGTAGAATGGTGCTACAGAAGGTTCTATGTGGGTGATTATGTGTTTGAGCTTTGAAGGATAGCTTGTTCTCATTATTCTCAAATGATACAAGTAATAGTGTCAATGTTGTATCTGGGTTAGGAGCAAATGCAGGAGAAAGACAACATACTGAATGCACAAGCCGTTCTTCTTCCACTGTAATTTTGTCTCAATTTCTTCAGGTATAACTTGTTTTGTAAGTGTGAGTTCCTCATTTCTATTCTAATGCACAAATGTTCAATTCTCACTTTCCAAAATAGGATTTTGATTCTTTTGAGGAGGAGATTGAAATGCCAAAGAAATCAGAATTGGAGATATATCTTGATGAACCAAAAATGGATAGAAAAATTAAGCTAGATATACTACATTTCTGGAAAGGAAATCAGTATAGATTTCTTGAGGTTTCTGTAATGGCTCGTGACGTTTTATGTATTCCCATAACAACAGTTGCCTCTGAAAGTACTTTTAGCAATAGTGGTCGAATCCTCGATCAATATCGGAGTGCACTAAAACATGATATCATTGAGGCTTAGGTCTATGCGAAGGAATGGTTATACGGGGACAAGGGTGCAGTTTTTTTGAACTTTTACTTATTTAACTGCACTAGGATTAGATTCTTTAATACTTAAGAGCTCAAATACATATTAATATTTGTTGCAGTTATACATGATCCTGAACTTGAAGCTGTGATTGAATATATCCTTGCTTTAACAGTAAACCAACTTCAAGGAGAAGCTGGGGAATTGTTATATGAAAATCAAATCTAATTAATCTTATCTTTGTGACTTGTTAAGTCATAATACATGGTTATGAACAAGTGTTATTACATAGCTATTAAGTGTATGAACAATTTATTTATCTGGTTAGTAGTGAGTGTCTAAGTGCTATGTCAAATGACGTTATTGTGATTCGTTATCAGTTATCTATGATGTTGCTACTCTAGTGAGTGGTTGGTGAGTTATTTTGGTTCTGTTTCAGCTATGCTGCTGCTTCTTCCGATTTGTTATCTATGTTGCTTCTTCTGATTCATTATCTATTTTGGTTGTTTTGGTATTTTGGTTGTTCTATTTCGGCTCTGCTGCTATTACTTCTGATTTATTATTCTATTTGTTGTTTTGATGAAAGCCTGAAATTGTAAAATCTGCTGTCAGAATTCATATATTATTTGTTGTTGTTTGAAGCGATCAAGCGATGATGATAAACAATCTCAAATTACAGTGGGAATAGTATCAGAATAAATGTTATTACAACCAGGAGACATTTGTAATTTTGTATTCTATTAGAACGAGCAAATACTATATATTTAAAAGAATAGATACTAAGTTAGTACAAAGTACAAACTACCTCCTTGGATGGTAGTATGCTAATGTTCATTGAACTTACACCTCATTAGGTGATTACAGACTTGGAGGGTTTAATTTGAGCAACGTATTGAAGGTTTATACAGATCTAACTTGTTTTATTACAGTTGAATACTTGAATCTATGCCGTGCTTGAAGACAGATGCTTGAGGAGCATTTCAGCAAAATTGATTTGTAAATGTCTAAAAGAACAATTAGTTTGTAAATAATTTGTAAGCAATTGATATGCAATATTGTAAATGTACTTGCTGTAAATCTGTAATTGTTTATATTGCAGTTCAATCTATGATTATGAATTTGTAAATGACCAAATGATATATAATATTATTTTGTTTTCAACTCTACTAGTCTACCTGATGTAATTATAAATTGTTTATATTTTATATTTAATTAAAAAAATCAAATTTCAATGGTTTGTGGGTCATACGGGTCATGTCGGTTGACCCGGACCCGAAGCGGGTCGGGTTTAGGTACGGTATAATGACCTGTTTCTAAAAACGTGTCGGATTCGGGTTGACCCGTATGGTGACGGGTCAATTTCGGGTTGGACCTGAACCCGACCCGTAACCCGGTATTGATAGCCCTAGTTAACACTGCCAACTCTTCCTTTTTCAGGTAGAGGATTGGGCTGTAGGAAGCTATCAAGCTATGGGCCAAGCCGACTCCTTCGTAAGTAGTAATCATGCCTTAATGTGAGACTAACAGAACTAATAATGGAGAGACCAAAACTTGGGACTTAAAACCGTGTCTTATAGGCAAGGTGACCCGCTAGCAAGTTGCTTATGTTTTTGTAGGATGGTAAACATGTTGGAGACCTTGTCAATTCTAATAACATAGAGTTTTCAGCACAAAAAATTAGCAACATTAAAATTCCACAAATCTTATTTAAAGCATGGGAAACAAGAATTAGAAAGAAGCATGAAGCCCTGAAAAATTAATCATTGATTATTTACCAAAAGGCCTGGCCCACACTCCTTTTTGTCTAACTAAAAGGTCTTAGGCAACGATCTCAATAAACACAACTATGATAATTTTCTCTAGATTTATGTAGATTTAATTTCTAGAATTGCTCTTCCACGTTATATATATCTGATCTTGTGTCCACTTTATATATGTATTGGCCTTGGGTTAACATAATACAAATTTAGGATAGATTTCTATCCTTAAAAAAATAGAAAGAAGTATGAGAAAGAGATAAATACTCTAGAAAGGAATCAAACATCAAAGATACATGACTTGCCTAAAGAATAAAGGATTGTGAGATGTACATAAAAGCTTACATTAAAATATAAATATATTGAAAGTTTAGTAAGATATAAAGTAAAAAGATATACCCAAACTTATGAAAAAAATCTACCATGGAATGTTTGACGTAGTTGAAAAAATGAATATCATTCAAATCTTACTTCCATTAGCTATTTTGAAATGTTTATAAAAAAAATGATAAAAATAATGTAAGGTGATGTGGAGGAAGAAGATTATCTAGATCCCCAATGAGATTCAATGAAATTCACATATAAGAAAGTATGCATGTTAAAGAAGGTATTGTATGGCTTGAAACAATCACAAAGAGTATGATTTGGCATATTCAAACAACTGATGATTACAACGGGATGTGAATAAAGTCAAGGAGAACATACACTCTTTATAAAGCACTCAGCTAAGGGAGTTGCAATTATTGTTTATATTGATGATATAATTGTGACAGTACTAATAATGAAGAAAAGGAACCACTCCAAAAAAGAACTCACTATATAATTTGAGATCGAAGAACTCTATAAGTTGAGATACTTTCTTGACATAGAGCTTGCTCAATCTAAAAAAGGAATATTAATCTCTCACTAAAAATCTATCTTTGATCTATTGAGGAAAACAAATATGATAGACTGCAAGCCACATAAAACTTTGATGGAGCTAGGCAAAAAACTATACACGAATGAAGGGATTGAGGTAGACCTGGAATAATATTAGAGGCTAGTTGATAAGTTGATCCATCTGTCACGCACAATCAACCAAATATAGCATATATGGTAAGCCTGATAAATCAATTTATGCACAAGTCGATATAGAATATACGGTAAGCCTGATAAATCAATTTATGCACAACCCAAAGAAATCTCATCTGCAAGCGCTTCATGTACTTTCAACCCTTGAGAAAGAAATTATTTACAAAATGCATGAAACTTTCAAATTGGAAGGATATACAAATGTTGATTAAGCTGGTTGATAAAATATCAACTTCAGGATATTATAATGAAGAAATCTTGTAACATGGATGAATATGAAACAATCAAGATCAAGTGTAGAGTATTTGTTCAGAGCAATTGTACAAGAAATTTGTGAACTCATATAGCTAAAAACTATTCTAAAAGACTTGAAGATTAAATGAGTGTGGGCTCCGAAAATTCACGCCCCGGCCTCCCCGCCATTGCCGCTTTTTGCTTTCTTTTGCTTTCGGGGAGAGTTTTAACGGATTAAGTTCTGGGGGAAATTTTAGGAAGGCAGATTGGGATTGTAGATAAGACACACCCAGAAATTTCACCCTCATTTTGCGAGGACTTTATGATCTGAGTTCTGGTTTCCTATAGGCGCAAGCCCCTATAGTTAATTACCCCTCCCGATCACGAGGGAAAACTTTCAATTAAGGCTAGTCGTCAGTGAATACATTGTATCCGTAGATACGCGGTATCTGGCATATAGTAGCAGCAATGGTTTGAGTATTTGAAGACATGATATTTAAAATTTGAAATATCACCATCTTGCACTTAAAGCATATGGTGGGGGGAGTGATGATGAGCTCGATCAAGATCCCATGGTTCTATCGTCCTGGGCCATCGTGGACTCTGGTCTACTTAGTCAGAGGAGGTAGTCGACCCAACCTAACAGAAGGATCCTTGTTAGCAGCCATGGGTTGCGTCGTTCAAGGGTACCTTATAGACCTAGGGTGGATGTTTGTCTAAGGGGATAAATTTGAATCCACCTTAGCTGACAGAGGACTTTGTACCCTATCGATTATATCATATTGATTCATTGCTCAATGATTTGATGTCATTGGGGAGCATACGGGCGCTAACCATGTCCGTAATATAATGGTGGCATTTCGCAGCGAACCACCCGGTTCAGAGGGTCCTGGTCATAACTGTTTATCTATGGTATTATTTAATAGCGAAACCCATGGTATGGTGTAATTTGATGCCGAAACCACCAGTCAAAAGACACGTGCCACGTCCTTACTAGCAAGAGACAGATTGAGAATGAATCCTAGTGATATTCTCGACTAGACATTAGCTCTTTGTGAGCTGGAGTAATTTTTAGATTTGTCCACCTCGACAAATCGTTGCGGAGGATGGATGGGTGTTTGCTTTAAGTGTTAGATGATTTAATTTTAATTTTAAATATCTTGATTTTTGGGATGTTGGATTTTATGGGCATTTGGAAGCGTTTGAGAATATATGATCCACTCCGATTGATATTTACATTCAACACGACCATCATCGGAGAATTTATAAATATTTTGTTTTATTGATTGAACCTTATCGACTCTGTCTACTCGCTGATAGAGAATCGAGTTCGAATCTACATTCATTTCTTAACCCGCGCGACATCCTTAGATGTCATATGTATACCTACAACACGCTCGATAGGGCCTACGTGGGTATATATTGTTAGATGTATCTCATACGATACATTCATATGTATGCATGATACGATTTTTTTGAAATACAATTATAGTGTCGATTGACACACTAGAGTGAAACTCTCTACTTATTGTCAATGCATGCGGGGATATTCTTGAAATGCACATATAAAGGCCCTTAGACATACACATATGATGCATCTATATGTTAATGTAGGATGATATGCTTATATAACCTATCATGCCTATTGCAATGCATATATGAGGGGGGCATTTTAAAATGTTTGCATGCGGTGCAGAGGGGTGTCCGGCGACATTGATGATTATGGCTGTCGAATGCGTGGGGTCTTATATTGGGCTTTGTCGACGCCTTCTATCTGTTTGTATGGGTGTTGCAAATCCGGTGGCGTGGCGTCGCATTTCAACGGCCCGCGGTTTCTACTACTGATTCCCTGCTTTTGCTTACAGATAAATCGTAGCGTTGTTATCCTACTGTCATGAGGCACCTCATTGTCCTGATGTAGACTCCCTTTTCTTGTTCACCGAGAGATCAGATATTATTATATTGCTTTGTCTCTGACTCGTCACGAGGGCGGGACATTGAGTTAATGTACTTGCTCTCCGAGTCTTCACCTGAATGGCGCGTCACATTTTTTAGAGCCTCGGTATTTCAAAGAGATGATAGAAAGAGATATTTTCTCTCTTCTTTTTTTTTCTTTAAGTGCTTAATCTTTGATTCTACAGAATCGTTCATAAAATCATTTGACTTCATGTCATAGTGTCGTACTTGGGGCCTTCCGCTGACAACAGATCAACGGGCTTCTTGCGGCAGTTTGCAAGTAATTGCAGTTACTGAAAGTCCTCAATATTTCTATAGGAATAATAAGATGAAATATCTTTTCAACTAATCATTCTTTGACTCTACAGAATCATTCAGTCAAATCATTCAATTTGGCATACTTCCCGCCACCGTTGGAGTCTTTCTTTGATGATGTATCAATCGATTTCCTTCGTACACCGGGTCACCTTCATATCCGACTATTAGACTCTTTGAAGTTATTAAATAGAGGACTTTTAATTATGCTTGGTCAACAAAGCTCTCGGCTCGACGAGGTGAATATACTTCTACACTTGTGCGGGGCCTATCATGCTTGCAGCTTCTGAATCACCGCTGCTGCAGGTGTTCATGGGGGGAAACTGTTGTAAGCATTCATCACTGGTCGTCAGTCACTTGATTGTAGACGAATTCATATACTCATCTGCATGGTGACATTTGATTGTCAAAGAATCAGTGTAGCCACTTGACTGTTGGATAGTTGTTGACTGCAAGGAGGATTTAACACCTGTTGCACATTATTCATCATTGTCCGTAAATTGACTACCGTATGTGGCATATCTCCAACGGTTGTTTGTAGATGTTGTGTGTATTTGTGTCCACAGGAGATTCGCTATACCTGCGATATACTCGTTCTTATTATCCACAAATATCATATCAGACTTCATAGCTTGTGTTCAAATCGGCGTATTCATCTAATATTGCATCGTCGTTGATTGCATGAATTCCATAGCATTTGCACTTTGTCGTAGGCTACTGGACGAGTTGCATCCACCATCAACTTGCATACTGATTGATGAATTACTATATCTTCTGTCATCATTCATCAGCAAATTGATGTATTTGCTTCAAGGTCTTCAATCATCTCTTAGTTGGCAATTCACTACAAGCTCAATCATTATTGCTTGCATGGTTGCGTATGCTTGTAGGGTACTATTGTTATTGGCTTCATGGACATTCCAGTGTTTGTTGCATGCTACATGTACTTTCATTATAACCACCTTCACCATCCATAGGTGGTTTAGGGTACTTGTTTGCAGTGACGAGTTGTACATAAGCTGTTGATGTCATCTGCAAAGCATTGTTGTATTCAGTACTTGTTGTCTTGATATGATTTGTTGTATGCATGATAGGTTGTCTTTCATTAATCATCAGTGTTGCCTTTTCAATCTACAGGCTGATTATTATTTACACAACAGGCCTTTGACTGTTGCATGTGAGTGGTATTTATACATTTCGTAATTGACTGATGTCGCTTGTAGGTCAATCACATCTAAAAGTTTTCCAGCACGAGTCCCATGTTTGCTTGTTTATATTTATTTGAATGCATTTATTATTTGTATTTTGATCTTAATTATACATTTTAGGATTTAGGGTTCAATTTCTTATAATTCAGTTCAAGTCATGTTCCTTGTTGTTGAAATTTAGTCTTCTATTTTTCATACAAGTCCTCTGTCATACAAGTCTCCTGTACATCTGTTTAGGTTCCGTGCATTCATGTTCAGGTACATGTCCTCTATGTTGCTGCTCAAGTTAAGTCTTCTTATTGTTCAGGTCTTGTGTACTTCAATCCAGCATATCCCCTATTTGGGGGAAATGTGGGGAGCTGGGCTTTCCCAGCACGCTAGCAAAGCGTGTATGGTAGGTGTCCGTAGACACCGCGGCCATAGTCTTCAATCCCACCATGCTATAAGAGCATGTATGGGGTCTTCAAGGTACCTGTGAGTTTGGTTCCCTGCGTTCAATTCAAATTTCCTGTGTATTTATTTAAGTTCTGCGTTTGTATTTAAGTATAGGTCCTATGTCTGCTGTAAATTTTGGCAGTATCCCGATATATCCCCTATTTGGGGGAAATGTGGGGAGCTAGGCCTTTCCATCATGCTACAAGAGCGTGTATGGTAGATATTTGTAGACATCGCGGTCGTAGTCTTTAATCCCACCATGCTACAAGAGCATGTATAGGGTCTTCAAGGTACCTGTTTAAAAATGCATATTTTTCTTTCCCCGTGGGCATTGAGGCGCATACGGGCACTTAAGGTTGTCCCCACCACGCTACAAGAGCGTGTATAGGGTTTGCCCACCTCGTCGTATGTGTCGCATTGGATTCCCCCATACCGTGCTACAAGAGCACGTATAGGGGGTCCATCAACGTGTCACGCGCGTCAAGGAAGGGATTTAGAACTTTATACCTTGTGCAGGAGTCGTCGGTGGTAGTGTCGGTACGCGGATCGAGGCGAGAGAAGCATTTTCTTTCTCTTTCTCTTTTTTTCTCTCTTTCTTCTTCTTTCAATTTAATAAACTTTAATTAATTATAATTAATAATAATTAATTAAAATAAGATATATAATTAAAAATAATTAATTATAATTAACTTAATTAATTATAATTATTAATTATTAATTAAAAATAAAATATAATTAATTTGAATTAAATTTAATTAATTATAACCAATTATGTTATTATTAATTAATTATAATTAAAATAGTTAATTTATAATTAACTTGATTAATTATAATTAATAATAATTAATTAAAATTAGATAATTAAGTATAATTAAATTTAATTATTTATAACTAATTATGATTATTATTGATTAATTAAAATTAAAAATAATTAATTTATAATTAACTTGATTAATTATAACTACTTATAATTAATAATAATTAATTAAAAATAAACATAATTAATTATAATTAAGTGACTAATTATCTTTTTTTAATTAATTATAATTAAAAATAATTAATTTATAATTACTTTTGATTAATTAAAATAAGGAGAATAGAAAGAAAAATACAGGATTAATGCATGATTAAGGCAAGATTAATGCAACATTTGAGCAGGATTGCCACAGGATTTGTATCAGGATTTCATACTTAATCCTATTAAATAGGATTTAGGGACTATTAGATCTCACAGAGGGTTAAACACTCCGTTTCCCTTTCTTTACCGTAAATCCCAGAGTTTGGCGAATTCATTGGACTCGGCCGAAGAAGCATGCAGAAGGGAGGAGATGGTTACCTTCGTAATCGAGCTCCCGTCGCTACTTCTGATCAAAATGAAGGGAGCACCGTCGAGGGAGGTGGAGGTCAGGCAGCTCGGCTACGGCTTCGGCAAGGTGGGCTCAAATGAAGCGGTCGGCGGCTAGGGCTTCCACGCGAAGGTCAGATTGAGGTGGGGAAGGAGAAACAGGAGGAGGATGGCTGCTAGGGTTGGTTGAGGGAAGAGGAGATGTTGGAGCTTCTGCGTGAGGGAGGAAGGAACGAGAGAGAGCTAGAGCCTCATGTCCTTCAGTATTTAACGAGCGAGGCAGGACGACGCATTCAAAACGAACGTGGGTTGGCGGCGTTGATGCGCGAGGTTGACGATCAGATGTCCGGGCCGCGAGATTTGAGGGATTTTGTGCGACTTCGACGTATAGGGAATATGCGAGTCGGCGTCGGACAGGTAAAACGAACTTTTTTTTTTTTTGTTTTGTTATACATATATAGATCAACAATGAGAAAGACATATAAGAATAAACTATGATAACATTTGTTCCATTACCATGGCCCACAAACTAATTCACATGATCGGATAAAATATGTGGAGGTGGACATGCATTTTGTAAAAGAAAAAGAAAAAGCTCACGAGTGCAGTGATATGCACTCCTTACGTCCAGATATGCACTCCTTACGTCCAGACGGGTAGTCAACTCGCCAAGGGACTTTACAATTCTGCATTTGGAAATATTTTACATAAGTTGGAAATGTTAAACCCCAACCACCTGTGTTAGCTAACTGCCATAAATAGCAAGATTATTACCATTAAGATCAACAATGATAATACTTTTTAAGCAAAATCTAATCATATTTTATAATTTTTTATCATGTAAAGTATTAACAAAAAAAATCTTATTTTTATAAATTAATTTGAAAATAGTATCTTTTTTATTATTATAATCATTTTTGAAAGATTAAAATTTGCTCAAAGGAGCTGGTTGATTGGAAGAAAAGTGAATGCAGTATTCCAAATGCATTATTTTTTAATTTTTTGGCGTTTGGCTGGATGAAAAGTAAATCTAACGTAAAGTAAATGCAGTGTATTCTATTTTATTTCATTTTTTGAGGTAAAGCATTATTGCCCATTTTGATCGAGAATAGTTTACAGCGCTTGCTCTCTTACTTGCCCACCGCCAACGGCTACTACTGCGGCCCTCCGGTCAGCCACCACCACTGCTGCCACCATCTGCAGACACAGTTGCTGGCCGGTGCCACCGCCACAGGCAGCCGCCACCACCGCAGGCTACTGCCCACCGCCGCCACCATCTTCGTCGGCTGCTGTCACCATTGCCAGCCGCCACAGTCCCCAACAACCACTGCCACCACTGTCGCTACAGCCACCGCCGACCGCAGATCGCCGCCCGTGCCATTGCCCCGCCAACTTTACATTGCCTTCACTTTAATTCAAACCAAACAAAACAAGTAAAATCATGCATTACTTTTACACTCATCTAAACAACTCCAAAGTATTCCTTTTACATTACATTCTTTTTTCAAGCAACCAAACTGCCCCAAAGTCTCTCAAAGCAGTATTATTTTTTATAAAAATATGGATCATATTTTTAACAACTAAAAAGAATTTTCTAGCTCTGCCTCTAGCAGCATCAAGCATATTTATCTTCCCTTTATACCAGAAAAAAAGTTTTCTAAATAAAATTTTCTCTATTTATAAACTGAATGAATAAAGGGTAGAGATTAAACGATAGGAACATAATCCATTAAAACTTAATTTGGCTTGGAGTTTCGGGAAAGTGATAGTTGTTTAAGAGAAAGAAGGGTCCAAGGACTAAGCATGAAAGCTAATGATTTTGAATCAACCCTATTGACTTCAATAAGGCCCATTTTAGAATTCAGCAATGGTTCACTGTAGTCACAATGCAGGAGTGGATGTTTCTCAGAGTCGATGAATGTGAGGGTATGTCACATTTAGATCATTTTGACTCAGGCTGGAACTGGGAGTGATCACTGCATAGAGAAAGTAACGCACTGTCTATTATGAACTTTCTTGGGTTGGAAATGAGCCGTGTAAGCAGCAGCATAGAATCTAACATGTAAATTCATAATCATGGTGCACTCAAACCAGCTCTATCTTATTGAACAAATAACTTTGAAGTTGGGCCATCTCCTGACAACCTGTCTCAAGGACACAAGTTCTACAAGAAGAAATATTATGTTCTACTAGACTAAGTAGGAAATAAACCGAAAAATGCAATCAAACCACAGTAAAAA
The DNA here is from genome assembly GCA_019925795.1 of Dendrobium chrysotoxum. Classification (NCBI taxonomy): domain Eukaryota; kingdom Viridiplantae; phylum Streptophyta; class Magnoliopsida; order Asparagales; family Orchidaceae; genus Dendrobium; species Dendrobium chrysotoxum. The sequence goes on along the minus strand of CM034299.1, from coordinate 1,444,907 downwards.
ACTATGGCATTGATTCCTATAAATATTAAACCATAGAACTGCATGAACAAAAAAAACTCCTTCAACACCAATCCAAAAATATTTATTGAAATGACTGCCACCGTTCCTATAAGATGTGAAAGGCTTAAAAAGTGTCAAATTATCTTGTCCGCATATAACAAACATTTTTCTTAGGAGTTGTTACGAATCGACTAAGCAGTATTAACCAATAAACTACAAAATTAGTTAAATAAAACAGAGTGGTTTTGAACCAAAACCTTACTTGTGCAGTGAGCGACTTGATGACTTCTTTGGCTGCTTTACATTTTGCAGTTTCTTCTCCGGCAATTGCAATAGCCTCCTTAAGCTGTTTTGACGTTCTTTCCAGTTCAACTTCCTGTAGCTGAGCCTTCCGAGTGAGATTCTCCACCTACAAACAAGCATCATCAAACTCTTGCAACAACTTCAGTATTTTTCTAGTTTTCCATAAAATGCAAGATTATATGACATTCCATTTCTACTGTCAAAAGAGAAGCACATTCCAAACAAAAATTGAAGTCCAAATTCAAGAGTTGCAGCTATAGTATTCACGATCGTAGAATATCTCAACCATGCTCCATGAAACAGAGCACATTTTTTCCACTTAGGGCCTTTTTGGTTTGATATTTGTAAATACACGCATTCTAGAATTCAAAGTAATTGGGATGTATGCGTTTTAGAAATAAAGCACTTGGTCACTTGGATGTAAATTAAATATGATACATGTCAAAGGCATTGAAATGAGAATAAGGGCAAAGGCAATGGGCAGGGAACGATGGCAGAGTGTGTTGGCAGTGACTGGTGGGCAAGGGTACTGGCGAACGAAGGAGGCGAGCAGTTAGCAGTGACAGAGACCATTGGAAATCACGAGCATGGAATATAAAAATTGCTAAATTTGGGTGATTTTCAAATATAGGAAAAACTGTGATTTAATGATATTTCAAATCCCTCAAAACATTTTGTTCGTATTTTATTTGTTTTAAAGCAAGCATGAAAAAAATTAAATACAGAAAACTAAAATGCAAATCCCTACTAATATTGCCGATCAAACAGCCCCTCGACAAGTTTGCAATGCTTTGATAAAGAAATTAATGACCATTGGCTGAGTAAAATTATTGAAACTTTATAAGTAGACCCATTCAAACGATCTTGTTGATCATATTCAGTTCGGTATATTTTAAAAAGCTGGTTGAAAGTATATGAAGAGACCTAACTACAGAAATTTTGAAAAAAATAATAATTTGGCCGCCTTTGAGATACTTTATTTGGTTTACATAGGAAAGTCAAACCCAAAAAATGCCCTAAAGATGATGGACAAATGAACTTTTTGTTTCTTCACTCCAAAATATATGGGTGTAGTATATTCAGGTTCTTGAGCATTAGTAACTAACGTGGTAAGTCAAGTTTGATGGAACAGAGGTAGAGACTCCAGATCAATTGTAGTTGAGAAGAACAATGATGCCAAACATTATAAGCTAAAATGTCTACCTGTGCCTTCAGTCGAAGCACCTCTTGGCTTAGGCTGTCATTTGTCCTTTTACCATCATCAACTGCAAATTTTGGAGAAGTTAATCCACCAATGGTTGGTGTTGGTGTGGTAGAACGAGGAGGGCTAGGCCTTCTAGATATAGGTGAAGTTGCACGAGAAACAATTCTTGATCCAGGAACAGAGACTGAGAAGAATTTCTTTGATGTTCCAAATACTGGATTGAAAGATTTAGACAAGTTAAGAGAGCCCCAATTTGAGCCTGCATTTGGTATTGGAGAAACACGACTGCTGCTAAATTCTAGCTTCTTGTTTCTCTTAGATCTACCATCCATACTCCTTAAAGATTCTAATGATGAATATTTGGAGGTTTGTACTTGAGATTTTGAATCAATCTTCTCCTCCTTATCAACCCCATCATTAAGGCCCTGAATGGTACCTCCTTTCCTATTAGCTGCAGAATGAGATGATGAATCATTCTCAAATGCCTTCATTAGCTTGTTGAAGCAGCTATCACAAACACGATAAGGTTTGTTAGGATTGGGAGCCATTGAAGCTTTAAGAGATTTTTTACTGCTGCAAGAATGACAGAATACGAGGGCACAGTTGTAACAATTGTGACGTTTTCTTTTAAAATTAAATGGAAGCCGACAGCCTGAGCACATGGACTGATCCACGCCAGAAATCCACTTGTGAATACAAATAGCTGCTGTAAAATTAGTTCCGCATACAACACTTCTAACTTGTTTGTCTTTCAATGCTTCAACCAACGTTGGGGTGCTTCTATCATCAGTATCCCCATGGCCTAAACGGCCACTTGCCCCTTTACCCCAAGTATAAACTTCAGTTCTTGAAGTCAAAACCGCAACATGATAAGCACCGCAAGATATTTCCTCCACAAAGTTTTTCAAGAGCTTTCCTTCAACACGTACAGGGACCTTTCCATCTGCTTGTGGGCTTCCAAGTTGACCATAGACAGTACTTCCCATGGTGTAAACATGGCCTGAAGTTGTAAGGGCAACAGTCAGGCTGTGGCCACAAGCAACTTGGCAAAAGTTTGGATCAACTACAGCAGCAACACAAGTAGGCACGAGTTTGGGTTCCTTGTCGCCATGCCCAAGTCGACTTTTATCTCCATCTCCCCATGTAAATAGTTTGCCAGAAGAACAATTGCTAGAACTTGAATTTCCCACCATAACTTCAACAACTGCAGCAGTGTGCCAAACACCACAAGCTGCTCTTACCGTGCGTAAACCCTTCAGAGATTCTACTTCCCTCGGTATCGAAACACTCTTTCGGTCTCCATGACCAAGAACACCAAAAGTTCCATCTCCAAAAGTAAATAACTGTCCAGCAGATGTGACAACGGCAGTATGCCAAGGTCCACATGAAATATATGAGACATGAACACCTTCAAGAGGACCATTAACCCTTTTTGGCACCCAGTGGCTTACTTCATTTCCGTGACCAAGAAGCCCATAATTGAAAGTACCATCACCCCATGTGTACAAGTCGCCAGACAGAGTAACAGCACAAGTATGATACTCTCCGCATGCAACAAGTTCAATGTTCATATTGACTAGAGCATCAATGAGCTTAGGCTGTGATACATCAGAGTCCACTCCATGTCCAAGCCTTCCTCCAGATTCTTCACCCCAAGAGTAGATCTCTCCTTGTTTAGTAACAAGCGCAGCATGTTGTCCACCACAAGAAATATTCTGAACATCAAGAATCACAGCAGATTCCAAGGCTTTTGGAATCAGAGAGTCCATTTTACTGCTAGAACAGCTTCCAACTCTATTGTTTCCTCCACCTAAAATTCCATCCCCTATTCCTTCTCCCCACAAGAAAACATCGCCTAAAGCATCACCATCATCATGGCCAGATCCTTGACTTGATGAACTCACAGCACTTGAAAGGCTAACTCTAAATGCATCCATATTCATACCCCTCATGTTCCCATTTAAACTATCTGAGCATCCAGATGACAAAGAATGAACTGAAGCAGAAGCAGAGTCCGTAGGGAAAAAAACCTTTGGAGGAACAGCATATGCTGCACCAGAGAATGACTTATCCGAACCATTTTTTGGTGGACTATCATATGGGCTCCGAACTCGCAAGGGATCACTTCCATCCTGAGTTGAATTAAAGACTAAGGACGGTCATTGATAATAACAAGGTACATGAAAGTAAAAGAATTATAAATAACCTACAGTACCTTTTGCATACTATCAGTGCTACCAAAAGGAGAACTTAAAGGTGAACTTCTCCTGGTATATGTCCTTGGACTATGCGTTCCAGATGATACTCCATCACTCCTTGATTCGGTCCTCCATTTCCGCTGATGGCTGCGCGATATCAATGTTTTCAGACCAGCAAACCAAACTTCAGCTTCATCTTTATCTTTGCATATCTGGCATACAAGCAAAAACACCACACAAGATCTAGGATTATATAATGATAGAGATCAGTTAAGTGAGCCAATTTCAACTAATAATTTCATAGGAACGTAGCAAGAAGTCCCAAAATAAGTAATGCTTACAAGATCCAGGGACCTATCACTATAGATAAGAGAAAAAGATTGGCATTCCTTCTCAGGCCGAGGGTATCTCTGAAAAATTGCCTGAAGATATCAATGTAAAAGTGGCATTCATAAATCAATTTAGTACAACTTCAAATCAGAAGAATGCAAATAAAAAGATATGTAGTAGGAATAGGGAGCCGCAATAGGGATATCAAAACAATTGAACTTTCAGATTATTCCAACAAGATTAGACTTTTCCAATCCTTGAAACAATATAACTAACTCTGCTTTAAACATCAACTGTAGCTAATTCACATAAAATGATTTAGCAAGGATTAAAAAGGACTCCTTTGGTAATTCTATATTTTTCTATTGAGATAAGGATCAAAATGGTTCTCTAACTTTTATGAATGACTTATATAATCTTTGACTATTTAAAAATCTCATTTTAGTCTTTTGACTTTTTAAATAGGGACTTAAATGATCCCATGGAATGGCTAATTTGGTCCATATTTAAAGAGTCAAGAGACCATATTGATACTTTAGTATGTTCATAGACTATTTTAGTCTTTAAAAAAGTTAAGGTACCAATTAGATTAGTTTCTCTTTATGAATATCAAGCCAATGAGGAAGCACTGTCCAAACTAAACCAACGATGATTTGTCCACCACCCCTTTCTCTTTATTGCATCCATGCCACTGTCTAGACTTTCAAGACCAGCATGATGTGATTAGCTAATCCTTTTCATGCCACCGTTATGAAGCAGAAACTAGAGGTGCGGTCTTGCCTTCATTGGTGACAAGAAAAGTGAATATATAAATATACAAACTAGCAATATTGTCTAGAGGATCCCCAAAATATTAATATACAAACTAGCCCTACGGTACACAGCATCTCTTCTTTCACTGTCTGAAATATATCATACTAATAATTAACATATACTTGTCCAGCACAAATCAAAAAAAGTTCCTTCATTCATTCTATAATTTTTATTCAGTAGAGAAGAGCCATATAAATGACTGATGGCACAAGATTGTGCTATGAGCTCATCTATGAGTATCAACTCAGTGAGGCAGCCTAACAAAAGCAAACCATGATTTGTCCCCCGCTCCTCCTCTCTAACAAAATCATGCCATCTGTCTAGACTATAAATAACTAGCGTGAACGTGATAAGATGACTCTTTCATCTCAATGATATGCTGAAGCAGTAACTTTAGCTGCTCCTTGCCTGCATTGGTGGCAAGAGAATTAAATAGGAGCATGCAATTGGTGAGTCATCTTACTAGTCGGTATTATCTACACATTTCTAACTCAATGAATATGTTCTCCATGGTATAAAACAGGCCTTAACACTCTTAAACATTGAATTTCACATAGCATTGCTACAAATCCTGTTTTAAAATAATGACCACTTCATCTTGTGCAGCAATTAAAAGGAAGCAATGAAATAAAAAAAAGCATTGTAAGTGAAAAATCTGTTCAAAAAAACAAGCACTTTGGACTTCATGAACATAGTAAACAACAACTTACCTTTAGATTTACATTGGAACATGCTTAAAAAAAACGCAAATGCTTTAATTGATGTAGTTTCTTAGACCAAAAATACAAGGTATCGCCACTTATTAGACTATAATTTGACTTACAGTTCGCTGTCCTGGCATGATCCGGGACACATGATTTAGTTTCAAGTGTTTTTCATCTTTGCCTGAGAACCATATTAACATGGATTCGTCCTGAAAAAAAAAAAAGTCAAATTAGATAAGCTTGGTGTTAGAAAATATGAAATAAAAACTCTGGCTGATGCCTCAAAATAGATAATGGCTCGTGAGTGTTGAAATCTGATTAAATATGAACCGCATAAACAATTGTCAAAATCGGGCAGCATAATAAATACACGTATTGTTTTTCATCTGCTTAAAGTAAGAATGACCAAAGTAAACATGGAAGCAGTACTTGATCTCATTCACCATACATTGTTAATATGTGTTGAAATAATTTTGAATAATTGGCCAGCATCTTTCCATCTACAATAACCCAACAATCCATTGACAACAACAATCCGTCTACAGCAATTTAGCAATTTGTGGGCAACAAATTTCCATCTACAACAATCCAATGTGGACAACATTCCATCTACAGCAATCCATGGACAGCAGCATCCATTCTTTGTTGTGTAGTTAGTTTTGGATTCTATAATTAAAGACTAGATTTCATATTTGTTTCTTTCCTTGATAGTTATTTTTTTCACTTATTTATGTAATTTCTCATATTATTTTAAGTTTTAACACAAAACAAGGGAATAAAATTCAATCATACAACATTTCATGTTCTACTCTTCACTCTTCTCATTCTAATTTTCAAGTTTGTATCAGAGACATTACTGTTCTACTTCCCGTGAGACAAAATGATTCTTTAATATAGAGCCTCTCCTCTGGGTCCACACCAATATTTAAAGTTAATCTTCATCCAAAAAGAAGTGTTGAACATATCTGTGAATGATCCTCTTAGAAAGAAGAAGGTGGCAACAATGATGATGATGGTGGCAACTGCCACCTAAAAAACCATTGGTTAACAAGCTGACAACTACAATGCTTGAAACTAGCTTCAAAATGAAAAACTCAAATCCAAAATCTAAAAAATCCATGATGAAACGTTGGACTGAACATTTTCAAAAAGAACAACAAAGACAATCGCAATAACTCACTTCTTTATATTTCAACCAACTAAATAAGAAACCTAAGACAAACAATTATTCTCATAGTAAAAGTTTTCCTAGAATATCACGAGAATAAGTTTGGCTGCTCAAAAAGGTAAATCATCAATTACGTCATTAAAAATCAGAAGAAAACTACTACTTAAATGGCAAACTCAGGAGTGTCAAATTATATGATAGGAGACAAAAATATCTATCATAATTACAACCCATGCCATAAAAATTTAGTATACAGATCGCAGATGGGTTATTTCTCAAAAGTGATCGAAACAAGTTTTGTCATTCTCCCAAAAGATCTGTCACTTAACTCCATGCTTTTAGTACCTAACCTAGACTGCAGCTTATTATCAAACATCAAACACACTTGAGATTAAAAAAAAAAATCAAACACACTTTAAAAAAAATGTACTGTTGATTTCCACCAAATCATTGCAACTTTTAGATTCACTCAAGGAAAATGATTGGTAGTGCAAAGATGTGTTCGGGACTCTACTTCTAAATTAAGGTGCAGGCTTCAAACAAAAAGTTATATATTCACAAAAACTCCTTCAAATTCCATATACATTTTAAATAATAATAGTAATGTTTGACTTTAACATTATCGCATTAGACACCCAAACTATAATTATCTTAAAAATTAATTTCTTCTTTATTCACAGAAAAATTTTCAAAGAATTTTAATATGAAATTTATTATCTAGTTAACACACTCACACATCCTATCCTGATAAAACCTACAAACCTTCGTAACCTTAAGAGTTAAAAATGTCTCTAGAGCTAGATTTATTTCCTTCATCACTGATCATATATAATACCCAAAATTTTGCAAAAAAGATAAGCTTAAAATTTCCTTGAAAATTTCAGCCCTTTTCACACATCTCGAAATTCATCAAAATCATTTTCATTAAATACTCCGTTTCATATCAATCATTTTGATATACAGGAGCCTATAGAATAATCAACTTAAATTAATTTACGCATAGAATAACATTTTTCTAAAGTTTAGGTTTAATATTACTGCAGATTAAATAATCTACAATAGCTATGCTGAAATCCAGATTTCAAAATTAATAAATAAAGATAGAATGGTATTGATTAAGTTGATGGAACTTAAAATTAATTCAATTTAATATAATTTCTTATAACATAAAAATATCTTAAGTTACCCTAAGCCATTTCCCTTTCCAATAGCTGCAGCGGGGCAAACCAAGAGGGGCCCGTGAGGGATCTGCTGGCGGTACTGTAGCAGCCAGCCGAATCTGAAGGCGTAAGAGGTGGCTGTAGAGGCTGAAAACAAATAAGGAAAAGAAGAAGAAGCTGCTAGAACCAGAAAAAAGAAAAGGAAACGAAGTAGAGGCTAGGTAAGGAAGATTCAATTGTGTACAACTCGTGTTGTAGGGATAAGAAACTTGAAAGAGATAAGAAACTTGAACGAGGGAGAAGCATTTTAAGAAACTTGAACGAGGGAGAAGCATTTTGAGGTAATAAGTTGTTTAAGATTATTTGTGTTTAATTAAAATAAGAAATTCAAAAAGCATTATAATTTAATAAAATCATTATTGTTAGCTAGTTTATATAAGGTCGAGACTTTGGAGAGAAAAAATAAGGACATGCATCGAAAAGAGAACCCAATTGTTTTAGTAAGATGCTCAATGTTCTATTAGAGGAAGCAAAGACTACTTTTATAGAATTTCTACATGTTGAGCATAGAATAATAATTTCATTTACAGTTGCAATTGCACGCTTAGGATTACATGCTTATAAAGAATTTATCTCAAATGTGTGATATTCAAGATTCATTATAATTATTTCTTATCATAATGTATTCTAGATGCCTATTAGGAAAGTTTATTTTTATCACATACGCATTCATGCTCACCAAGTCACTAAAGGTAAAAACAATACTTTTGATAATGAAAATTTGTGAAAATTCATGTTATGGCCAACAAATAATGACCTGCGTTTGGAAAATGTGAAAGACCGAACGACATATGCCTTAATAGAGATTGTATAGGAGGTACTTGACTCTGACTTATAAAAAGTTGGCACATTGGAATCCAACCTTAAAGGGAGGGTTCATTATTAAATAGTTAGCCGCAGTCTAGGTGACAACCTACCTTGAATGTATGAAAGCCTATAATCATCATATGACTTTATTAAAATAGTGAGTAGAATGAAATAGGAACTCAATGAGAGAAAATTTGAAAATTTTATCTAGTAAGTGCACACTGTTATGCATTGATCAGTTATTAAAATGAGATACACTTTATACATTCCTTTAGACTTGCATATGTATATTGTTTATGATCTTTTCTTTTAAACCTTCCCTCTTTTAAAACCAAGGCATAATATGGTTTCTATTTATGACTCTTGCATTAGCTCAAAATACTAACATGCATATTAATTGTTTCTTATTCTCATATTTTGAATCCTATAGGAGATTTTTTTATCCCACTAAGTGTTTAGGTTACTAGTTGATACATTATAGGAAAGGGAATGGAGCAAACGAAACTTTAGACAGGTGATCAACCGCACTTTATACATAGTCCTTTTAGGTGTACAATTTTGTATGTAGATAGAATGCCGATCAATAAGCAATAATTAAAGATTTTGAATACATAAAATTTTATGAGTTTATTTAGTAAAGCTTTGTATTTTGTATTAATGAATATTGTGCATGCTTCTGAATATTTAATCCTGAGGTATAATCTCATAGTTGGAGTACAGTATTTGTCTAATGATAGTCTAGACAAACTAATATTCTACTCACTCGATACTGATGAGTGTAATTCAAGATAGATGTTGGTGGAAAATACATCTAACAAGATTATTCGTCTTTATTGCACCTCAGGTTGACTAACAAGATGAGGAGGGTTGAAATAAGGTGTGACATCATGCTCATCTCACTGGGTTTTCTTATTGAAAGAAAAATATGACATGGGAAACAATTTTATCATTTCAACACCATGATCCACACTCAATTTCAATGCAAATCTAATTCCTAAAAAACAATAATTCCAAAGAATACTTTGAATAGGTATTAGCAAATTATCTCCCAAAGTTTTGTGTCAATAGGGATGTTGAAAGGAAAAATTAGTACCTCTTAGAGGGGCTAGATCACTAATGGTCTCCATAAATATTCCTAAGCATCATTGGAGAGTAATTGACCTAAAACTGCATATCACATTAATAGAATACCCCCAACAGTACTTAAATTTCAAACCCTTCTTTATTCATTTCCCAAGAATAAATTCATTTTTTATCTTTCTTCAAAAGATTTTGGGTGTTCAATCTTAATTCACATTCATCTTAGCACTGGATCAAATTAAACCCTAAACCTATCAAGAGCAATTGATGCAATCAATAGTTGCCATTTTATATTTTCTTTATTTTCTACTTGTGTTTCTAGCTTTCTTTATCTAGTGATTTTTCAATTTTTTCTGTTGAACCTTCTTTTTCCCTGTTGGCCCCTCGATTTCCCAACTATCTTTAAGTTTCCCTGTTGTCCACTCATTTTCTATGTTGTCTTCTCGTATACCTATTGCTGTTCGGTTTTCCCTAAGTGTTGTTTGGTCTTCCCTAAGTACTGTTAGCTTTCCCTATGCTTGTTGTTTTTCCCCATGCTGTTGTCCTGCTATTTTCCTGCTATTGGTTGCTCGTTTTCCCCTGCTGTGGCTGCTTGGTTTCCTCTTTGTTGATTCCTATGCAGGAGGCTTTAAATGTGGGTTGTTTTGGTGGATTTTAGTGGTTATTTTGGGGGCACATTTATGTAATCTATTAAATGTTATTCACTCTTATTTCTCCTATAAATTGTGGCTGATATTCTTTGAGGAAGAGAGAGACTTTAAAGAATTTTTGGAATGTGATCATTCAAAACCTGTGGGTTTATCATAGCTTGCGAGCTATCCTCTTCTACCTTCCTTCTTATATTTTGTCTCGGACTTCTATCTATTCTTCTCTCCACAATTCTCATTCCACCTGTATCTTTATTCTCTAAAACTATTGCAAGTTTTAAGTTGTGTAGTGTCTTGTTTTATTATTAGTAAGTGGTGTTAGCACTTCTTTATTATTGTGTTTGTTTGTGTTATTTAAGGTTTATGTGAATGAAAAAGAAAGTGTGTTTTTATTTACATTCCTAGAGCAAAATTTGTTCTTAGGTTGCATCAGCAATTTTATTATACACTCACCAAATTAAAAATGTACAAATGTTAATTCCTGATTACAAGAAAAATTTATCATGTCATGGACAGAACCATGCTTAAACACCAGCATTATAACTCAAAACTCAATTCAGGGGAAGGAAATTCAAAAACAAGAATTTCAAGTTTAAAACTTATTTGACTATCCAATATCAACTCTCATCAAAGTCATCAATAATGAATATTTCTTACTGCCCCCCAATTCAACCTACGAAACCCTTACCAGATCCACAAACTCCCCCATGACTTATCAACACACTAACATAAATAGAATGAGCTTCATATCTATATACTAGGAGGGAAAGGGAAAACTAAGAAGGCAGCAACCAACATATCCCTAGCACACCCAAAAACACAAACTTAATTCAAAAACCAATGAAGAATAAATTAGTTTGAATAAATCCAGAGATGATGATGTAGATCTCTACTATCCTACTGCCTTAAGAAAAGGGATGAGGTCATGCTCCAAACACCCAATCTATGATTTCATAACTTCTAAAGAGCTTTCACCTGAATTTCATATTTTCATCACTTCGCTTGATAAAAAATAAATTCCAAATAATATTCATGAAGCTCTAAAAACTACCAAGCAAAAAAAAATCATAATGGAAAAATTCATGCCTTAAAAAAGAATAGTACATGAAAAGTTTTTAAATTTCCACCAAGAAAATAACCAATTGGATATAAATGGAGTTTTACAGTCAAATATAAAGCAGACAAGAACATGGATAAATTTAAAGACCAACTTGTTACAAAATAATATAACCAATCATATGATACTGACTATTACAAAACTTCTCATAGTTGCAAAACTTATCACCATTCAGGTTTGACCCTTTCTTGCACCATATTTGGACCAGCCTCTTTATCAACTTGATATTAAGAATGATCTTCTTATTGGGAAACTTGAGGAGGAAGCACACATGGAAATCCCACTTAGATTGAAAAATCAAAGAAATTTTAATAAGGTATGCCAAATCTAAAAAACTTTGTAGCTTAAACAATCTTTTGGAGCTTGGCTTGACAAATTTTCCCAATATGTTGAAATGTGTGAGATTCAATATCAAAATACTCACACTCTCTTTATCAAATGCTCACTTAAAGGAAAAAAGGGGATTTTGATCATGCATGTAGATGAAAATATTTTGAAGAGCTAACCACTTAAACAAGTTTCTTCTGCTTACACACTCTCGTTCACTATTTTTCTTATAAACTCCTTGATTCTTGTTGTTGGTGTAAGAGCTTCTAACTCATAAGCTTCTTCTTGAGAATGCTTCTCGAAGCATTATCTTCACTCTCTCTCAATTCACGTTGAGTCTGCCTCTTAATCTCTAGTTATTCACTCATTCTCATAAGAATTCATAATTTGTTAGTATTTCTTTATCTCTTCATTAGTTATATCTATCATCCAAGAAATAGATGGGGATATTATTAGTAGAATTCAAGTTTGATGGTTGAAGTGGAGGAATGCATTGGGCCTATTGTGTAATAGAAAAGTACCCCTCAAACTTAAGGGAAAATTGTATAAGATGGTGGTGAGACCTGCAATCCTTTATGGTGCAAAATGTTGACCATTAAAAGAGAACATACAATTAAGTTAAGTGTAGCAGTGATGAGGATGCTCAGGTGGATGAGTGGCCTTACTCTTAGAGATAGAATGCGTAACAAGCATATACGTGAAAAGGTTGGAGGAGCTCCAGTGGCAAATAAGATTAAAGAGTCAACTTAAATGGTTTGGTCACATAAAATGTTGGCCTTTTGATGACCCAGTTAGGATAGTAGGTGTTTTAGATTTGGCCTATGTTAAGAGAGGTAGAGATAGATCTAAAAAGATTTGGCTAGAAAATATTAAAAATGGTACTTTTTTAATTAGATTTAAATGAGAATTTGAATCTTCATAGGACACAAAAGAGAAAAATGTTTCATGTTGCCGACCCCACGTAATGGGATAAAGGCTTGATGCTATTTTTGTATTATTTATATCTTTGATTTTATTTTTCTTTAAAATAGAAATAAATAACAATTATGTATCATTATATTTGTTAAAAATTATTACTTAATATGATTTAAATTTAGATAATTAAATGACTAATGTCATGTCATGCAGAATCTAGTTTGGAAAGTGTCAATTTCCTTTGTACTTTGCACAATGAAGCAAAAAAAGCCTTGAGCATCACATTGTGCTAAACGCTTTGAAAATACTAATATTAATTGTTTTTAACTTGTTTCTAGCAAATAGCAATCAAGTATCTCAAACACAAAATCCCCTGAAACCTTAGCAAGTGATATAAATATATTTATCAATCTTCATTGTAACTTAGCTCCATGAAGTTGATGTGTCACAATCTAATAAAGTTTACACTTTGTATTATACTCATTAAAACGGATCATTTCATAAGGCAAATAATTAAAAATATATATATGCCATGATATGAATGTATAAAAGATTAAAAAAGTGCTCCACTAGATTCAAGATGAATTTCTTATAGCATTCCATATTCAAAACATTTAGAAAAAAAAAAATAAAGCCCATTTAATTCTAGACTCAAGTGCACAGGACAGATGAAAACTTGCATCAGAGGATGACATGCAAGACAGAAACAATAGAACACTCAAACCTGACATATTTATCCAAGAAAAAATATCAAATAATGATAGATATGCATATGTTAAAGAAAGTAGTTACTGTACATTAGACAGTCTAAATGGACAAAACTTGGGCTTCCCTCTTCGCCCATACTTGAGTAAATATGCCCCTTTCTTAAGAGCGGTAATAGCCTGCAAGGAAAATAACAGAAGGTAAAATGATTTATTCAGGGACATGAATTTTAAGTTTTAATGCACGCTAAAAATAGTGGCAAAGATCAATTGACGTACATGAAAAAGTTGTTTAATATTCTGTGCGTCAAATTGAGATATATGAAATATAAAAAGTAGGATGACACATAAAAAACCTAAATTCAAAAGCAATATCGCCATCCTCATCATCATCAATAGGGTTTTTCCCAATTATTTTGGGTTGGTTTATATATCTTCTTCTTCATTTATACTTGCAAGTGCTATGTATTAACCCTAGTTTATGCAAGTTTTTTTTTTTTCCACAAACTAGCTTTAATTTATCCATTTCCTTAACATTCAATTCCCATTCTCTACTGTATTTTCCCTATCTATTTTCCACCATCGTAACTTCTAAACGTGCTCTTCCATTCTTTCAAACTCCATCCTTCCTAATTTTACCACTTATCCACCATCTCAATCTCCTTTACGGCATATTCAACTAATGCAGCTTGGACGTCAATCACTTCTTTGTTGTCTAATACCTAGATTCATAAAATATAACTGGTCTAGTTGCAAAATTAATTATAAAAGAAAAATACATGTAAAAAAGCGTAATGGGAAATGAAACAAACATGCACATAGAAATGAAAAGATTTTTTTGGGGCAAAGGTAAAACATAAAGCAGTGAATATCTGATACAGTGATATTAGCAGAGAAGGGAAACTCATTTGATACATGCTAGCCTACATCTGACTTTGAGCAGAATTTGATTCCAACCATTCCAACTAAATGCCATGTAATACTTTTTTACTCAAATAATTCCAACTGAATAATGTGGCACTAATTCTAATTCCAACCATTCCAACTGAATAGCAGGTCTTACTAATTTTAATTCCAACCTTTCTAACTCAATTCCGTGTAGTAGACCAAATCCTAAATGTATGCCAATTATTGCTCATTCAATGGCAAAGTTGTGTTCTATTCACCTTCCACAGTAGCTTGCCTCCCACAGCAAACAGTTTTCTTCCTAGATACTTTCAGCTGTAAGGTTTTCAGACACATTCTTTTTTGATATTTATGCAAATGTAGCGGTATCTGTCTTGGTAAACACAACAAATTCTAAACTATCAAAGTGTGAACTGATACACCATAAAATTACAAGACTCGTGACATGATTAGTTTGGCCCAAGCTGAGAAATCTTTAGATAGAATGAAGAATAACAATATGAAAACTTATTAAGCCAGTTGACTGAATAATAATTGGAAAAAAAAAACTAATCTTTCTTCAAATATGGGCATAGTTGGTGCATGAAGTTTCCATCAATGCAGGTCAGGGAAGGCTGATGTAAGCAGCCTTATTTTTGCATTTACAGAGAAACTATTTTCTTCGCTTGAACATGTGACCTCCAAATCACAATAACAACTTAACCATGCACTAGAGTCACCTTTTAACTTTCCTTGAATTATCCATTTATAAATTTCAAAATAAGTAAGATAATTTTACCATATAATAATGGTTAAATCAAAACTTCAAATATTCAGGAACCTTCAAATTAAAGGAATGCATTAAAAAAAAAACCTTTAAGTGCCAATAATTTCATTATATTTCTATGCAAGCACAACAGATCTGCAACCAGCACAACAGTTCTGGTCAGAGCAAAGAGCTAACAAGTCATAAAGTCATAATTAACAATGTAATATTAACTCAGAAATGACTTAATTTGTGACGGATTTGATAAATTGGTGCTATGGAAAAATATATTCATAAAATTCATCTTCCATATCAATTTTAAAATCATAATTAATAAATTAAAGAAATACAAACTTTTTGGGAATATATTTTCATAACAGGCAATGCAACACAAGGTCCTCCTAGAATGCACAGAAAATGACAAATTAACTCAGGATTTCTTTAGTTGTTGTCCACTGTTGTGTTACGTTATAATGTACAAAATAAACCGACACTGCTCTCAAAGATGCAATAGCTTGCTAAAAGTGCGTTCTGCATGATCGTGAATCCATTGAGGCGGCGCAAAAGCAAGTTAGGGATTTACATCGTGTGTATTAAAGAACCCAAAAGTGCAGCATTGCTGGAAAGCAGCATAAATCAACGCTATACTAAAAGTGCAGCATAGATCTTCTAAATGTTGCTTCTCATAGATTTAAGGGGGCTCTAACTTAGCTTTAAAGAGTAATTATTAGAACAGGATAACGAATACATCAAAGAGTGTCTACAAGAGATAGAAATAACTTCCATCATAAAAGAGATCCAAGAAAACTTATTCATTAGTAAATTCCACTACAGAAATAAGGCTGAAAAGTGGGCAATATTCTCTGAAAAGTATTCTATCACCAGATACAGTCCATGCGCACATACTAGAAGCCTATCATCAAAGGGAAGAACAACATTAAAGGACTAATTACAATCCTAAGCAGCTGCCATCATTCAGCATAGAAACAATCCACAGATAATGATAAATTATGTTTCATTGACATATGGCTGGACAATTCGCAGAATGTTATTTCTCTCCCAAAAATTTAAAAGAGCAGAAAAAAAAAAGTGAAAGATTTAACAGCATCAAAACCTAGGTTCCACAGATATTGCCGGAGCATGTCATTACCTAAGTCCTATGAGGTTTCAAAAGACGCAGCAAACTACAGTCAACGGAGATAAAATTACTAATTGAGGACCGAAATTGATATAAATGTAAACACCTTCCATTTATTCCGTTCCTCCGATTTTGGACTAAAATTCACTAGTATTACAACCTTCCCAAACAAGTGTAACTTAAGACAATCAAAACGTGCTCTTCTTTCACTCTCCAATCCATCCACAAGCAGCACAACATCTCAAAATACTAGAATAGCAAACCATTCAATCTCAGCTCTAAAAAGAGTAGCAAAGCAGAAAAAACCAATCGTCCGAGTGGTACCTGCTCGATGTCCCTTTCAACATGGCCACTCCTTGCATTATCCGTAGCCGCTGCCGACATTCTCTCCTCCCTTACCAAGCATTAAGATCCGATCCCACTACTTAAATACATCGAATCTCCCCCCATTCCCAACTGGTCGAGCTCCCGTCTACCTCAATCTCCAGCAAAACGTCGCCGAATCACCAGCGCCACCTAAAAACTCAGCCCTCAATCGGAAATAAAACACCGAATCCCCCCGTCATCCAGCCTCTCCGGTACCGGAAATGCAGTTCAACGCCTCGTATGAGCACTAGTAGCCGACGGCGGTCTCTGGATCCGAATGGCGATGAAGTAGAGCTCCGACTTTCTCAGCGGATCGAGGGCAAGAATGTAAGGGTAGAGAGAAGAGGACGAAAAGAGAACTCGCTTCTTCTTCTTCTTCTTCTTCCTTTTTTTTTTATTAGTATTTTGCTGCCTTTTTATCACTGCCGATCGATCTAATAAAGAAGAAAATATACCATTGGAAAAACGGTGACCAAGGAGAGCTAGAGCAGCACTGCAGTGAGTGGATGGGATAAAAAACCACCCTGTCATCTGATAATTTTGCATTACTACCCTCCTTTACTTGCCCGAAGTCCATCGGGGAGTAAACCCAGCGGTTCGGTTTTCGAACCGGTCGTCCGTTAACCCGGCCACCTGGGAAACCGCATTGGGAAGTATAACCATGTTGATTAATTAATTCTCTTTTACCTTTATTTAATGTAAATTTAAATATTTAAATTTTAATGTTGATTATGAAGCTATTTTTTACAATAATTTTAAAAATTATTTTTTCTACATAAGTTTATAAAATAATAAGAAAATCATCTAAAATGAAATCTTAAATGCAATCAAATGAAGAAAATATATTTATAACAATTTCATTTTTATGATTTTTCTTATTTTTCCCAAAAATGAACTATATAGTTATCATCTAACGTTTCCAAACGAAATCATGGAAAATTGATGTGTTCTTTTGGTTTCTAGGTTTTTTGAGATGATGAGCAATGGAAAAGATGGGAAGGAAATGATTGCCTGCTGCTTCATGCAATTGAGACCCTTTAGGAAAAAGTTCAGTGATTTTCCACATGATCAATGAAATCAAGGCCATTCATTTGTTGAAAATAGGAGCGTGGCTCATTCGATCTCACTACAAAAGGTTTTTTTTTTTTTTTTTTTTGGTAATCTCACTTGAAAGTTGGAATCTTATATGTATATATTTGATTTTTAAATATATATTTATAAGATGAGTGTGTTAGTTAATAAGAACAAGTATTCATTTTAAATATTTGCTATTAAAATTTTCTAAATAACATATTATTATGATATATAAATTATTTCACTACAGATGTTCTGAATTATATTATATGTGATTCACCATAATATAATTGAGATTGAATAATATTTAGCTCAAAAGCATTGGGTGATGTAGCTTCTATCCGATATAATATTCTTCTTTTCACACGCCTCAACTAATATATTTTTAGCATGTAACATTGTGAAACTACGTAAAGTATAACAAACAATGAATATATATATATATATATATATATATATATATGATTATGTGAAGTCACAAGAGAACATTTAGTTAATCATTGAAAATATGGCCTTTATAACTCCAAAGCATCACTCAATCACATTTTCGAAGAAAAATAGCCATAGATGACAAATCCTTATTTTTGAGGTAGATTGCCCTCATGATAACACACATAATATATTGGCTCTCTATATGGTGATAAAAAGAATGGTATGCTAACATATGGAGGGTCAACCAAGTAAATTTTTTAACTCTTAAATATAATGAGATTATTATTATGCTACAATTATTAAAAATAAAAACTAATTTACCTTATTGTGACATTGTTGATCTCATTTTTAAATAAGGACAATATTTTCTCTCTTAAGGTGACTCCTACTACTTAGAATTTCATACCCTAGTGTAGAAATTGCCTCTAATATTAAGCTTAGGGGAACACCTAAGGAGATAGCATTAACTTGCTCTAGAAAGCCTACAAACCCTTTATGACACTTCTTCGTGACCTCAGAGAGGTGATAGGCTCACCTAAATTCAAACCCTTGGTTGACCTTAGGTTAAAACACTAGAAAATCCTAAACCTAGGTAATAATTTTAGTGAACATAGTTAAAATATAACAAAATATACCAAGGAATTAAAAAATATATATAGAAAATCCTAAGCCTATTCCAAAATACTCAAGCCTTGTGATTTGCTATTGGAATTGGTTTTAAATGACTTCTAACTTATATTAGAATCATTTGAACTCATTTCCATTCTTGTTCAACCCCTCTTTGACTATAAGTGGTAAAACTACCAAAATACCCCTAGGGTGCCCTGTATAGGCTCCTTAGATCAAAACCCTAAATTAAACCTTGGGGTAGGCTTTAAAGGGTCCTAAATATTCAAGTGCAAAATAATAATAATAATAATAATAATAATAATAATAATAATAATAATAATAATAAAGGGTCCTAAAAACCTTTTAGGAACATTTTGAGTCAATTCCTACCCTTGGTCAACCCCTTTGATAAGAAAGGGTAAATTTAAAAAAATGCCCTTATAGGACCTACCCTTGTACCCATAAGGTCAAACCCTAGATCTTAGGTTATTATTGATTCTAAACACCTCCAAAACTCTTTTTAAGTCATTTGGAGTAATTTTTTACTCATAAGTGTAGATTTACAAAAAAAAAAAACTAGCTGTTTAACCAGAAAATTTCATAATTATCACATTGACTCTTGGCCTTAACCCAATGACTTAAACCTAATCAGAAGACCTTGTATGTGTCTCTCGTTGATCCAAGCCCATCTTTGTGTCATTTAGAGTCAATTTTGACCCTTGATACACACCCTTGACCAAGGTCAACCCATCTATAAAAATTCCCTAAATACCCTTATACCCTAATCCTTGGGTAAGTCTAGCTCAAAGTGAGTCATTTGACCATTAACGAACCAAAAATAAAAATAAAAAAACTATTCATTTGACCTTGGGCTTGATTCAAATTGATCTAGGACTCCTTTGGGATAAATTTGACTCATCTCAAATCATGGTTAACCCCTGTTCACAATAATTTGACTAAAAAATTCTAAAATGCCTAATTTACCCCTATGATACCTATCTTAGGTTTCTTAATACCCTTCATTTGATCTTAAAATTATCTCCAATTCATTCCAAACTACCATAGGATCATCTTATTACATACTTAATCCATGGTTAACCCTAGTTGACCATTATTAGGTCAAATTACCAAAATACCCTTCATAGACCCATTCTAGCTCTCATAGGTTTTGATTCATCTAAACATCAAACCCATATAACCAAAACTAGGAATTAGATTAACAGGAAGTTAACATAGCTCTCTGAGACAACGTAGCCACTTAGGCTAACCCAAGTGAACTCATTGAGTTGACCCAAGTACACCTAAAGTGATAAAAACCTAATTCAATTCAATAAAGCCAAATCAACCCAATCTAAAGCTTTCTTAAAACCCTTAGAACCTCCTAGCACCCCTACCAATTCAGCTGAACAATTAACTAGGTTATGGTGGGAGGAAATAGCCATGGGTGACCCAATAATGTGCACTCAAATGGTGGAATGACCTTCCCATATGTCTTTAAACATAGGGATCATTTTAGGACATGTCTCTTACCCCTCTTGGGCTTACCT
The DNA here is from genome assembly GCA_019925795.1 of Dendrobium chrysotoxum. Classification (NCBI taxonomy): domain Eukaryota; kingdom Viridiplantae; phylum Streptophyta; class Magnoliopsida; order Asparagales; family Orchidaceae; genus Dendrobium; species Dendrobium chrysotoxum. Next base: position 1,424,553 of record CM034299.1, on the reverse strand, counting down.
CAACTATATATGCCACCTAAAACTACCTGCCATAACAAAATTTCTAGCCACATGCATTTTTAAGCATCTATAAACAGAGCTCTCCAATGCTAAAATTTGTCTGTATAAATTGTGATAGTTACTTTGCATAGCTAAGAGAAGAAGACTTTAAACAAATTCCTTTGAAATTATAACAATAATTATAGCACAATAATAGCAGAACTAAACTAATTTATTAATTTTTAATTTTTAAAATGTTATTTTAAAATAACTTTGAGTGCAAGATCATTTAAATTAAATATATTTTTTTAAAAATTAGAAATTATTACAAAGAATTTTTTTAAAATAAATTTTAATTCCAACACAAAGCAGTTCTAACCATCAAATCAAAGTATGCAAAAAGTAAAGTAATGCAAAAAAGAAAAAAAAGGCAAACTAGAATTTTAATAGTGGTTCAGTCAACCTAACCTACATCAACTCCCTAGAGTCCTCTCTCTAAGAATTTCACTAACCACTCATTTTTCTCCTGAGATGTCTCCCTCCCTTTGCACCCAGCATGATAGAGATGCCTCAACTCCAGCCTCGTGACCAGACCAAGAGTCTTCTCAGTAAGACTTTAAAACGCTTACACCCAAGAGCCCTCATACTGTAAAAACTTAAAAAAAAAGGCTATATAATTGAGAAGAATGATCTTTGTGCATAACAAACTCTTGGACAACCTTCTAAGAGATTCCTCATAATCTCTCCAAACTTCTCACCTTCTCTCTCTCTCTCTCTCTCTCTCTCTCTCTCTCTCTCTCTCTCTCTCTCTCTCTCTCTCTCTCAGTAGAATGAGTCTCCCTAAGAACTCTCTCTCTTAACCCTCTTAGATCTTCCAAACTACTCAATCCATGATAAATGGAGACTCTAGAATGCTAGAGACATCTAAAGGCACCTTCTCAATCTTTAAAATGAGTATTTATATTAAGCATGTAGCCAAACCCTAAAAATTTAATTTGGTTAATTTCATGGGCACGTCATACAATCTAATCTATAGATCTTTCAGTATGATATATTCAAAGATACTGACTTAAGGAACTATATTCATATCCAAATGAGGTTTGTCTGAACAAGTTCTCTATTTTTTTGGATTGTACGATTATGATCATACAATACAATCTTCATAAGATTGGTGATAAGTAATAAATCTGTAGCATCTATATTATGCTTTTTTTCATATAAATATTATTTAATTCTATCTTTTTGTGCTGGAAAAAGAAGTAAAAAATACTCATAATTAAAGAAGCACCATGGCGCCATAGATAAAGTGCTAAAGTAATATACACATCCTCAACAGTGAACCTTAAAAGGCAACACTATAATGATAATAATCTAGATATCAAAGCACCAAAGCACCAGGGAAGTAATGATGTAGTGTTGCATCGCCATAATGCTATAGTGGGTGACAGTGACTGACGGTTGAGCTAACGAGCTGATGCAATGATTGATAAACAATTGTATCAATTTGACAGCACCCCAGTGCTACCTAGATAAGTGTTATAGTGCTAATTCAATTATTTATAAAAATTGTAAATATAAACCTTATTTCTTATGTAAGTGGATGCTGCTATTGGAAGGGGGTGCTTTTATTGGAAAGGGAGTTGGCCATATGTTTATTTTGTGTTAGCTTAGGGAGAGTCTAAAGAGAAGGGATAAATGAGTGTAAGGAGTCTATAATTATGTTGTAAAGGATTTTCTGGTGATATCTATTCTCACTTATGTCTTGTACTTTTATTTTCTACATTGTAATGAAGTATGTTTTATTTTGTTTAACTTTTATGTCTAGCTAAAACTTTTCTCTAAGTTTATGATATTTTAGAAACCAAGTTTGATCTAGATTAGATTCATAATTTCATGAATTACTTAATTTTATTTTTAAATCCTTCATGCTTAATTTAGTTTATATAGAGGCCTTGCATGAACTTAAAATTTAGTGTGATCTACAGCCTAGATAGAAGAGTAGAAGAACAATTAGGGGATTTAAAATTTAACTTTACCATGCATAGATATATGGTGGTTAGATTTTTGGTATCTTAAGGAGAAATTAACACTGTAGTTGAGATAAATCTTAGCTAAATACTCCAACAAACTTGATAGAGATGAGGAGTAGTTATGCTATAGTAGCTAGAGTAATTATGCTCTGATAGAGTCATTTATTTCTGCTAAAATTTAATATTGTTGTATTGTTAATTATTCAATGGTGTTGTGATTTACATTTTTCGTATAGGTTATCAACCAGTGGTTAATAAGGAGGAGAATCCCAAAGAAGAAATTCTTGAGGAAGCATCAATAGAACCGACGAAGATTGAAGAACAACCTCAATCCATTAAGGGAGTAGAAAAACCTACCAAAAGGTTGTTGAGAGACCACCACCACTTTTTTCTTGGAGGTTATTAAAGCGAAATTTAGATAAGCAATTCTCAAGATTTTTGGAAATGTTTAAAAAGTTAACATTTAACATACCCTTTGTAGAAGCTCAAGAGAAGATGCTTACCTATGCTAAATTCATGAAAGTCATCTTAAGCAAAAGAGAAAATTAGAAGAATTTGAAACTATTACCCTAACTAAGGAAAGTAGTGTGACCCTATAAAAGAAACTCACTCAAAAGCTTAAGGACCCAAGTAGTTTTATCATTCCTGTGGCTACAAGGGATAAATTTTGAGGAAGGGTATTATGTGACTTAGGAGCTATAAATCTTATGCCCTTATCCATATTTAAGAGAATTGACTTGGGAGAAGTCCAATCCACCACTATTACTATTCAGTTAGTAGATTGTTCGTTCACTTATCTAACGGGCATTATAGAGAATGTGTTAGTCAAGGTGGATAAGTTATTTTCCCTATTGAATTCATTATCCTAAATATGGAGGAAGATAGGGAAATACCTATTATTTTGGGTAGATCGTTCTTAGTTACTATTAAGGTGATGATTAATGTGTATAGGGGAGAGTTAACCATAGTGGTTAAGGGTCAGGAAGTTACATTTAATGTCCTAAATTCTATAAAGTATCTTAAGGATCAAAGTGAGGATTTTCATAAATTAGATTTAGTCAATGATTATGTGGTGGATATTATGAAAGAACTGTTGAATTATAGTACTTTAGAGAGTTCAATATGTGAGGATGATATAGGAGTGTTAGATAGAGATTAAGTTCATATGATTAGTAAAGCCCCTAGAATGTTTAAAGTGAGATATGAACTGTTGGATACATCATCTCTAAGGAAGCATTTGAAACCATATGTTATAGAGGCACCTATTCTTAAATTAAAAGATTGCTTGCCCACCTAAAATATGCCTTCTTAGGAGAGGAGTCAACTTCACTTGTTATTATATCTGCTGAGCTCAGAGAAGATTAAAAAGGTAAGTTGATTAAAATTCTTAATATGTATTAGAAAGCTTTTGGGTGGTCTATTATGGACATTTGATGGATTAGTTCATCAGTATGTATATATAAGATTCTATTACAAGAAGCTTATTAACCCAAAGTTGACCACAAAGAAGGTTAAATCCTACAATGAAGGAAGTAGTAAAGAATAAGATTTTAAAATAGTTAGATGTAGGTATCATTTATCCTATTTTTGATAGTGATTAAGTGTAATATTTGTTGTCTGAAATTCATGTACTTTTCTATTAATGATCATTAATTTACCTTGATTAGTAATTATAAGTCTTGAAATATTTAATGGGGCTTGAATGAACCAAGGTTTGAGCTTTATGAAGTTCAAGTATATACTAAAACTCCAATAAATTCATGTTTTACTTATACTCTAATTACTTCATAAGTCTTTATGTATTCTTTAATTATTTTATATTAAATAATTGAATTGAGTCTCTAATGGGTAAGAGAGAGAGTTTACTAAGCTAGTTGAGCTCACTATACTTTTTTTATATTTCAAGCAAAGGAAACTAATGGAGTAGATAAGTACTAGAGGAGAATTTTTTGAGTGTTGATTTTAGGTACTAATTTTTTAATCTAGTTCATTTATTTTAATGTATACACATTCTTGCTCTGGATTAATATAATTATGTTTTGATAAAATGAAAGTTGATAATGCTAATTTTATATTTTGGATATTAGTAACTTTGGTTATTAGAAATTATTGGATGAGTTAATTACTTATAGGATTAAGTAAGTTCAAGCTTTCATTAGATCATAGGCCATCACAGGGTGGTATTTTTTTTATTTTTATTTTTATTTTTTTCTTTTTTCATTGCAGGGTGGTATTAAAGTAATGGTTGGGAAGGGCTATAGAGTGTTCAAAAAAATAAGAAATGAGTTATAATGGTATGGGAAAGGAGAATGGAGTCTAGTATAGACTATTATCTATTAATTGTGTTGTATAATTGAATTCCTCTATTTTTATTTGGTTTAAAGTGTTTATGTATCATAAAAACCCCCACGAGCAAGAGGTAGTTGATGCATAAAGTTCTACTCAAACTATAATAGGTTAAAGTATTATGGGGGTGATGACTTCTAACTCGGTGATGCAATTTGATAGGTTGGTGGCCGAACTGATGAGTGAGACTCATGGGAGAATGGCTAGAGTGGAAGGGGTTGAGGTCGATAAGCATTTACAGCTCTTCTAGAGATTAAAGCTACCTCATTTCTAGGGTACTTTTAAACCTCAAGCAACTAAGAATTTGGTGATGATGGTAGAGAGGTCATTCGATAGTATGCAGTGCCCACAGGTTAGAAGAGTTCTGTTGGCTATTTTTTTTTAGATGGAGAAGCTAAGCACTTATGGATAGGCTAGTTGACGGAGAGATTTTAAGGCAGGTCAAATACAGAGATCAATTGGGAGGAGTTCATAGAGACCTTCGAGAGTTGGTTATATTGCCATCTTCCATATAGCAAATACAGTAATCCTTTCTAAGATAGGTACAAGGGAGTAAGATAATTATGTAGTATGAGGCAGAGTTAACCACTCTTTCCATGTATGCTTCCAAGTTAGTTAACACACCTGAGAAAAGTATTATCAATTCCTATGTGGTTTTAGAGATAGTTTGAGGTAGTCCTTGGTTCTATTTCATATTAGTGACTTTTTTAAGTTCATGGAGAGAGTAAGTCTACTAGAGAATGATCTGATGTCCACCCAGCAGTGATGAGATGCTAATAGGAAGAGGTTTGGAGGAGAGCCTTCCAGAAGTGTGTTTAATAAGAAAAAGTTTAAAGTGGAAGCTGGTGATTCTAAGAGGGGAGGATCGATAATATTTTAGTGTGTTAGAGGATTAATGTACATTAGTAGTGCTCTAGTTTGTGGTTTTTATAGGTTAGGGCATGCGAGTTAATATTACCTATATATGATTAATGCTTTAGGTGTGGCCAGACGGGTTACTAGGTGGAATTTGACATTGGGACCCTTTTCAAACCTCCCAATCATATTCATCACCTTTGTTATGACTTGTTGACTAGTAAACTACACTTTCCTAGACCCAGTTTGACCCAAGATTGACCATGGGTCAAAATGATCAAAATACCCTTTAAAGAGGTTTTTGTTCTTTTCCCCAAAGTTCAATATGACATTCCCTATCAACCTTTAAAACATATCCCAATAGATCCTAAATATCATTAGGAACATACTAGACCCAAACTCAAGTCTTGGTTTGACCTGGTTGACCGTCAACCATGGTTAACCAAAATGCCCATAAGGGATTTAAACATCCATTTTCAACCAAATTACATTACCAATGCATGACATCACCTTCATTGATCTCAAAACACTCATTTGAACTTTTTGACCCAAACACAACCCATGGTTTGACCAGGTTGACCAAGTCAACCATGGTCACCAAATCAACCCTTAACTTACACAAATATTAATTTTAATGCTTGAATCCATTTCAAGTCAAATCAACCCTCCAAAATCACTCAATTTGACATTGCATCATGTCCAAAGATTTTTAAGTCAAAACTCCCTAGATTTGACTTGGTCAACCCATCTGGAGAGGTCAAAACCCTCTCCAAATTTATGTATTTGCTCAAAGCTCGAATCCCTTGACTCCAAACCTCTTAGGATTAATTTCTACAGCTCTCTTGACCTTCTCCAAGCCTATCCCAGTCATCATTGACTGGTCATTAGGTCAATGAGTCAACAAACTCATTTTAAGCCTATGGAGAGAGGCCAAATCATGGTCACATCACCAAGCCACCTTAGTAATCCATGGCTTATCTAAAAACTACTCAAACCTAATAGAAAGTGACCCATTTCCTCCCATAATAGAGCTTAAACCAGCCCCTTAAATAAGGTTTGGCTTGAGTTTAGCCAAATGAGGGAAAATGTGTGGTCCCTCTCCCCATGGACCAAGGGAAGTCACACTCAAATACCAACCCTATTTTCTAGCTTTGGGTAGCTTAGGGGACACTTGTCACCCATCCAAACCACCCCAAATCAAATCTCAACCATCCAATCCAAAAGCCAAAAGTAAAGTGGGGGAAAACTTGACCTAAGGGATGAATTCTTCATTATTCACTCTCCCCTAATGCTCCCCCAACTCTCCTCCAGCCTTCAACCTTCTAAAACCCTTCCCATCTTCTCCAACCATTTCTAAGGCCTTTCCAAGCTTCTCCCCACCTTTTCCAAGGCTCAAATCACTATTTTAGTGAGGAGAGGGCATTCTAGAGAGAGAAAGAGGATTTTCCAACATAACTTTTGATCCAGCTAGATTCAGCTCTTGATGTCTTCATCAAAGTTTGTAGAGGATCACTGTGCTTTCCAACAAGCCTAAGATCATCCAAATTTATCCATTGGTTGGTGAGATATCATAATTTTTAGTTAAAATCTTAAATTTGAAACTGCTCAAAATCTACAATGCATGGAGCCTCCAAACTCTAGGCATTAGAAGATTAGATTATCATGAGCTTATGCTTCAAATTTTGTTAAATTTTGATGAGTATTTTAAAAGTTATGAGTATTTCAAATTTCTAGTTTATTTTAAAGTAAAATAGCCTTAATTAAACTCGGCCGTCCGATTTTCCTTCTGTCTTGATCGGACAGCCCAGGATTAGTGATGACGTGGATAAGTGGCTGATAAACAGTGCACCACATGTCAAAATGTCATGCGCCGTCGCCATTTTGGCGCCAATCATTGCCAATGATTGGCGTCGGCTATTAATGGACTTAAAAAATTCAAAAAAATTGCTAGAAGTTTCAAAATTCATAGTAAATTCATTTCTCCACCAAATTATGTATTTTGCGTTCGTTGGAAAAATAATTTAGTCTAGTATTTATTAAAATTAAGTTTTTATTGATTTGATTACTGGATTGTGAGATATTCCTATTTGTTTGAAATTATGTTTTTGTGATTTTCTCACAATTCAATGATCAATTAGGCCCTAAATTTTGGTGGATGGTATTTGTGTATCTTAAGCATGTACTGTAATTTTCTTAGAGTCAGAAACATATTGAATTACTGTGATGTTAATTTTCAAAGCAACGGGTCTATTTTTGACAGAAAACTTTGAAAATTCATAACTCTTATTTTCTTTAGAATTAGGCTGCATATTTTCTGTGGTGTGATTGTATATGTCCCAGGGTTAGCTACACAAAATTTCAAGCCCAATTGAACCTTAGTGACACCTAGGAAAAAATATTAAGAAAATGTCTAAAAAACTTAAGAAATTGCGAGAAGTTTGTACAGACACCCAATAGAGGTGAAACTTGAATACAAAAAACTTAGTGACATCATGTACCTTAAGTTTAAATTTTACTGAATTTGGAAGTCATTAAGTTAGAAGATCAATTATCCAAAGTTTCAGCCCTTTTAGGGACCTAAAAAATTCAAAAAACTATAATAAATCTAAAAAATACAAATGATACCCTAAAATAATTAGAACTTAGTCCTCTACCTAGAAAAAATAAAATCCTTTTGACTGGACCTCTAATTTAACTTTAATTTAATTTCTAATAAAAATTGATAACTAATTAGATTAATTAATTAAAATCAATTAAAAATTCCAAAAAAATCTCAAACAGTTGGAAATGTCTTCTTGGGTCCTTTTTGACATTTGGGGGTGATTTCATGAAGTTTGGAGTAAATTTGGATCAAAACTTTTAAAACCTTCCTAATTAAACAATTTTAAAATTCAAATAATTGAGGAAACTTTGAAAATTCATAACTAATTATAAAAAATTTAAAATTGACCAAAATTAGTGTCATTGAACTTTAATTAAGGTCTGGTATTTTTTAAAAATAACAAACCGCTAAAATTAAGTCAAAGTCAAAAAGTCAACAATTTAGCCAACCGTAGTTCAAAATCGGGTCAAAACTTTGAAAATCATAACTTCTTATAGAAAACTCCAAATTGAACATACTTGTAGTCTAACTACTCGTTATAAGGTCTAATATTTATTAAAAATTTGAAATCTTCAAAATTAATTTTAATTTAATAAGTCAACTTTTGGACCATTAATTAATATGATTAAATAACTCTGAATAATTCTAAAAATTTGATCTCATTTAAAATTCTAAAAAACTTTAGTTTGATTAGAAAAACACTCAACCAATAATATAATACACAACAACCACTCTAGAGATAAAGTTTTTAGGATGGACTACTCTGGGCTGCGGGGCTATGTGTCCTAAGAATGCCTAGTTCCTCGAGCCTAGTGGCACAATGCCATGACTGAATTCAATGGAGCATTGAACATTAAAATCAAGTAATTCTTAATTATTAACTAAATTAAAATATTTAATTCAACTACATCAATAAGATTTTTAGGATGGACTGCTCCAGGTTATGGGGCTACGTGTCTTAAGGAGACTTGGTTCCTCGAGCCTAGTGGCACAACTCCACAAACATGTTGATGAAAGACATAAACTAATGTAACTTTTAAAATCAGTAATTAATTGAATTAATTAATATTAATTAACCCTTAATTTATAATAAATTAAATCAACATAACCAAATCCGATTACTACTGGGTAACCCAGGCCTACGAGGCTATTAAATTAGCCCCAATGAAGGTGAAATAAACTTTACGGCCTCAGTGAGCAACAAAGGTAGTAATCATTTAACTATTAAAATTTATCTTAATTAAGCTTTAACACATCAATATTTAACCTTTAATTAAATCTCCCTTTAAGCCTTCAATAAATTTAAACACTAGATAACTTAAATTAATTACCCAGCTTAGGATCTACCCCAGCCACACAATCTCTAGTACACACTTTAGATGGTTTGATAGGACAACCAACTCTAGTCTAGGCTAGGTTGATGTTTACTTTTTTACTATGTGCCAAGTTTTTTGAGTTTTCGCTACATATTGTGATTGAAATTGATTGATGTATTTATTTACTTTTACTACACTCTATGAATTGATGTGATGGGCGATAGATTACTCTTATGTTATGAATGATCTAGATGCTCACCAAATTTTTTGTAGGTGTCCATACTTATGCAGAAAAATAAATGGGGCTAAATAAATAATAAATATAACTGCTACAGGTGCTTCAGGTGCTTAGCCCCCAAATAAAAAGAGTGTGGCCAAGTATATTTACTTTTTTGTACATATATATAACTACTTGGGAATTAATTTGATTATTAAATGCTTAGGATAACCTTACAGGAGAGTTTACAATTTTTATTTTATATTAATGTAATTCATTTGAAATGTTAAGTTATGAAAATGCACATTTGAGCTGGGATGCACAGATCCAAAGCTTGGATTCCAAAAAGAAAAGGATACCCCTTTGGGGGATAGTCCTTTTTCATTTGAAAGTCCAAATTTGGATCATTTTCATACCCAAAGTGGGAATAATAACCTCTTCTTTGAGGGAAGAGTTTTCTTTTTCATTTGGGTATCCAGCTACGATGAGCCCAAGGAGTCTGAAGAGGAGAAGACTAAGGAGTTGAAGATAAAGATTATCCCACTCAAAGTCACTTACGTCTGTTCTAGAATTAGAATCCGGGTTATTATTAGTGGTGCCCGACCACTTTTAATTTTTGTAGAACCTGGGTTGTAATAAATGGGGCATTTACCTATGAAATTTACTTTAAGGAATTAATTATATTAATATATTTGTTCTGATCTGATTTCCTATAGGATTGCTTATTTTTCCTAGTTTTTTAGCATTTGTGTGCCGTCTTTTATTTTAGCCTGGATATGCGGAGGCTCATGAGGGTACGATAAAAATTTTCTACTTGAAACTTTAATAAAATTTTTTAAGACAACATAAAAACTCTAATGATATCATCGGGAGTTCTCATAAACATCTTTGCTACACTCTTCTTTTTCTTTATTAGGCACCTCCCTGCCTGCAGGTTCTGGTAGACCACCTGATATATGAGGGTGCAGATCTATTAAGAAAAATCTGTGCAATCTATAGGATAAAAACTATTTTTAAATCTTTTTAAAACTGATTCATTCCATTTTAGGTATTTAATTGAGTTAATTAGCATGCATTGCATTAGAAACTGATTAAAAGTATCTAAAACTTTAATTATATTTTTCTTTTAGTATTTTCACCCAATATATGTTAAGTAGCCACTTAGGATAATCTTTAGATGTCGGCCCCAACTCCTCAAAACTTTAATAATAATATTCTACCACTCTTTCATAATAATGATTAGACTCATGGATTTTAATTTCCTAGGTAGTTAGCTGGCTCCCCAATTTAGGCCAGGATTAGTCCAGATTTTATATTACATTAGTTAGGTTCGAACTATTATGTTCTAGTGTCCAAATTTAGATCTAGGGCCTGGGGTAGATTTTGAATCATAAGACCCCAACCTCTAGAAATATAATCTCAAATTTTTAATAATTCATTCAACTCAAATTAAAGCATCTCTCAACCTAAAATTTAAAGCCTAACACTTAGCTTAAGTTGGGACACTTCTGAATAGTTTTCAGAATCTCTAAGTGTCTCCTACCCTTCTTCTATTGACTCCAAAATAAATGCTCCAATTTGATCCATTCCAGTTAAAATTCCAAAATCCACTTGTTTGATATCACTCCTAGAAAGTCTTCAAAAAAAATTTCTATCATTATTTTAATCGAGAGTTTTCATAGAAAACTTCAGTTTCTTATGATGTAATTAAATATGAGGCTTACGCTCGTAGGAAATTTATAACCCAAATCCACCTTTTTAAAATTCAAATTAGTCTTCTTTAGAAAAATTGAGCCAACGACGATCGTCATCGTCATGTCCGAACGATTATTAATGGATAATATTTTCCTCCTTTGGGGAGATATATCACTTGTTAATAAAACTTTGGATATAAAATTAATGATAATTAACCTAGAATATCGTAGCTAGATACTTGATCGAACTTCACTTTGACCTTCTAAGGTTATATGCAATTCGTTCCTAAATCTGGATATGATATTCGAGAGGAAACCTGTAACCCTGGATCTGAACCCCATTTTTGGAATTTTGTCTCTACCTCTCGAGGTAGTATACTTTTTTTTTATGGGTTATTCGATTCAGGATTAGAATCCAAAGTCAATATCAAAATGATTTTTTGAAAATTTTCACCAACAATGGCTACAAATAGATTAAAAAAGTATGCTCATTTTCTACCAATAAGGTAGACTAATTCTATTGATATATACATATATATGAAAGAGATTATTAGGCTGCATGAAATTCCTATGATTATTATTTTTATAATGATGGTAGGTTCACCTTGAAGTTATGGAGGAGTATTTAGGAAGGTCTAGGGATGAAGTTGAATTCTAATATGACTTTCCATCCCAAAGTGATGGACAGTCTGAGAGAGTTATTCAGATTCTAGAAGATCTATTTAGACTCTATATTTTGGATTCTCATAGAAGCAGGGAAGATCATATACCTTTGATTGAGTTTGCTTATAATAGCTTCAAAGCAAGTATCAGTATGGCTTCTTATGAAGCTCTATACGGAAGAAGGTGCAGGACCCCATTATCATTGGCTAAGATAGGAGAAAGGAAGCTGATGGGTTTTGAGCTGGTGGATAATGCTATTGAGAAGATCAGATTGATTAGGAAAAGTTTAGAAGTAGCTCGAGATATGTAGAGGAAGTATTTAAACTCGAAGCACAAGTCTATGAAATTTCAAGTGGATAATTTTATGTATCTGAAAGTCTTCCCATTAAAGGATGTAAGCATATTTGGCAAGGATAACAAGTCCTTAATATATTGGACTATTTGAGGAAAATTTTAATGAGTGTACTATTTTACAAGAAATATGTCTTTTATTAGCAATTCATAAATTATTCAAATACTGCAATGGATATCTAAATTAATTACTATTATATTACAATTGCACTTTACATAATATGGCATTAAAGATGTTCTAAAACATAGAATAAGTACACTCTCTATTATGTGACAAGGGCTCTAAATATACTCATCTAACTAAATCTGCCTGATGGAGATGTAGGAGGGATTATGACCCCACTTATTAAAAGTAGTGATATGATTTTTACGAATCCATTTGTTCAAGTGAATTATGATATAAGTTATTTTTAATGATTACAAAAGTCTATTGTTTGTTTTATTTTTCTCCTAACAAATATTAGAGTTTTTTTTTGTATGTACTAATATATTTTCAGGAAATTCACACTCCAGACTGCTGAAGACTTAAAGTTCATTTGTTAATATTTATTGTGAGTGAAGTCTGTATTTTTTTTTTATTTTTCTTGAGTCTGAGAGAGTGTGATTGTAAGTTGGATAACCGTGCACACACACAATGGGAGAGTGAACTTTTTTTTTAAAAAAATTTGATCGTACAGTACGATGTTGGATCGTACGGGATGATCTGTATTTTATGTCCTCCACAATGAGCCTGTCTGTTTGAACTTTTTTCTAAGTCCAGTTCGTACAGTACGAAATGACTTCATACCAAAGGTTTTACTGTACGAACGGCTCTGTCAGAGGACTGCTTGAGGTTCGTATCAAGTCGTACGGGATGAATTGTTCAATTTTTGAACTATTCATACAGTATGAAATTACTTTCATATAGAACTTTTTGTTATACGAACTGCTCGGTTTGAGGTTCGTACCCGTTCGTCCGGGATGAATAGTTTAATCTTTTGAACTATTCGTACAGTATGAAATGACTTCGTATCAAAGGTTTTATGGTACGAATGGCTCTGATTGGGGTTCATACTAAATCGTACCAGATGAACATTTCATATTTTAAACTGTTCGTACAGTACGAAATGACTTCGTACTAAAGGTTTTGTGGTACGAACGGCTCTGATTGGGGTTCATACTGAATCGTACCAGACAAACATTTCATATTTTGAACTATTTATACAGTATGATTGTCGATTGTATGGGATGATCGTCACTCGTGAAACTTGAAATTTTCAGTTTTTGGACGATTTTTCTTATCCTTAGTACTTAAAGGTCTTAAAAACTGACTTGTAAAAGATCCTTATGCAAAAATTCTTCTTGAGAGTGAAAGGGAGAGTGATTGGGAGAGTGTTTGGGAGTGAGTGTAGTGAGATCTTTGAATAAAAAATTATGAGGGGATTCACAAGGTTATCCAAGGGTGAGGATCTCATTGTGTGTACTTCAAGCTTCCTCTTAATCTCTTTAGAGGCTCTTACAAGAAAGTTGTTTGAGAAGTTTTTTATTCTCTGCTGACACCAGGAGGGTGTGAAAGGATGAGTTGGTTCTCTGCCTACACCAGGAGGGTGTGAAAGGATGAGTTGGTTCTCTGCCTTCACCAGGAGGGTGAAAAAGGACATCGGTCCTCTGCCGCACCGGGATTTGGTGGAAGAGAGTTTATAAAGGCTTCTCAGCCTTGCTGTGAGGGAAAAAGGAGAGTCACTTTGATATAGTGTAATACATTGAGAAGGAGTTTCTAAGGAGTGGATGTAGGTCGTGTTTGACCGAACTACTATAAAATCTAGTGTTCTCTATTCTATTTTTTTTACTTACTGCATTTTCTTACTGCACTGTGTTTTATTTTTCTGTGGTTAAAAAGCATCAAAGATTATCTCTGTACATACAGTATGATTTGCTTTGTATTGTGAATAAATTTTTTTTAAAATTTTAAGAGAATTTTAAAAGTACCAATTCACCCCCCTCTTGGTTAGCCTAGGGACGTAATTAATAGGTCTAACAACCTATTCGCACTTTCAAGTGGTATCAGAGACTATTTTAAAAATTACTGTTTATATTATGTTTTGAAATTCAGTTATGGCTAATTTTGGAAATCCGAACACGTTAGAAGGTTACTCGATCACTAGACCACCTTTGTTTGATAATATTCTGTTTGATTTCTGGAAAACATACATGTCTACTTTTCTGCAATCTTTTGACTATTGCATGTGGATGTTAGTTCAGGATGGTTACACTGCACCTACTAGAATTGTAGATGGCATAAGAGTTGAAACACCATTTGTTAATTGGACTTTAAAAGAAAGGAAATTAGCACAACTAAATGCAAAATACTTGAATAGCTTTTTCTATGCTCTTAAATCTAAGACTATATGCGTATTTCTACTTGTAAATCTGAAAAGGAAATAAGGGATAGACTTTGCATTACATATGAAGGTACAAATGAAGTAAAACAAATTAGGTTGAACATTCTTTTGTATGATTATGAACTCTTTCTCATGAAACTGAATAAATCAATTTCAGACATGTATACATGTTTTACACATATAGCCACTTCATTGCATGCCTTAGGTAGGGAATTAACGAATGTGGAAAAAGTAAATAAAATACTTTATTGCTTACCTACTACTCATGATGTAAAGATTACTGTGATAACTGAATCGAAAGATTTAAATGTCTATTCTATTGACAATCTTCTTTGATCACTAATTGCTTATGAGCAATCTGTGACTCAAAGATAGATTGATGCAGGAGAAAAGTGAAAGGAGAAGAATATAGCTTTGATGGTGGAAGGTTCAGACAGTGATCAGTCACTACCTGAGGATGAAGAGGATATTGCCTTGATGACAAGGAAATTTAGAAGTTTCCTAAAGAGGAAACAGAGAAGACGCCAACAGTGGAACAAAGGTAAGTTCTAGAAAAATATTAAGGCTTCTAATGAAGTTATTTACTATGAATGCAGGAAGCCAGGACACATAAAGATGGATTGCCCCAATCTTAAGACAAATCCTAGTAAGGAGAAAGCTGAGGAAAAACCAAAGGAGAGAAGGGGTAAAAAGAAACTTCAAAGAGCTTTCTAGGCGGACTCAGCTTCAAATTCTTCAGAAATAGCACCTGAAGAGGGAGTCATAAATTTATACTTAATGGCTAATAATCTTGATCATTCAGATCAAGAAGAGGTATGTGACTTAAGTTATGATGAACTATTTAAAGTTTCTAAACTCATTCATTCTGCATATAGGAAACTGAAAAGGTTGCATGCTAAATTAAATTTAGATTATTTAGAACTACAAAAAGAATATAAAATCTTTAGGAAAGATCATGCGTTAATTGATAGCAACCATATGACTTTATTGGATGAATTTGATGATTTAAATAATCAGCATGAACTTTTAAAATCTTCACACATTGAACTTAAAAATAATTTCAAAACTTTCATGGATGAATCGGATACTAGATAGCATAATTTGAAGATTGATAATTTGATTCTAAAAAGTGCTAATATATATCTTGAAGTTCAGTTGAAAGCACTTCAAGAAAATAGGAAACCACCCAAACTTAAAGATTTTCATAAATCCTACTACAAGACCACTGGTTCAAAGTCTAAGAAAAAATCTTTCAGGACAAATAGATTGGTGAATCCTTTTCCTGGAGTAAAATATTTTTCTTGTGGTATGATAGGATATATTTCTCACACCTGTACTATTCATCATAGAACACATCTAGTGTGAAGACCTAAGATACATAAATCACAGTATATCACACAGGCATCTGTTTTAAAATTGTTTAGAGGTGAACCGAAACTTGTTTGGGTTCCTAAGTCTAATATTTGATAATTTTGCAGGATCACTCTCATATAAGACCTCGTGAGAGTGTGTGGTACCTGAACAGTGGTTGTTCTAAGCATATAACTGGAGATACAAATCAATTTATAACACTGGAAGCCAGGAATAGAGGCAAGATTACACTTAGAGATAATACTACCAAGAGAGTGGTAGGTACAGGTATGATTGGAAACTCAAAAAACTTTATGATTGAAAATGTTCTGTTGGTTGAAGGTTTAAAACACAATATGTTAAGTATAAGTCAATTGTGTGACAAAGGTTATCATATCAAATTCTTGCCTACTAGCTGTATTATTAGTGAAAATGGACTTGTTGTGTTGAATGGTGATAGAGTTAATAATGTTTACATGCTAAATTTGAATTCTATAAAATCTTTTACTGCTCTTTATTTGAAAATTGTATGTGATGAATCATGTTTATGGTATAAAAGGCTTTGTCATGCTAGTATAAGAAATCTTAAGAAAATTATCCAAAATGAGCTAGTTAGAGGTGTACCCAAATTAAACTTTAATAAAGACCATTTGTGTGATACATGTCAATTAGGAAAACAAGTCAGATCCTCCTTTAGTTCAATTAAAGAAATTAGGACTAATAAACCCTTAGAAATTCTTCACATGAATCTATTTGGACCTATTAGTACCTTAAGTCTAGGAGAAAAAAGATTTAGGTATGTAATTGTAGATGATTATTCTAGATTCACCTGTATTAGATTTTTGAATCATAAGAGTGAATCATTTAAAGAGTTTAGAGATTTTGCCACTTGGATTCAGAGAAAACTAGCTTTTGAAATTATAACTATCAAAAGTGATTATGGGGGAGAATTTAAAAATGAATTGTTTGATGATTTTTGTAAATCTCATGGGATTGAACACAACTTTTCAGCTTCTAGGAAACCTCAACAGAATGGAGTTGTAGAAAGAAAAAACTGGACATTAATTAAAACGGCTAGAGCCATATTGGTAGAATATTCACTTCCAAAATATTTTTGGGCTGAAGCAGTTAGCACAGCATACTATGTGTTGAATAGGGTGTACATTAGATCTAAATTAAATAAGACACCCTATGAACTACTTAAAGGTAGAAGTCCCAACCTCTCACATCTACATATTTTTGGATGTAAATTGTTCATTCATGATAATGGCAAAACTCTCTTAGAAAAATTTGATCCTAAATCTGATGAAGGAATTTTCCTAGGATATTCAAGTGTTAGAAAATCCTATAGAGTTTTTAATAAAAGAACATTGGTAGTTGAGGAGACCACTCATGTTGTTTTTGATGAATCTAATAATTTTGAAGGGTCTAAGTTGGATGAAGAAGAGGTTGAGGAAATAACCCAAAAACTTGAAAATGAAAAAGTTGAAGAAAAGGTTGAAAATGAAGAAGAAAACTAATTGCCTAAAGAATGAAATTTTGTTAGAAGTCATCATAAAGAGTTGATTTTAGAAGACCCAAGTGAAGGAGTTAAGACTAGGCATTTGAGAAAAGAAGTAAATGATTCAGCTTTTATCTCAATGATTGAACCCACTAATATAGATCAAACACTTTTGGATGAATTTTGGATATTGGCCATGCAAGAAGAATTGAATCAATTCAAAAGAAATGATGTTTGAGAACTAATTAAAAGGCCAAAAGATCAAAGTGTAGTTGGTACTAAGTGGGTGTTCAAAAATAAAATGAATGATTCAGAACTTGTGATTAGGAATAAGGCTAGATTGGTAGTTAAGGGGTATAATTAAATAGAAGGGATTGATTTTGAAGAGACATTTGCCCTTGTAGTAAGACTTGAAGCAATTAGAGTTTTGTTAACCTATGCCTGTTTTAAAAACTTCAAATTATATTAAATGGATGTTAAAAGTATCTTTTTGAATGGGGTGATAGAATAGGATATTTATGTTGAGCAACCTCCAGGTTTTAAAAATTCCAAATTCCCTGATCATGTTTTCAAATTGAAAAAGGCATTATATGGACTAAAATAGGTACCTAGAGCTTGGTATGAGAGGTTAAACACTTTTCTATTAAATGGATCATTTGTTAAGGGAAGTGTTGATACCACTCTATTTTTGAAAAGAGTAGATAATGAAATACTCATTGTACAAATATATGTGGATGACATCATTTTTGGATCAACTGATAAATCTTTATGTGGTGAATTTTCAAAAATAATGAGTAGTAAATTTGAGATGAGTTTGATGGGTGACTTGAGTTATTTTTTTGGTTTTAGCATAAAGCAAAATGAGGAAGGAACTTTTCTTAGTCAGTCTATGTATGTTAAGGATATCCTCAAAAAGTATAAAATGGATAATGCTAAACCAGTAACTACACCCATGAGTTCCTCAGTACTTTTAGATAAAGATCCTAAGAGAAAATCTATTGATCAAAAGAAATTTAGAGGAATAATTGGATCTTTACTTTACTTGATTGCTAGTCGACCAGACATTATATTTAGTGTCTATTTATGTGCTTGATTTCAATCTGATCCAAAGAAATCACATTTGACAGTAGTGAAAAGAATATTAAGATATCTTTTGGGAACTCAGAATTTAGGGATTTGGTATCCTAAGAATAATTCTTCTTTTGAAATTATTGGATACTCAGACTCTGATTTTACAGGTTGTAGAGTTGATAGGAAGAGTAATTTTGGATCTTGTCAATTTATTAAAAATTCTTTAGTATATTGGTCCAGTAGGAAACAAAATTCAGTAACACTTTCTACAGTTGAAGCAAAATATATTGCCTTAGGGAGTTGTGTTACACAGGTTCTTTGGTTAGAGCAACAATTGGTTAACTTAGGATTTCTATTGGTATAATTCCAATCTTTTGTGATAACACTAGTGCCATTTGTATTTCAAAGAATCCTATTCAACATTCTAGAACAAAACATATTGATATAAGGCATCATTTTATAAGAGATCATGTAGTGAAAGGGGTAATTTCTACTACATCATGTCGCTACTAAAGATCAACTTGCAGATATTTTCACAAAACCCCTAGCTTTTGATACTTTTAGCATATTAAGGATAAGACTAAGTGTGATTAATCTTAATACATGATTGAAAATTCTATAAATTTGTTTCGTATGTAACTACGAGTTTGTTAATATCTAGTTCATTATATTTTGTGGTTATCTTGTGTGTTTTCTTTAAAAAATTAAAAATTTTGTCTTGTGTTGGTCTTTGTTTTAGTGTTAAAAACCTGTAGAGTTGGAGTGATGAAACTGTATTTTCTTTGTCTGTTCGTACTGTACGATGATGTCATCGTACTGTACGATTGTAGAAGATTCGTCTGTACGGATGGGATGGGTTCACGATTCGTGTCAGTTATTATTATTGGTCGTACATACGAACACGTCATCGTCTGTACGATCCATGTGTCAATTTGGATAAAGACGAACCTAACCGTCGCCTGAACAATCCTTTAATATCTTGATCATCCCAGACGAACACGTCATCGTCTATATAATCAGGAAGTCAAAAAGCATGTACAAAAGGATGCCTCGGGACGAGCAGTTTACGAAAAGCCATTTCATATTGACTGTTTATGTTCATCTTATATGAAATATATTTCATCCCGTATGAAATTTATTTTGTCCAGTATGAAACTTATTTCGTACAGTACGATTGGTAGTTTTTCTATATAAGGGAGGGTCATTTTCGTTCATTTCACCTTCAACTTCAAACCCTTCTAAGCATTAAAAAGAGATATCAGGAAGCGGAAAGAGAGCTCGTCAATTTAGAAGTTCATCATCTAGGAGGGATTGGGATGATAACTTCTTAAGTGCTCAAAATGAGGAGGCATACTGTAGGTATGCCGCATCTAAAATTACCCCTTCCCGCATTCCACTGCAAGAAAAGCTTCACTTTGCAGTAATGCCACTGTTTGACTCTACCCAGTTTTCTTTCCTTATCACTCTGATCTTTGCATACAACAAAAATTTTTTCATGTGTTTTTGGCCACTATGACTTTTAATCAGGACCATATTAGAATCTCTTCCTACGTCCTAAAACAAAGAGTTGAAATAGCCAAGGAGAACCTTGGAGAATATGGTCCAGCATTTAGATCACCTGCTCCTGCACCCGCACCTGGACCTGATCTATACTTTTGTCAGGATATGGTCCAGCATTTTGATCGTCTTGATCACAGATTTGATCACATGGAAGAACATTTGAAGCGACAGGATGATAGATATAATGAGGACAGGGGGTGGATTCGAGACCAGTTCGAGTTAGTGAACACTAACATTGCAACACTCAATAGCTATTTTGCTGTGTTCACTACTCCTCCACCTCCTCCAGATCAGAGTCCTGCAGACTATTAGAGATGTCCTTCTAGTTATTTTGGCTTTGTTTTGGATTAGCTCTGTTGTTCTATGAGATTTTGATTGTTGTGACTCTTGTTCTTATTATTTTTCTTTGGTTGTTGAATGAATGATGTTAGTGTTAGTAAGTTTTATCTTATGAGATTGTTTTGAATGTAAAATCTTGTAATTTCATATATGTGGATCATTATGAAATGAAGAAGTTCAAGTTTAATGCATATTATTTTATGATTGTGATTATGACTGAAAATTTACTAATCTTGAACACTCGAATGTAGTTGATCAAATTTATAAAATGTTAACTGAATTTGGATTACAATAAAAATTTCTATGCATATTTTTAATTTCTCAAAATATTTAGATTTCATTATGATTTGGTGTAGATTAGAAGATCTTACTTTATCTTATTTTAGACATGTGTTACTTAGCCTAAATTTTTGTATATTTGATGTCTTAATATTACTCTTAATTTCTATATTAATGTGTTCATCATTGTACGAGTGATTAAGGGATTGTGTTGTTGGAAAGAATTTTATTTCATCAAATCAATATAAGCCAAAAATTAAAAAAGATGCACAAAGTGTGACATATAATAAAAGATTTGCAATGTCGCCAAAATTATTAAGAGGCACAAAATTAGCCCAAACATTTGAAAAGATGCGCAATATCGCCAATTATTCTTTCCTTTAATATTTTCTCAAATCTCACTACTCAATGATCGTCACATTTGACTTAAAAATTTGGTAATTTTCTTTCATCATTTATACAATAGTTATGGTTACTTAATATGTCTATTAAATTTTTACCATAGATAAACTTTTTTTCTCCTTATTATACTCTGTGATCTAAACCATTTGAGTCTTTACTTTTTGCATTTGATTTTAATATTGTAGTTAATCTTCTTTTAACATTATCCAAATCCTCAACTTCTTTGAGTGACTTCCTTTTTGTTATTGTTAGAAGGGGAAGTTTTTGTATTATTTGACTGTTTGCATTATCAGTTGCATGTTATATGATGGGTACTTGTTACTTATTATGTGTGTTTTATGTGTGCTTAATTTTTATATGATGTATACTTGTTGCTTGTTATGTGTGTTTTTTCTTTTAATGTGAATGTATGTGTATGTGGTTGTTTTCTTTTTGTCCTCCTCTTCCCTTT
The DNA here is from genome assembly GCA_019925795.1 of Dendrobium chrysotoxum. Taxonomy (NCBI): domain Eukaryota; kingdom Viridiplantae; phylum Streptophyta; class Magnoliopsida; order Asparagales; family Orchidaceae; genus Dendrobium; species Dendrobium chrysotoxum. The sequence continues at coordinate 1,403,166 of CM034299.1, read as the reverse complement.
ACATTTCTTGTTAGATCATCTAACCTCCTCTTATCACTTGTTTAGGATAGGTTATTTCTTTAGGGGGGAGCTTAAGAGATCATTTATTTAGGGGGAGCTTTTATTTAGTGGAAGCTTTGGAGAAATGTGAATTTAATTGTTAACTCAAACAATAAATATTTTGCCATCATTAAAAAGGGGGAGATTATTATATTTTTTGTGAATCCATTTGTTCAAGTGAATTCTGATACAAGTTATTTTTTATGATTATAAAAGTCTATTGTTTGTTTTATTCTTCTCCTAACAAATATTGGAGTTTCTTTTTGTGTGTGCTAACATGTTTTTTAGAAAATTCACACTCCAGACTTCTGAAGACTTCAAGTTCATTTGTTAATGTTTATTGTGAGTGAAGTTTGTATTTTTTTTGTTTTTCTTGAGTTTGAGAGAGTGTGATTTTAAGTTGGATAACCGTGCACACACATAATGGGGGAGTGAATTTTTTTTAAAACTGATCGTACAGTACGATGTTGGATCGTACGGGATGATCTGTATTTTATGTCCTCTACAATGAGCCTATCTATTTAAACTTTTTTCTAAGTCCAATTCGTACAGTACGAAATGACTTCGTACCAAAGATTTTGTTGTACGAACGACTCTATCAGGGGGCTGTTTAAGGTTCGTACCGAGTCATACAGGACGAATTGTTTAATTTTTGAACTATTCCTATAGTATGAAATTACTTTCGTACAAAACTTTTTATTGTACGAACGGCTCGGTTTGAGGTTCGTACCCGTTCATCCAGGACAAATAGTTCAATCTTTTGAACTATTCATACAGTACAAAAGACTTCGTACCGAAGGTTTTCTGATACGAACGGCTCTGATTGGGGTTCGTACTGAATCATACCAGACGAACATTTCATATTTTAAACTATTCGTACAGTACAAAATGACTTTGTTCCGAAGGTTTTGTGGTACGAACGGCTCTAATTGGGGTTCATATTGAATCGTACCAGATGAATATTTCATATTTAAAATTATTCATACAGTACGATTGTCGATTGTACGTGACGATCGTCACGCGTAAAACTTGAAATTTTCAGTTTTAGGATGATTTTTCCTATCTTTAAAACTTAAGGGTCTTAAGAATTGACTTGTAAAAGATCCTTCTGCAAAAAGTCTTCTTGAGAGTGAAAGTGAGAGTGATTGGGAGAGTGTTTGAGAGTGAGTGTAGTGAGATCTTTAAATAGAAAATTGTGAGGGGATTCACAAGGCTATCCAAGGGTGAGGATCTCATTGTGTGTACTTCAAGCTTCCTCTTAATCTCCTTAGAGGCTCTTGCAAGAAAGTTGTTCGAGAAGTTTTCGATTCTCTACCGACACCAGGAGGGTGTGAAAGGACGAGGTGATTCTCTACCTACACCAGGAGGGTGTGAAAGGATGAGTTGGTTCTCTGCCTTCACCGAGAGGGTGAAAAAGGACGTCGATTCTCTGTCGCACCGGGATTTGGTGGAAGAGAGTTTGTAAAGGCTTCTCCACCTTGCTGTGGGGGCAAAAGGAGAGTCACTTTGATATAGTGCAATACCTAGAGAAGGAGTCTCTAGGGAGTGGATGTAGGTCATGTTTGACCGAACCACTATAAAATATGATGTTTTCTATTCTATTTTTTTTACTTACTGCATTTTCTTACTGCACTGCATTTTATTTTTCTATGGTTGAAAAGCCTTAAAGATTATCTCTGTTCATACAGTACGAATTAAGATCGTACAATACGATTTGCTTTGTATTGTGATTAAATTTTTTTTTAAAATTCTAAGAGAATTTTAAAAGTACCAATTCACCCCCCATCTTGGTTAGCCTAGGGACGTAATTAATAGGTCTAACAACCTATTCGCACTTTCAAGTAGGTGTGAGAGATTAAGTAACACTTTAAGTACTCTTCTGGCCCCATCTGCCTAATGTAGATATGGGAAAGATTCTGGCCCCATTTGATATATGCAGGAGTGGGAGGTAAATGTAAGCATAAGCAGAAGTGGAGTATAAGTAGGCATTAAGATATGTGCATTATAATCATTATATTTCAAAGGTCAATGTTCTAATGAATTAAGTTTAAGAACTATTCTGAAATATGCATTACAAAACTCTAAACTTCTGTATTAATTTTGATGAAAAATTGAAAGTGAAATGCAAGTGAATTATTTGAGAATAAGCATTTTATACGGAATATAGGAACTTCTATAAAAATTATTGTATGGGTATAAGTAATAGCTTTAAAATTAGGCATATACTAAAACTCCAATAAATTCATATTTTGCTTATACTTAAATTACTTTGTAAGTCTTTATATGTTCTCTCATTATTTGCTTTTAAATAATTGAATTGAGTATAATAACTATGATGGGTAAGAGAGGGAATCTACTGAGCTAGTTGAGCTCACTCTGTTTCTTTTAACATTTCAAGCAAATGAAAAGGTCCAGTGTAGTAGATCAAGCCAGAGGAGGATTTTTAAGCCTTGAGTTTGTACTAATTTTTGTAATCCAATTTATTTATTTTAATATATTGATATTCCTGCTCTGGATTAATGTAATTATATTTTGTTAAAATGAAAGTTGATTATTCTACTTTTATTATTTGTATATTAGTAGCCTGGTTGTTAGAAATTGGTGAAAGAGTTAAATACTTATAAGATTAAGTAGGTCCAATCATTCCATTAAACCCTAAGGCGTCACATTGGGTTAGCCCAATTCATTGTGTGACAAAGAAAGGAGAGTTCATTGTAATCACTATTGAAAGAATGAGCTTATTCCAACTAGGACTGTGATAAGGTGGAGGATCAGCATTGATTATAGGAAACTTTATAGAGCCACTAGGAATGAACATTTTTTTTCCCTTTATAGATTAGATGTTGGATAGATTAGCACGACATCCTTTTTATTTTTTTTAGATGGTTATTTTGGATACCATCATGTTTTGATTGCCCTAGAAGACTAAGACAAAACTACATTCACCGGTCTTTATTGGACTTTCCATTTAGAAGAATGCTCTTTGGTTTGTGCAATTCCCCTAAAACATTTCAATGATGTATGAGAGCAGGGCATTAAAATTTCTATGGATGATTTTTTTTTCTTTGGAACAACCTTCGATGTTTGTTTAGATAATTATGGAAATAGTTTTGAAAAAATGTGAGAAAAGTAAGATTATTTTTAATTGGGAGAATTTCTATTTTACGGTTAAAGAAGGCATTATCCTCATATATTAAATTTCTGAGAGGGGTATGGTGGTCGATAAGGTGAAGATCCAAGTGATTGAAGATTTGCCACCTCCTACTGTATTAAGGAAGTCCAATGTTTTCTAGGTCATGTTGATTTTTATAAGAGGTTCATTAAATTTTTTTCTAAAATTACTAAACCTCTATGTCATTTAATTGAGAAGGATATACCATCTTCGCCTTAATTGCATTTAAAAAACCTAAGAAGTGCCTAGCTAATGCACCTATCATCATTTCACCGTAATAGCCTTTAAGTTTTGAATTGATGTGTGATGCTAGTGACTATGACATTGAAGCAATTTTAGGGAAAAAACTAGATAAGAAATTTCATGCTATATATTATGCTAGTAGAACATGGAGTAATGGACAAATTAGTTATATGATAACTGAGAAAGAATTGCTAGCGATAGTTTTTGCATTTAATAAATTTAGATCATATTTAATCGACACTGAAGTTACTATTTTCACCAATCACGCTATCATCAATTACATGTTAACTAAAAAAGATGCTAAACTCAAATTAATTAGATGGATTTTAATGCTTCAAGAGTTTAATGTAGAGATATTGGATAGAAAAGAAATCTAAGAATCAGGTAGCCGATCATTTATATAGATTAGAAAATGAAGATTTTATTGGAATTATGTGCCTCATGACCTATTATAGTGATTTTTATGATCACAAATAAATTCTTAGATGTTCTAATTTGTGTGCTAACTATTTTAGGTGTAATTGTTTGATGGATATGCATGATAATTGCTTATATAGGATGTACAATGCAACCTAAGTTAAATCAAAATTTGAGCAGGAAGAACTCAAGATGGACTAATAGGGATTGCTTGAAAGTGTATATATGTAGTAATACAAGTTTCACTAATATAGGAGTATCTTAGAGGTCCATAGATATTTTCTTGTATAGTTTTGTTTGCTCACAACTAAATATAACTATTAATATGCTTTACATATTATTAATTTAGGATAATAAGCTTAATTTAGAAACCAGTAAGAATCTTTAATTAAATAAACTTTATATGCTTCATACAACACAACAACAAAAACATCAAGCCTTTATCCCACTATATGGGGTCTGCTACATGAATCCTTTTTCTCCATTTTGTCTTGTTAAGAGTCAAATTCTTTTTTAAAAATAATAAAGAAAGGTCATTTCTAGTATTTTTTAACCAAGTCTTTATAAACTTTATAAGCTTCATATATTATATAAAATTTATCAAATATAAAAAGATACTTAATTAGGCTAATTAAATGTAACAAGCCAACATGGTTAAAATTTTATTATGTATTCATTTTGAATTGACTTGTTTTATTAAATTTATTTATATATAAATGATTTTATCTAAATTACTTCATATCTTTATATTTGATATTTAGTGTGATCTAGAGCCTCGATGGAGAAATAGAAGAACAATTATGGAACTTATATATATATAATGATGTTTAGGATCATGGGATCTTAAGGAGATAGTAGAACTGTAGTTAGTGTGGATCCTAGTTTATGCTCTAACAAGAAAAATTAAACTATAATTAGACACCTAAGTAGTGTGTAAGCTAAAGCACAAAACTCTTCATTTGCATAGCTAAAAATAGCTACAATAGTGTCAGCATGTTAATTAGGTTGACCAAACAATTATAAAAATTTTGGTTTACTTTTTTTTCTTCTTTTCTACATTATTTTATAACTTCCATATTTTATTTTTATTGCTTATATCTATTTTTTTGTTGCTAGCTTTCATCATTTTAGAATAAAAAAATTAAAACAAAAGATTGCTATTAATGAGTGGAGGCAACAGACATGTATTCAATATTAAAATAAAGTATTTTTAACAAGTAAAAGGAAAAAAAATTTAAAAATAAAAAATATTGAAAAAGGCTAAAAATAAAGTATTTTAACAAACAAAAGGAAAAAAGGAGTTAAAAATAAAAAGATATTGGAAAAGGCTAAAAATACTTGAATAGCAAAAATTTGTACTTGCAATGTCTAGTCCTACTTAAAAACAACAAGCATTCAAAAAAACATTATAAGGTACTTAGCCAAATAAAAAGATTAAAAAAATTAAGAAAAGACAAAATTCCTAAATATCCGAATATAAATAATTGGTACCTATATTGTCTAGCCCTACCTATATACTTAAAAGGTTTTATTGGAATCATTAAACTTAAAGAAAACTTATAGGTATACTTAGATTATTAATTTTTTTTCCAAAAATCATACTCAATATAAAAGATAAATTATTTTTATACCAGTGTGGTATTCATTACTTAAGGAAAAGTAACAACTTAAAGTTTGGGAGAATTTGATAAAATAAAAAATGTTCACTTCAATTCCAATTATTATGTGATTTTTTTTTCTTATAATCCTGTTTTGTGCAGAAAAATAGTGAAACATCATGAAAATTAGACTAGCACTACATAGCCACAAAAGCAATGCCGCAGACCTAGAACTCATTTCGGTACCAAAGTGATTCACATTTTGTACCACATGTTGGAAAATTATGTTGAGTTTATGAAAATTATGTTGGAGTGCTTAGCGTCAAAGCGCTATCTAGGAAGTGCCATAATGCTGAATTGTAGCGCTACAAAGCTAAATCGCCTAGCATTGTGGAAGGAGTTAGTTGGACCGATGAATTTAAGCAATGATTGGTAAATTGATGCACTGGTTCAGTAGTGCCACATCGCTACCAAGCAAGCACTGCAACACTCTTTCAGTTAAATTAAAAAAAAAACTATAAATGGTAACCTTAGTCTTTAAGATTGACATATTGTGGAGTCATTTTGTATGAGTGTGAGGGCTATCATGGGGAGAGTGTAGCTTTTGTTCTTGTTTCTGGAGTCTTGCATTGAAGTGGAGCAAAGCAAGGAAATGAAAAATGGATTTTAATACTACTTCTAAGTCATTTCTAAACTTTGTTTTACAACATTTACCTTATTTATCTTGTCTTGTAACTTTGTAACTTGTTATTTAATTTAGTGAAATAAAATGTTTGTTATATTTAGTATGTGTAATAATGCCTCCATGTGTAGCTAAATAATTATCTCAATCTATGATGACTTAAAAGGCATGTATTGCTTAGAGTAGATTTTATCTTTAATATATCCATGTTATTTCAATTTCTCTATGCTTCAATTGGTTTATGTATAGGCCATACATAAATTTAAAACTTTGTGTGATCTAGAGCCTCAATGAAGGAATAGAAGAATAATTAGGAAAATTAAAACGTAGTCCGGCCATACCATAGGCATATCGTGGTAAGATTATGAGATCTTAAGGAAACAGAAGAACTACAGTTAGTAAGGATCTTAGCTTATGCTCTAACAAGAAATTAAACTTCCATTAGACAACTAAGTAGTTTGTGTAAGCTAAAGCACAAAACTCTTCGTTTTCATAGCTAAAAATGGTTGAATAAGTGTTAGCCTATCAATCAGGTTGACCGAACTTCTATAAAAATTCTTGTTTGCATTTTCTTTTCTTTTCTACATTATTTTACTACTTGCATATTTTATTTTTATTGCTTAGATCTAATTTTTTGTTGCTAGCATTCTTCATTTGAAAATAAAAATAAAATAAAAATAAAACAAAAGATTACTATTAAAATTTTATAGTACCAAATTAAATTTTCCTTTGGAGCTATTTTATCAAATTTACTTAAACTCAGGTGCATTAATATTAAAGATTTAAAATCAAATATTCAAAAGTTAATCATTCACTTTATTTCTGATGCAAATTATAGTTGTTATTTTTGAAAAAGAATTTTATTTTAAATAAGATAATTTACCCCCCTCCCCTCTTGGTTGTTCCTAGTTTCTTGAAATTAGTTCAAGTCTAAGCTTAAGCTCCATTTCATGTTGAGAATGTGAATCTATTTATAATTTTAAGTAAATTCTTCAAAACACTCTATTGGATGACATGCATTGACTATTTGTTCATAAATTGTTATTTCAATGTTTACATGCCTTAATGATGTCAAAATTTAGTTATATTGGGCTCATTGGATTTCTTTCATCGAAATAATCATCTTAACTATAAGCATATAAGATTCAGAAATCATATGGTCATTTAACTAATATCATGAAATTTTCAACTATGCTTCAAGTGCTTAATTTGTGCTCGGTGGTAGTGGTTAGCAAATAGGCGTTGTGCAGCAGCGGGTAACAACTATTGGTGGCAGTGGGTTGACGATGGCAAATGACACCCATGGTCGGTGATGGCAGCGATTGTCGGCAATGACAACTTGTCCATCAGGGGCCGATGGTGGCAGCAATGGCGAATTTGGTTGTAGTGGCAGCCAATGGTGGTGGCAATGCATGGTAAAGTGGATGACTTGTAGCAGTGATTGGCGAAGCATCGTTGTTAGGCCAAATCAACTGATATTGAAGCATGCAAAATATAAAATATGTAATGGGATCTAAATTTTTAAAAAATTTACTTTGAATTTATTAAAAATAACTGTTATCACAAGAGAGATTAAGAAAATAGTCAAAGATTAAATTAACTTACCAGTACAATAGGGCTCAATCGAGGTGGGTCATTTTGAGCTTCTGAGCAAAAGCACTCCAAAACACAATTGTAGATTATATCTGACCAGTTGATTTTAATTTGCTCATCTAAATTTAAAATATCAGAAAGAGAGTTGATGAAATGTTATTTTAATTAAAAAGCATTGATTATGACTGCATACTAATCATATTACAAATAAAATAATGCAATAACTAAGCTCTGTTTGGGATTTTTGTTGAAATTATATATATATATATACGAAAAACTTAATTAAATTTAAAAAAATAAGCTGTTTTTTATATTTTGAAAATAGTTTATTTTTGCAAAAGTGATTTGTCTCACCCACAAAAATATCCAAATCAATATCATCATGTTTATTTTATAGAAAAAAAAAAAAAAAGCTTTGTCAGTATATCCTAATCAAAATTTTGATCAACAGAGGATTTAAGTCTCTTGAATCTATCTTGGCCATTTATCAATCTAAGCATCCTTATAAATTTTTTTTTCTTATTTTACAGAAAAAAATTAGGCTCATCTTCTAGAGAAATTTTTACGTGTGGTCATCGAACTGTCCGGAGGCAAATCAGGATGCGCCATGTCACTCGGTACACAGTGGTACACAGTAAAATAGTGATGTGGCACATTCTGATACGCCTTCAGATGGCACCCGGTGACTGCACGTAATAATTTCCTTCATCGCCTTCCCATAAGTCGTCACTTTCAAAAATAATAATAAAATAAAACAAAAATAAAAATGGTCCTGAATACATCATAAATTTATTTAACTGGATCAATGTACCCCAAGAAAATCTTAAATTTTATTAAGTCATATAAAACAACAAGTTTAATATATAAAAGATGATTATTAATTTAGTGGCCCTCCATCAATTAAATTTTGAATTATTTAAATAAGATGTTGACCATGTAGATGTTGGAAGTCGATATCATAAGTGCAAAGTTGTAATTTCCTTTAGATACAAAAAATTGCTGAGGACAATTATTAGCAAACATGGCAGGTCATAATCATAGTCCTACCTAGGATCTTATTTATACCAGTGGTGTAAATGAGCCCTCAGAAGCAGCTCATCTTGATCTATTGGTTGGGAGTTTTGACTATCAACCAACAGATTTTAGTATCAAAGCTTGCGTATGTGTTGCGTGTGTGAATTTATCTTAGGCTTCGTTTGAGACGGCTTTCTTACTGCTTCATAAAGTAACTTTTTAGTACAAAAATTTTAATTTATGAACTAAAAAGCTGCTTTAAGAAGTAGTAAGAAAGCCACCCCAAATGAAGCCTTAATTGACTTAAATGTCTAAAAAAAATTTGAGCCTTCAGCTCAACATATTAATTAAATGAGAAAAGCATTATTTATGATTTATTTATCTTTTATCATTATTTTATCAAACCAAGCATTCTATGGGGCTCTTTAAAGCGCTGCTTTCGATCTTTTTGATTTTATGCTTGATTATGTTATGTTTTAAAACACAGTTAAAATGATAAATTTAAGGTGCATTATCCCAAGGCATGAAAATATGTACTTTTTTTTTCAAAATAATAAATAATTAAAAATATAAAATATATTTTTATTTTTTATTAAGATATGAATATAAATAAAATAAAAAACTAAAATAACGAACAGCTCTTGAGAGTTTATAGAAATAAGTTAGAATAAAATTGAACATAAATTAAAAAAATTAACACGCTACTATTATTACCACATAACAGGAGAATGAAGCATTGAATTAGAGAAAAAGATTTTGTGCTACAAAATAGGGTATTTTAGTGATGGAAAATAGAAATAAAAATATTCAAGAGTTTAAAATCAGTAATTGCTCCAACAGTTAATTAAGTCCTACACAAGTTTAATATAAATTTTTAGAATTTTTTATGCATTATGAATTCTGAAACTTTCATAAGATATAAGAATTTTTCAGAAGTTTGAAGAACCTCTTGCAAAGTAAGGAGAAATTTTTACAATATATGGATAAAGTTTTAGACTTACAAGGTTGGGAACGCAAATAGGACTGTGGGTTTAGTGCAAGAGTTTGGATATGATTAAAATAGCTTAATATAATATTAAAATGCATATAAAAATACATTCTCATCAGAACTATCATTTTCTTTTTCTCTATTTCTCTCTCTCTCTCTCTATTTACTATTATGCTGGAACCTTGTATGTCTTTCAAGTCGGATTTTGGTATTGCCACATAGATTTGGATCCAACACACTAAAATATATGATGAGCATGGATTGATGCTAAGAACCAGAAATTAAGCATTATGAGAAACAAAGCAACCAAATAAATAAGGATCTGCGAACACGGAGAATCAGAATTTGTGACCGACAGGCAACTTGGAGATCAGATGGAGGGGAGGATCACGAGGATGATGTAGGGAGCTTTTTAATTAGCTCGAAGATCCATTCGTAGAGTGAAGATGCTAGAGGGATCTTTGGATTCAATGATTAGAAGACAATCATTAGGCACCAAGGGCACTAACCTCTATGCTAACTATAAAAGAAACCAAATGTACATTCAGTGATAAAGAATTTACTGCTATGCCTAGGCAATTCAAGAGGAAATGCCATAAAGTGCTACATATTTTTCACCATCTTCAAGGAATCTCCTCTTCAATGCTTCTCACAATTACTTCATTTGCCCAGTTCAAAAGAATATTCATCACCAAATTTAACAATTCCCAAAAATTATAGAAGAACTCGCATACTCCTATGAAGATGAGATAGAAATCTAGCAAGTCACTTAGTAAATTCATTATGAAGTTCCATATATAAATGAAAAAATTAAGGATCTAAAACTTGTGGTTGCACAAGTCTCCCTCTCCCATGATTTATGGGATGGACCACATAGGTATGGCCTTAGCATATAATGGACAAACAAATGTTGGCAGATTCGTTGGAACACACTAACAACCACATCATTGTCAAGGAATATAACAGCGTAGTCAAGCCCTCTTCCTCAAGTCACTTAAGAGATGCCCCAATAAAGTGAGACTTCATGTGAGCTCTTGGCAATGATAGAAGCCACTCTAGGCTCCAAATATTAAAGAGAATATCGCACTTCCAAAAAAAATCACCCATACTACCATTAGAGGATACAACAATCTGAAAGGCCATTGAGGATCACTAGTCCACCAATCCTTTGAAATGAGAAGGCACCACCCTCTACTCATTAGTATAACAAAGAGAGACCATCTCCTTCCCACCATTATCTATTGCTCACTGATTAACAATATGAATGATCAAACTTATGTAAGCCATACAAAATAAAGCTTTCTTCAAGAGTCTGGCACCTATAATGGTTGTAGTTCATGCCAATGACACCTCCAGTCGTTATGCATTACATAAAGATCATGTACAAAATACAAAGGCCAACTCGTAAGTATCTAAAAAACTTGATGGAGGAGTTAGTCAAGGCAAGAAAATCAAAGGATTTGTATCTCAAAAGATCTTGGAAGGATACTTGGGAATACATCCATGGAGGGGCAAAAGGAACAAGTAAATTACAACATTTCTATCATGGTGTCATCCATCCTTAGAGGAGCAAGAGTAAAAGCATCCCACCAGACAAACCTCATATTACTTTGATTAGATAAATGAGTTTGATAACCACATTAAAAGCTCCATATATTAAAATTGTACCAATTGCTTTCAATGAAGTAGATAAGATGACAAATGGAATCCCTTTAATAATGCAATAACTTTTATTAATTTGATCATCAACCATCAAATGAGGAGCACTTTGACCAAAATGATGAGTTCTATCTACATCATTTTCAAAGATGAATCAATGTTCTTCCCAATTATAAACCCACTCTTCAATTTTTTTAAACAATAGAGAGAGATGGAAGACATGATCATTCTGCCTTCCATATGAAGAAGGAGAGTTCCATTATAACATCATGTTTAATTTCATTATAGTTGGTAACCTAATAAATTATAATGAATTTTTTTGGTGATCACTCTTAAATACCTTTAGGGCTATGGTCTCTACTTATTACATCGTGATAAAATCTCTAGTAGGAGGGTAAAAAATTATAATGAAAGGAGATTGATACATCCAAGGGCCTATTATCTTAAAGTTGTATGAAGTGTTCAGGAAAAGGTTTTATGGCAAAAGGTTAATAGTGGAGCTGGGCTAAAATCTTTTAAGTGATCGAGGAAGTTTCGACCACCATGGGAGTCTCATAAAAAACTCTCATATTCAATACTTATTTTAGCCCTAGAAATAGAGGGAGGCTATTACAAGTCCTTCATGATGATATTAAAGTTTTTTTCCAACACAACTGTCAAAATGCTATGAATGAATATCATTATCACCTATCACATGATAAATGTGAGGAAGTATGCCAGTCATATCAAGTAAAAGATTATAAAATGCCATCCTAGATAAACCTATAAGGTAAGGACTCCAAAAACCCTTTGAAGTTAGATTCGTGAAAGAAGTCCAATACCCCAACTAGATTTTAAACATAGTTATAATGCAAAAGTCAAGAGGCAAGTATGACTTATTTTGTACTTTATACATCAATGAAACATTATGAGAATTAAGAAGTTGTGATTGGTATGGTTTTAAAATGCTTAACGGGAGTCAGGATAACACATGCAATCAAGATTAGATTTAAAGTCACCAATAATTAGGCTAAGAATGTGGCTTTGATTATGAGGTTGAACTTTACAACTGGAACTAGATTGAAGCACCTAACTATATTCTCAAACTCATAACTTGTGTTGAATCAAGTTAATGGGTAATTTGAAGTCGAGAAAAAAATTATAAAGGTGTCTCTTTAAATTAAAGATAGAGATTGGTCAATTTGAATACTTAAAGATAGCGCAAATCCCAAGGGAGAAAAATTAACTCAATAATCTACTCTTTAAGATTAGGACCCCGAATGGGTGACTAGCCTTAGGGTTATCCCATCTTAATATCCTAGAAGTGAAAATGATAGAGGTCAAAGAAGCAACCTTGATAAGTTAGGCATATCCATTTATTGAGTATTTTAACTTGAATAAAATTCTACCTTCATAGTGGACCCACAAAGATTCAAAATTAAGGCCACCAATATTTGCTCATAGAAGGTAGTTGTTCAAATGCTCAATCACTTTGATGAACATGAGGAGTGTGTACAGGTAAGTAGATTAGAGAAAAAAAATTAAAAGAAGTTCATTTGAATGGGTATGAGAACCACTTGGAAGAAAAAAGCTTTAGCACATAGGATTCTTATAAAAGGTTACTTCTGGTTGACCCTCATGAAGCATGCATAGGCTATTGTTAAGAAATAATTATAAATTTAAATTTTTCCTTGATGCAACTATAACCATCTCATAAGCTGATTAATTGGCCCATTTTCCCCATCTAGTGGCCAAAGAAAATTTATCCAAGTAATGGTTAATTACTTCATGAAGTTAATTAAAGTGAAATCTTAGCAAAATGCTACTATATAACTTTTTTTCATAACTTCGTTTGTTTTAGCATTATTTGCATATAAATTTTTTGATGAAAATAAACACAGACAATGAAACATAGTTTCCGGAAGAAAATAAGAAATTTTACTAAACCTAGGATATTCACCACAAATTTGTTAATTATCAATATACCAAAGGACAAGTGGAAGTATTAAGCAGATTAATCTTAAACCTCTTAAGAAAGAAAGTTGAAAGAGCTAAAGGTGAGTGGGATGAAGTATGACATCTTTCCTATGGGCCTTGAGAACCACACCATCCTCTATAATAGACAAAAAACCCTTTGCACTATCTAATGGAATGAAGGACTTGCTTCCTATCAAATATAATTTGTATAATCAAAGGTTGGTCGCTGCTTCAAATTTTAAAGAAAAAAAACTTAACTAATGGATTGAAGTGATTTACAAAGGAATGAAGACTAAACTTAATATTCATGGTGTTGCAATCCAGGTTCCCTAGTCTACGATTTTGATAATGACAAATATTATTAATTGAATTGATATATTTCTCAGTAAATATTTTAGATATTTTTTTGTTTGTGAGCACTAACATTGCAGGTAAAATATATACTGCTCATGGCTACTGAAAACTCAAGATTGGGTAGAATAGGATGTCAAGTAAAAGAGTATGTTCTTTTAATTTTTATTTAATTTTCTATTTCTTGAGTCTGACCACATAAGAGTGTATGTAATTGGGTGCCGTACACACACACATATGGGGAGTGAGAAAATTTTAAAGTTAAATTTTTTTATAATAATCATACTATATGACTTACAATTATACTGTATGATCAGTTATATGGAGAAAGGGTTTAATGACTAATTAAATAATTAACTTTTGTGAACTAATCATACTGTACTATTCATTACGATTTGAAAGCCCTAGCCATCAAATAAATTAACTAAGATGTTCAAAATTTGAATTTTGAACTAATCATACTGTAAGATGTGATTCATACTGTATAAAAATTTAAAAATTTACTTAAATTAACCTTCGTAATTAGTCAATCAAATTATGATTTAATTAATGATAGCAGATCGTACCATACAATCTTGATCGTATCGTATGATTGAGAGAGAAAAAATCTAGTCATCCCAAAAATCATACCAAATGAAATCATGATTTTTGAAATAATCATATTATACGATATTCACATTGTCCTAGATGACCCACTTGAAATTAATCAGCCATGCTGTACGATGAGAGCAGTACGAGATGATTGACAGAGATGATTCTCAATCATCCCAAGAATCATCCTGTATGAATAGAGAGAAAGCAAACATATCGTATTGGATAATCTTTGGATCATACTGTACGACGTGTTCGAAAATTTAAATAGTTTATCTAAATAATTATTTGCATCGTACTAGATAGGTCTAGTTTTTGAACTGATCGTACTGTATGAATTCCAATCATACTGTACAAATAAAGACGGCCAACTTAAATTTTTAGTTTTCTTGAAACCTAATACTTAAGCAATGTTTCGAAGAATCTCTTAGTAATAGAGAGGGTTGTGTGACTGCTGAGGGAACTCTGAGAGAGATACTTTTGAGAGAAAATTAGGGTTTAAGTGGAAGGAGAATGTGAGGTTGAGCATGAGGGAGAAGGATCATACGGTTTCTCCAAATTAGCTACACCCTTGCTCCTACTATGGCCTTGGTGAGTCCTTGAAGGCTTTCTTGGGAGAGAGGCTTCTTAGTCAAGTTCTCGAAGTACTCTGCCTTCTCTTGGAGGGAGAAAAAGATTAGAGGTACTCTACCTTCTCTCGAAGGGAGAAAATGATTAGAGGTATGTTGCCTTCTCCAAGAGGGAGAAAAAGCTTTGGGTTCTTTGCCTTCTCCAAGAGGGAGAAAAATGTTTCAAGGTCAGCTACCGTCACCATGAAGGTGACATAGCTTTCAGCACTCCGCCGTATCAGGTTTGGTAAAAGTGAGTCTGTACAGGCTTCTCTGCCTTGCTGTAGGAGTAAAAAGAGAGCGCTTAGTTTTAGTACACTATCCAGAGTGGAGGACTCCGGGGAGTGGACGTAGTTCAAGATTCACTGAACCACTATAAAAATTTCTAGTGTGCTTTTTTTATTTTTTGCATTTTTTATTTTCCTATAATTTTCTTTCTTTATAAGTTAAGTTTATTAGTTTTAATCTTATCAATCAACTGCACTGAGTTAAATCTTTTTGCTATAATAATATTTGCATGTGTTTAAAAAAATAGAAAAAAAACTTTTATCATATAAATTTGTATATAAATTTCTTCCATATATTATTTTGAGTAATCTATCTAAAATAAGTTTTTTAAGTTGTTTTGTGGCTAAAACTAAAAAGTAAAAAAGTAGTATTCCTGCTTAGGGGTTTTTAAAATTACCAATTCACCCCCCTCTTGGTGTGCATCGGGCTAGTTCTGTAAGGTTTAACAACCTTCTCAAACTTTCAGGTAGTATTATAATGGGTTTTGAAATTTAGATTTTAAAATCTTCAAGAAAAGATTAATGGCACATTTTGGTAATCAAAATACTATGGAGGGTTATTTAATAACCCATCCATCGCTATTTGATAATATGCCGTTTGATTTCTAAAAAATTTGCATGTCTATCTTTTTGCAATTTATTGATTATCGCATGTCATTTTTAGTATAAAAAGGTTATTCTACACCATCTTGTTTGATTAATGGCATTAAGACTGAATCACCATTTCATAAATGGAGTAGTGAGGATAGAGATTTAGCTAATTTAAATGCTAAATGCTTGAACTATTTTTTTGTGCTTTAAAATCTGAAGATTATATGCGCGTATCAACGTGTACTATGGGGAAGGAGATATAGGATAAACTATGCATGATATACAAGGGAACTAGTGAAGTAAACTAGTCTAGGTTAAACATCCTACTTCATGAATATGAACTATTTCACATGAAACTTAGAGAGTTAATTTCAAAAATATACACTAGGTTTACACAGATAGTGACATCCCTACATGCATTGGGTAGTGAACTTTCAAATTTAAAAAAAGTTAATAAAATCCCATATTGCCTGCCTAGTACATATGATGCTAACATTATTACAATTATTGAATCTAAGGATTTAAATGTCTATTTTATTAACAACTTGCTTGGGTCACTCATTGCCTTAGAGTAAGGAGTGAATCAAAGGCAAAGTGATGTAGGTGAAAAGAAGAAGGAGAAAATTGTAACACTTAAAGCAAATGAGTCAGCAAGTGACAGCTCTACAGATGAAGGAGAGGATAACATTGTGTTGATGAAATGATAATTTAAAAGATTCCTAAAGAGAAAATAAAGGCGTCATTAGCAATGGAATAAAGGTAAAATAAATAAAAATTCTAAAGTGTCATCATAAGTTATTTATTTTGAATGTAGGAAGCTAGGACACTTGAGAACGTACTGCCCCAACCTAAAAGCTCACCTGAACAAGGAGAATGGTGAAGATAAATTAAATTTCAAGAGGGGAATGTGAAACACACAGAAAACTTTTTAGGCAGACTCTACCTCAAAATAATGTAATCAGAAGCAGAAGAGGAGATATCAAACTTGTGTCTTATGACTAATAATAATCTTGATCAATCAGATCAAGATGAGGTATGCCAGCTTTACTATGATGAATTATTTATTATTTCAAAGAAAATTCATGATTCATATAGGAAGTTCAAAAAGATGCATGCTAGTCTTAATACTGATTTTAGTACATTACACAAAGAGCATGTTAGTTTGGTAAGTGAGCATTCTACTTTAGATAGCGATCATACGGCTTCACTAGATGAATTTGATGCATTAAACAAAGTATACTGACCTATCTAATGCATATGACTCCTTGAAAATATCATATATTGAATTAAAGAAAGCATATAAAGGATTAGAAGCATGCACTGATGAAATATATGGTAGGGAGCATATATTGAAAATAGAAATATCCATTCTTAAAAGTCTGAATAAATTTTTAGAAGAAAAACTAACTGCATTTGTGATTAATAAACCCCCACCAACCTTAGCATAATTTTATAAGCCATCACCACAACATGCATCATTTAAATCTATGAAGAGGTACCACAACCCACATAGACTAGTGAATCCATTTTTGGGTATTAGGTGTTACTCTTGTGGCATGCTAGGTCATATATCCATCACTTCCACAATCCACCGTAGGAAATATCTAGTATGGAGGCCAAAATTACATTCATCATAGAATGACATGTATTCATCTCATTCATTCAAGTATAAGGTAGAACCCAAACTCACTTGGGTTCCCAAATATAATATTTGAATAACTATTATAGGGTTACTCTCATAAAAGGCCTAGTGAGAGCATGTGATACTTGGAAAGTGGATGCTTGAGGTATATGATTGGTGATATAAAATAATTCATTACACTGGAGGCTAGGCCAGGCGGCAAGATGACATTAGGAGACAACACCACTAGAAAGTGGTGGGATCAGGTATAATTAGCAATGCTAAAAGCTTTATTATTGAGATTATTCTATTAGTTGATGGTTTAAAGAATAATTTACTGAGCATTAGTCAACTGTGCAATAAAGGGTTTGACATCAAATTTCTTTCTGAAAAATATATAATTAGTTTAAATTAAAAACTTGTGTTAGAAGGAAAATGAATAAATAATATTTACATACTGTACTTAAATTGCATTGAATATTCTAACTCTTTATGTTTGAAGCTTATTTTTGATGATTCCTGGCTATGACATAGGAGACTATGTCATGCAAGCATAAAAATTCTTAGAAAGATTATCCAAAAAGACCTAGTTAGAGGCATACCTAAGTTATGTTCACTAAGGACCACCTATGTGATGCTTGCCAACTAAGAAAATAAGTTAAGTCATTATGTCATTCAATCACAGACATCAACACCTTTAGGCCACTACAAATCCTTCAAATGGACCTTTTTGGACCAGTTAGCATGGCTAGACTAAGAGGAAAGATATAAGGATTTGTAATAGTAGATGACTTCTTTAGATTTACTAAGGTTAGATTCCTAACACATATGAGTGAGTTTTTTGAGGAATTTAAAAATTTCTTTACTTGGATTAAAAGGAAATTAGGATGTGAAATTTTAACCATTCATAGTGATCATGGCGGAGAATTTAAAAATGATAGGCTTGAATTTTTCTGTCAAGAGATAGGTATAGAATATAACTTCTCTGCCCCTAGGACCTCTCAACATAATGGAATAGCTGAAAGGAAAAATAAAACATTGCTAGAAGCTGCTAGGGCCATGCTAGCTGAATACTCACTCCCAAGGTATTTTTGGGTAGAAGATACTGTTTATTATGTTTTAAATAGCTGAATATTAAATCCAAGCTAAATAAGACATCCTATGAACTTCTTAAAGGTAGGACACCCAACCTTTCTCACTTGCATGTCTTTGGGTGTAAATGCTTTATCCTGATCAATGGAAAATCACCCTTAGGAAAATTTGATCTAAAATCTGATGAAGTAGTCTTCTTAGGTTATTTATCTGTAGAAAAAGTCTATATAATCTTCAATAAGAGGATCTTGGTAGTGGAAGAGTCTACCCATATGGTATTTGATGAATCAGATAGGACCTCTGAATATAAACCTGGAGAAGAAGAAGTAGAGTTCATTCAAGGGGTAGAAGCCATTGCTATAGGAGATAGAGTAGAACCTCATGAGCCACTGCCTAGAGAATAGAGATATTCTTCTAATCATCCTAAAGAATTGATCTTAGGAGACCCATCTGAAGGTTTTAGAATTAGGCATGGACTTAGGAAGGAAGTTAGTCACTATGTATTTATCTTTATGATAGAACCCACCAATATAGGTCAAGTCCTAGCTGATGAATTCTAGATCCTAGTAATACAAAAAGAGCTAAATCAATTTGTTAGAAATGATATATAAGAACTAGTCAAAAGACCAAAGGACCAGAGTGTGGTTGGAACAAAGTATGTGTTCAAAAATAAAATGAATGAATCTCAAATAATGATTTGAAATAAGGCCAAATTAGTAGTTAAGGAGTACAATCAGATTGATGAAATCAATTTTGAGGAAACCTTTGCCCCTGTAGCTAGACTAGAAGCTATTAGGGTGCTACTAGCTTTTGCCTACTTTAGAGAATTTAAATTATATCAAATGAATATTAAGAGTGTCTTCTTAAATGGAGTGATAAAAAAGGATGTTTATATTGAGCAATCCCCAAGCTTTAAAAATTCATAATTTTTAAATCATGTGTTCAAGTTAAAGAATGCATTATATGGACTAAAATAAGCACCTAGAGCATGGTATGAAAGGCTAAGCACATTCCTATAAGATAGAGCCTTTATTAAGGGTAACATAGACACCATCCTATTTCTTAAAAAAGTAGGAGAAGAATTACTCATTGTCCAAATTTATATTGATAATATCATATTTGGATCCTCAGATTAAAACCTATATGATGAATTTTCAAAAATAATGAGTAAAGAGTTTGAGATAAGTATGATGAGAGAGATGAACTATTTTCTTAGATTTAGTGTAAAGCAGATGGATAATAAAACTTTTCTTAGCCAATCTAAATACATCAAAGACATCCTTAAAAAATATGAAATAAGTAATGTTAAGGTAATAAACACTCCCATGAACTCTACCATACAGCTAGATAAGGACCCAAATGAGAAGTTAGTAGATCAGAAGAAATATAAAGGGATAATTAGATCACTTCTCTATTTGACTGCTAGTATACCTGATATAATATTTAGTGTATATCTCTATGCTAGATTTCATGCTGATCCAAAAGAATCTCACATGAATGTTGTTAAGAGAATCCTTATATTCCTATTAGGCACCCAAAATCTAGGTATCTGGTACCCTAGGCATAATTCATCCTTTGAAATCATAGGATATTTGGATTCTGATTTTACAGGATGTAGGGTAGATAGGAAAGAGACATCAGGAACTTGTTAGTTTATTGGACAATAATTAGTTTCCTGGTCCTGTAAAAAGCAGAACTCGATAGCCCATTCCACCACTGAGGCGGAATACATTGTTGTAGGAAGCTGTGTTGCCCAACTCTTATGGCTAAAGCAATAAATCTTAGATCTTGGACTACTTGTAGGCACCATTCTAATCACGTGTGACAATATTAGTGTCATTTGCATATCTAAAAATCTAATTCAACACTCCCACATAAATCATATAAATATTAGGCATCACTTCATAAGAGATCATGTAGCCATGAGAGATATAGAATTGTATCATATAGCTACTGGAGACCAATTAGCATACATCTTCACTAAACCCCTAGCCTATGACACCTTTAGCACCTTAAGGACTAAACTAGGTGTTATAGACATTCATGCTTAACTCAGAATAAATTAAAATTTTTATCATTTGAAATCAGCCAATCATATATGTTATAATAAAGGTGTTTATGTTTGTGTATGTTGATTTATGTATTGTTATTTTTATATTTTGTTTAATTATTTTCATTTAAAGATGTTTTCTGATCATCACACACTCTTCACTAGATAACAAAATGATAAAAATCATAACTTTTTTACATCATACTGTACGATCCACATTTGTAATAAATGATCTTCCTATGTATGCATAAATCACAGCCTTTAGCTAAATCAATGGCCCAAATGAGTTCAATTATTGGTGATTATACTGTATGAACCACCCTTCATACTATACGATACATGTGTTAGAATCTATTTGGATGAATTCAATTCGGTCAATGTGATCATAATTTTACTTTATACTGTATGAATCTCCATTTGTACTATACGATACACGTGTTAGAATCTGTTAAAAAAATTCAATTTGGTCGGTACAATCAAAATTATACTTTATACTATATGAATACATGTTTGTACTGTATGATACGTTTAGTCAAAACTCATTCAGATGACTCCTTGGGACGAACAAAATTCCTTAAGATCATCTAGAATGATATTGATCATATTGTATGATTTGACCACCTTTTCCCGAAAAGTTGTCCAGACGATTTAACTCTCCTGATCATATTGCATGATCTATAATCATACTGTACGATATGCTTAAATTCTATAAATTGGAGGGTTTCTAAGTTTTTAATCCATTCAAATCCTTCTTTCTTTACATCCCTACACTGATAACCTTATGATTCTCCCATGGCCGGTGGAAGTAAATGGAGTCGAATGATCCAAGGGAGCTCCTCCTCTCATCGCTTAGTTGACGATTGATTTCTATCCATTCGAGATGAAGATGTGTACTATAAACTCAAGGAGGCTCGCATTATCCCCTCCAGAATGCTCAATCAACCTGCTCTAAACTTTGAGGTGATGCACCTCTTTGCTTCCACAACTCTTCAATTCCTTCTCACCCTAGCATTTCCTTTTAATTTTGAACTGCTCTATGAATTCTTAGCCAACCTTAGGATCAATGCGGAAATCTTCACCATGACCTCCTATGTATATCGACGACCCGTAGAAATCAATAAGAAAGATTTAGGGGAGTATATCAGCCTTTCTATTTAAGGACCTCATCCATAATCCATGGCCTCTAAAACTAATTTTGACTAGAGTGTTATAAACTTAACCATTCAGAATGTGGCTTTAAATAAACATCAACCCTTAGTCCACTCTTCAAATCAAAATGCCCAAATTATCCAGTATATTCTTTGAACTTCAATTATACCCAAAGCTGACGATCATGTCAACATCACTCCACTTCTTTCCCTAGTCACCTATTTCCTAATGTCCAATACTAAATTTAATGAAGCTCAAATGATTATTGACAATATCCAAAATATGACTCCAATTTGACTTCCCAATACTAGAGGAAAGAAAAATGTCTTACTAGGACACATCATAAGCTATGTCTTAGACAAGAAATACCAAATCACCTACCTTGCTCCTCCCGATAATCTTCCCATTTTCTATATGGATGTTCTTTTCGTATTCTTTTCCATCGGGGGCAAGTGCACGATTGTAATAGACCAAATTTTGAGTTTGTCAATATTTTTTTGAGTCATTATAACTCCAAATCTCAAATTATCTTTGCCATAGTATTTTGATTGTGATATTTTACTTGCACGAATTTTTTCGTATGTTTTAGACACTGGTGAAAATCCTTAAGGAATGAGTACTTGTCAGTACAAGTGAAAATTTTGAGACCATCAGGTGTCAAATTTGCAAACTGCTTTTATCATAAATATTATGATTTATTTTATAGATATTTTTCTGTAATTTTTTAAGTCCTAAAATAATTTATTTAAATTTTATACTAAAGAAATTACTTTAAATTATATATTATTTTAATATTATATTATTATTTCATAAAGATCAAAATCCATGATAAGTTTAAGTCATGAAATAAGTTTTTCATTTAATTCCCTATTCACTTCGACTAAAGGAGATAGGTTTAAAGGAAATTAAGAAGAAAATATAAGAGAGAGAAAAGAAAACTCGAGATTTAGAGGCTGCGGTGCGATTTTTATCCGTCGAGCCTGTTGGGATATTTGCTCATCTCGCTGTAAGGAACCTTTACCCTATTTCTGATTTTAAAGATTTTGTATTTTTAGTATTTTTCTGATAAAATTTGTATTTTTATTACCAAAAAATATGAATAACTTTGTATTGACAAAACTTTCACCACATAACTTTTTGTATGTTATAGAGATCATGATTATGAGCATTTTGAGTTTTTATTTGAGATTTTTTATTGGGTGATTTTAAAAATACAGTGAATTTTATCTGCCCAAAAATTTATTTTGACGTCTAAAAATAGTAGTGTAGTACAATAAAAGTCTTAAAAAATTATTTTATATAATTTTTGGTATTTTGGTAATTTTCTAAAAATGTTTTTTTCTTTGCTTAATAGGATTCTTTATTATCTACCATTATGATATTTTGACATCTTCTTAATTAAGCTCAATTATGCATTATTTGTTGCAATACGTTGAAAATGAATGTGGATATGTGCTTGAGTAATAGCCAGAAGCAATTACTGTTATAGTAATGATATATGTGTGTGAAACAAACAAGTAAAGACTGGTTAACCCGTTGGTTGAAGACTGATTGACATGTATAGGATGGTGGGCCGACGGGCTTTCCTTTAAATAAAGTGGTTTGATGTTATTCTCTACTAATTCATGTGATACACTGATTAGAGATATAAGGAGATCATTACTGTACCGACGGGCAAAGAAGGATGACTATATTTACTGAGCCAACGGTTTACTAACACTGAAAAATACCGCGATAGCCAATACTTCTTACTTGTTTAGTGTGACTACTGAAATGCATATTTTTGAGGCATTATTCTTATTATTATACGAATTTATTAGTACTATATGAATTTATTATTATTGTATTATTCTACTACTCCCACCACTGAACTGTTACTAATATTAATATTGATACTATGTGATACTACTGATTCACTATACTTAATACTAAGAATGTGATATACTAAGCACGTGATATAAGAGGCATAGATAACATGTATACAGCCTTATATGATTTTATTGCATTGATTTGAATTTGACAGTCTTTATCGATATTTTGATTTGATATTTTATCCTATTATGGAGACATGATTGATTTATGGATTTGACACTCATACTGGTTTATTGCTTTACTAGCTTTTGTACTGTAGTGTTTTACTTTTTATAGATTTACTGCTACTACATTTGAGTTTTAATATTCTTGTACTTATTCAATGCTCATATGACTGCTACTCCTATGATTTGATCCTTAACATGCATATTGCTCTTTTATCATATTTTGAATTCAGTTATAGGTTTTGGTGACCTGCTAGGCTTTTAGCTCATTATATGTGATTTTAAATGATTTCAGATAAAGAGCCTACCGCTTGAAGCTTTATATTGATGCTAGTATAGTTTTTATATTAGCTTTTAGTTCATATATTTTTATAGCCAGTGTGACTATTGTATATATTCTTTTGGATGCTAATTATATATTGTAAGGATTAACTATAGTAAAATGAATTATGTTTTTCATATTTTATTTTCTTTTTTAATGCAATTAATTAACTCTGGATGTCAGTATTGATCTGGTTGATAAATGATTAAAAAGAAATAGAGAATCAAAAATATATTCTTTCACTTAGATCATGGGATGTTACAACAATGAGTCAGATTTTGATGAAGAAGGGGAAGCTGCTGCTATAAGTGGACCTGCACAGCAACATCCACCACCGTCAATACCACCCTCCACACCTGCCTACCCTACCTACCCTCACGATGAAATAATTCAATGGCTCGAGCGATTAGAAACTTGGCCAGACTATCACATTCAATAACAACAACATCAACATGAGGAAGAAATTAGATGGTTTGGAGAAAAGTTTTCCTCAATTGAAGATCAATTCAACTCCATCCATAAATATTTTTAACAACAACCACCACCACCACCTGATCAAGATCTGACTTACTTTTAGTGCTTGTTTGCTGTGTTTTGAAGTTTTTATGTCATGTAATATTTAGCTTATTTTTTCCTTGTTCCTCCTCTTTTTATGATGTCAAAAGGGGGAGAAAATATATGTTTTAGTTGTATATTTTTTAATAAAATTTGGTTTATATTTCTATTTCTGCTATTTTATTTTTCTGTTCTTATTTCTGCTATGTTTATTCTCTGTATTAAAAAAATAATTTTTAAACCCCTAATTTTTAAATCTATCACTCAGTGAGGGAGAGCTTAGGAGAAAATGATTTTATTTACCTCTCAACTAATTATTTGCATCATAAAAAAGGAGAAGATTGTTGTAATCCAGGATTCCTAGTATGTGATTTTGATGATGATAAATTTTATTTATTGAATTGATATTTTTCTCAGTATATATTTTGTATATTCTTTTTGTTTCTGAGTAGTAACATTGCAAGTAAAATATACACTGCTCAAGGCTATTATAAACTTAAGATTGGGTAGAATAGGATGTCAAGTAAAAGTGTCTATACTTTTAATTTTTTTAATTTTCTATTTCTTATGTCTGGCCACATAAGAGTGTATATAATTGGGTGATCGTGAAAACACACACACATGGGGAGTGAGAAAATTTTAAAGTTAAAGTTTTTGTACTAATCATATTTTACAACTTATAATCGTATTATATGATAAGTTATAGGGAGAATGGATTTAACGGCTAATTAAATAATTAATTTTTGTGAACTAATCATACTGTATGATCTAGATTATATTTTAAGATTCATTACGATCTAAAAAACCTAGCTATTAGATAAATTAAGTAAGATATTCAAAATTTGAATTTTGAACTAATCATACTATACGATGTAATTCGTACTGTATAAAAATTTAAATATCTTACTTAAATTAATCCTTGTAATTAGTTAATTAAATTATGATTTAATTAATGATAGTTGATCATACTGTATGACTTTGATGGTACTGTACGATTGATAGAGATGAAATTTGATCATATCAAATAAAACCATAATTTTTGAACTAATTATACTGTATGATATTCACATCATACTGGATGACCCACTTGAAATCAACTAATCATACTATACGATGAGAGCAGTATGAGATTATTGACAGAGATGATTCCCAATCGTCCCAAGAATCATCCTGTACGAATAGAGAGAAAGAAAATAGTTCATATTAGATGATCTTTGGATAATTCAAATTCAATCAATCAAACTTAAAGCTACATTTAAATCTAGAATTTCAGACTAGAATTCAAGGTTAAAGGCCCTTGTATTATTACCCCTTTTTGAGTGATTTTTAATCACCTAAAAACCCAGTCAAATGACTCCCAATTCAAGATCTATCAATTGCATATTGATTAAACATATCCCTAGGGTCAACCCATCAAATTTGAGGCCAATCTGAGACCTCTAACCCTAAAAACTTGATTGAAATCCAAAGGATGGAAAACCTTCAAATATTTATAGCCTATGCCACTGGACCTTTCACATTGTAGAATTTGACCTTATGACCTTCCCCAAAACCTTTGACTATGTCCATAACCCTTATTATGACATGTTGAATACCTTGATAGACCCAGGTTAACCCACAGTTGACCAGGGGCTCAAATGAACAATTGCCCCTTTAGGGAAAAATTGAAGTTTCGTCTAAACTTCAATATGGCCCAACTAAACCAAGTAATATGACCTCTTCCAATGCATCCTCAACATCATTAGAAGTGCATTGGACCCAAATCTAGGTTTTAGTTTGACTAGGTTGACCAAGTCAACCATGGTTGACCAAAATGCCCTATAAAGGAAGAAATTAGAGTTTTCTTCAGACTTCAACATCGCCAATCCACACCATGCCATGAAACCTCTTTTAATACATCCTGAACATCATTATGAGTACATTGGACTCAAATCAAACCTTGGTCTTGCATGGTTGACCAAGTCAACCTATGTTGACCAAATTGCCCCTTAAGGATCTAAATGGTCATTTCAACTCAAATGGCAATTCCATTATATGAGACCACCTTCATTGGTCTCAAATCACTCATTTGAACCTGTTGGACCCAAACCTAATGCATGGGTTTACTTGGTTGACCAAGTCAACCATGGTTGACTAAATCAACTCTTAACCTACTCCAATGTCAAAATTAATGCTCCAAGCCATTTTAAACTAGATTAACCTTTCAAAATCCTTCAATTGGACATTTCCAACATGCCCAAATTTTTCCTAAGTCAAATCCCCCTTGATTTGACTTGGTCAACTCAATTGGAGGGGTCAAAATGCTCTCCATTTCCATGCATTTGGCCAAAACTTCATGACCATGGTTCCAAACACTTGGCTAATCACCCAAGCAATAAAATACAGCTCCTTGATTGCCATATCACCTCCCTTGACTGGTTTGACCGGTCAAATAGTCAAACTAGCCTTCAAATGGGCTTAGGTGGCCATGCCACCTTAGCAATCCTAAACCCTCACCAAATCCTACTCTAACTTACTGTAGAGTAGCCCACTCCACTCCCAAAGAGGCCTTGGTGTATCCCCTAACCCATGCTTAAGTCATGGTTTTGCCAATTAGGAAAAAAAAGGCAAGTGGTCCCCTCTCCATATGAGCCAAGGGGTCACACTCTTACACCAGCCTTCCCGCTGGCTTCTAATAGCCTTGGTGGACACTTGGCATACATCCAAGCCTCCTGCAATCAAATTTAAGCCATTCAATTCAAAATGTCAGGGCTAAGTGGGGAAAACTTAACCTAATACCTCATTCACCCTCATTCACTTAGTTTCTAAATCTCAAGTAGCCTCCAGCTCTCTAAACCCTTCCTCCAACTTCTCCAATAATTTCCTAAGCTTTCCCAAGCTTTTTTTCAAGCCTCAAAACACTATTTTAATGAAGAGAGATGATTCTAGTGAGAGAAAGTAGGTTTTGCTCAACATCTTTTAATCCAGCCATCATCTGCTTGTGGAGTCATCTGCAATGATGGAAAGGACCTCAGTAGGAGCAAAAAGGAGTCCAAGAACTAAAAAATCCATCCATTGGTTGGTGATAAAACTCAACTTTTAGGTTAAATTTTAATTTGAAACTGCTCACAATCTGTAATGCATGGAGCCTCCAAACTCCAGGCATTAAAAGATTAGATTAACATGAGTTGATGTTTCAAATTTTATAGGATTTGGATGAGTATTTTAAAAATTATTGCCATTTGAATTTTTAGTTCAAAATGAACTAAAAAGTTCTATTTAGAGTAGAACCATCTAATCGTGATACACATGCGATCAAACAGTCCAGTAGCTATTGGATAACATAACTCATCTGATAAAAAAAATAGCAAATCATCATCGGTTCGATCCTTGTCAACATGGAAACATCCCCGCCGTGTGGACTTTGAAGGCCTAAAATTCCTGCTATTATGGTTAAGTCAAAATCGCATTTGCAGTTATGAACTTACCACACATCCTGATACGTGTCAGCAGCAGGAATGGTGGTGCCTCCAGTGACCGCG
Organism: Dendrobium chrysotoxum; assembly: GCA_019925795.1. Classification (NCBI taxonomy): domain Eukaryota; kingdom Viridiplantae; phylum Streptophyta; class Magnoliopsida; order Asparagales; family Orchidaceae; genus Dendrobium; species Dendrobium chrysotoxum. The sequence goes on along the minus strand of CM034299.1, from coordinate 1,375,031 downwards.
CACACCATGCGTCACACCACACGTGCGTTGTATGGCCCACCGTCTGAATTTTCCAAAATTGAATAAAAAATGAATTTAACCAAAAACTTCTAAAAGTCATAGAACGTTCAATTTTTTACCAAATTGAGTGATTTTGGTGTCACTTAAAAGGTATGGACACCTACTATTTATTAAAATTAAATTCAAAGTATTTTGACCAGTGAATTATGAGATTTTGATGATTGTTTAAATTTAATTTTGTTACTTTTCTCACAATCTAGTGGTTAAACTGGACACAAATTTTGATGAAAAATCTTTGAGCATCTTAGGTATCCCCTGCATTTTTCTTAGGTCCATATTCTCTCTAGATTGGTGTGGGATGAATTTACAAAGTGATAAGTCAATTTTGGACCTAAAACTTTAAAAATTCATAACTCTCCAAATTGATAGGTTCAAGATGTGTATTTTTTATGGTTTGCTTCCATATATGTCAGGGTTAGATGACCCAAGTTTCAAACCATTATAACACTAGTGACACCTAAGAAAAATAATTAAGGTCGACGTCTAGATAACTTAGAAAAGAAATTTTATACATACCCAATAGGGGTGAAACTTTGTAAAATTAAACTTAGTGACATTACACACCTTATGTTCAAATTTCACTCAATTTGGAGCCATTAGGTCATAACATTAGGCAAGTTAAAAATCAACCACTTAATGAGGCCTAACATTTAAAAAATAATAATAAATCAAAATTAAATCCAAAAAATACAAAGAATAAATCAAATATTTTAGAATTACATCCTCTACCTAGGAAAATTAAAAGCCCTATCACTGGACATCTAATTTGAGCTTAATTTTATTTTTAAGAAAAATTAATAATTAATTAAATTTATTAATTAAAAATCATTAAAATTTTCAAATAAATTTCAACCCTTGAAATACTTCTCCAGGTCATTACTGACCTTTGGGAGTTATTTCAAGGAGTTTGGCTTGAGTTTGGAGCAAAATCACTAAAACCCTTTAATTAAGCAATTTAATAATTCAATTAAATACTAAAAATTTAAAAATTTATAATTAATTTGAAAAAATTATAAATTAAGCAAACTCAAAGGCATTAAACTCATTTAAGGGTCTAATGTTTATTAAAAGTATCAAGCCTTTAGAAATCGATCAAAGTCAAAAAGTGAATTCTTTAGTCAACTCTAGTTCAAAATTGTATCCAAACTTCAAAAAATCATAACTTAATTTAAAAAAGTCCAAATCTAGCAAACTTAGTGTTTATTTACTTACCTTGGGGTTTAGTATTAGAAAAAATATTAAATCTTTAGAACTTAACTTAAATTAAAAAGTTAAAATTTGACCCCTTAATAAAATGAATTAAATAATTCATAAAATTTCAAAAATTCAATAATTGATTAAATTCCAAAAATACATTAATTTTATTATTAAAATTAGTTAACCAACCCCCAAGTATATAATAAACACTCATTTAATGAAGTTTTTAGGATGGACTACCTTGAGTTGTACGGTTAAGTGTTCTAAGGAGGTTTGATTTCTCGAGCCCACCATGACCACACTATAAATGACTTCAATGGATTATAGAACTTTAAAATTATTTGATTATTAATTATTTAACTAAAATTAAACTATTAATTCAATTATATCAATCTAATTTTTAGGATGGACAATCTTGAGCTGCAGGGCTACGTATCCTTAGGAGGCCTAGTTTCTCAAGCCCACTATGACTATGTCACGAAGCGGTTGATGACCAACATAATTAACTTAATCTTTAAAATTAGATAAATATTTATAAAATACATAACAAACACTCTAGTGATGCTTTTTTTAGGATGGTCTATCTTGAATTACGGGGCTATATATACTAAGGAGGCTAGTTCCTCGAGCCCACTGTGACAACACTACGAATATATATGGAGTGTAAAAATTTAAAATTAATTGAATATTAATTACTTAAACAAATTAAATATTTAATTCAACCGCATCAAGCTAATTTTTGAGATGGACTACCTTGAGCTGAGGGGCTATGTATTTTATAGAGGCCTGGTTTCTCGAGCCCACTATGACAAGACCACAGACCGATTGATGGCAAATAAAATTAATTAACTTAATGATTCAAATCAGCAACCAACCAATTAACTTAAAAATTATTAACCATTAATTTCAATCAATTATTAATTAAATAATACTTGTTACTACTGAGTAACTCGAGCCTACGAGGCTATTAACTTAGCCCCAAGGAAGCTGAAATAAGTTTCAAGGCCCTGGTACAAATAAAGGTAGTAATCACTCAATACTGTATGATTGATTACTCTAAAAAATTAAATCAAATATTTAATAAAATGATTAAAATTAAAATCTAACATAACTAATTATACTGTATGTCCTTGATTGTACAAAATGATTAGTTATTTTGATAAATATCTGCTCTTGAATATGAGTTTCCAAATTTAGGCAAATTTAAATTTATAAACTTTTGACCTAATTATAATGTGCAAATGCATTTATGCTGTACAATTATTAATGAATGTTGCTTAATTTGGACCATTGATTAAGTAATTAAATAAGGGTCAAATCAAGGTTGACATTTGTATTATATGTTCTAAATCATTCAGCATGATCTAATAGAACATTGGGTGGACGAATAATGGTTCATCTGGGATGGTCCTTAATTTGATTCAACTAATGCTATTGTATAATTCATATTGTACAATCTGATCTAACTGAACTAAAAATAGGTATTAATCGAACAGTATGATCCACACTTTCTATTGTATGATCAATATATCAGAATTAAAAATTACGATTTGATTTAAATATCTCATTCAAATTTTTTCAAATATTTGTGCATGAGGCAAACGAGTAACCAGAGCCATATTTCCTTAAGAGAGAGTCCCTTAGAGAGGGAGAGAGGTTTCTCCTTATTTGACAGAGTTTGTCCAATTAACTTGGGAGAGAGAAGGTGAGATTGAGAGGCTATTCCATTGGGAGTCAAGGGTTATGTGCGGGAGTTCACATGGTTGTCCTCGTTAGCTTGCACCTTGATCCTTTAGATTGTGGTTTTAGAGCTCTTAGAAATGAGCTCTAAGGTAGAAGTCTTTGGGTGAAAGACTTGTGATTGGCTTAAGAAGCAAGGGGAGTAGCATCTCCGCCATTGCGAGAAGTTGAAGAAGGGAGTGACATCTCCACCATTATGAGGAGTAGAAGGAAGGAGCAACATCTCCACTATTGTGGGAAGAAGAATGAGGGAGTTTAGGCTTTTTGGGAGGAAGATCTTGTGAAGGGCATTCTACGCTCTCAAATGAAAAATGACTTCTTTATCTTTCTAAGTGCAACAATATTCACTAGTGAAATTCACAAAGTGGAGGACCTTTGGGGAGTGGACGTAGGTCAAGTTAACCGAACCACTATAAAAGTCTCGATTTACATTTTCTTTACTTTTATGCACTTTATTTCTTACAAATTTTATTATCTGAGATTTATTATTTCAAACTATTTGATCAAAATAAATCTTTAATAAGTTTTCTATTAACCAAATTATTTTTTTGAATTACTTCCAAATTAATCTTTAGTATTTCTCTAAAAATAAAAAAATCATGTTTGCAATTTTGTTTTGAAGTTTCATTAATTTCTTAGTTAAAGTTTTGATTAGCCACTTATTCCTAACACCCCCCCCCCCCCCCCCCCCCCCTCTTGGTTTTGTTGGGACACTTTCATATATAAAAAATTTGAGAGCATGTCTGGCCAAACTCCATTCCGACAAGTCAATCCAATGCTTTGGGTCACCAACCTTGTAAAGATCATATTGCAAGATCCCCATTATATAGTTCAAACAAATAAAGAACTTATTAAGACGAACCACATTTGGAAAAAAAGATATGATTCCATTAGTCAACAACTTTGTTCAGATTGTAATGTACGATCCATATATCAGACTATACGATCTGCCCATAAAATTAACCAAATAAGGATTTTAATATTTAATTAAGTGCTTAATATAAATACTCATTTAGAGATATTGATAGAAGTCTTTGGACTTCTCAAGCTTTCTTGGGTGAGATCAAGAGGGCAGAGAGAGAGCTTTTTGATAGGCTCATTCTATTGTGTGTGTGTGTGATAGAGAGAAGGAGAGAGAGATAGGAGATATTGTGAGGGATCTTTTGGAAGGGTGTTCAAGAGATTAGGTTGCACAAAGATTATTTTTCCTACTCTATGTCCTTCATTCCTCAATTTTGGTAGAGTGAGGGCTCTTGGGTATAAGAGCTTTGAAGAGTCTTGGTCAGAAGACTCTCGTTTTAGCTGGAGGCTAGTGGTGAGGCCTTTTCATGGTATTGGGTGAAAAAAGAGGGAGACCTTTTAGGGAGAGAGAAGTGGTGTACAAGGGTATTCTCCAGTCTATATGAAACAAAAAAACTTATGTGCCTTGTTGGGAGCAAAAAGAGTAGATAATGGAATTCCCGGGGGGAGACTTCGGGGAGTGGATGCAGGTCAGGTTGATCGAACCATTATAAAATTCAATTTATGTTCTTTTTCTTTTGCTTTACTTTACTTTCTGCATTTTTAATTTGTTGCTACTTGCTTTGATCTGTTGTTGTTGCATGTAATTTTGAATTTTAAAACTATATATATGTAACATAAATTTTAAAGATTTTTATTGCTCTCAAAATTATTTTGAAATAAAACTTTAAAATTACAATTTTGAGTTTACCAATTAGTTTATTTTTGCTATGATTTGTCATTGTCATTATGAAATCATTGTTATTACTCTGAAATAATTTTTAAATAAGCCAATCCCTCCCCTCTCCCCTCGGTTGTGCCTAGTCACTTTCGATTACCACTATAAAGCATTTAATTTTTAATATTAATGATAAAATTAGTAAACATATCATAACTTAATGTTAAGAGCTTAGTATTAAAAAAAATCTTTAAACTGTGTAGAGGAAGCTCAAGTCCTAATATATAATTCCTTCTATTTATTGGTTATGGAGTGTTTGGATAAGATATAATTCAATCATAAACACTTACATAAAGCTCTTTTTTTTAGTACTAAAGCATTTTTCATTTTGGTGCTCAATCTTTCTTTATAATTTATACATGTCATGAAATTCATATATAAATGTTGCAACAAAATTTAAATTTACATAGAATGGTGAGAGAATGAAATATATGGTCCTAGGGTGAAAGCCATGCACAACCTCAGAAGATAAATGATTAAAGAATTGCTGACAAAAAGCGTTATAGGCAAACCTAATAATATAAAGGTATAAGTCCTAATTATATATACTCTTGGCAGCCAGATATCTAAGAAAGTGTCTAAAAATCTCAAGCCAGCGCTTTTCAATTTTTATATTATCTTCCAAAAATAAGAGATAACTATATATATATATATTCTTAAATGATGGTAGAAGGCAACACATGTAATCAAACTATCCATTGAAGAATAATTTAACCTCATTAGAAGCATTAGTGGTTCTAATGCAAGAGATAAAATTTGTCAACTTACAAAAATTTATTTATAACAAACATCATGTCGGTTTGGCCCAATGAGTGGATAGACCTTAAACATGGTCCATAGAAAACATCCATCTAAGAATGTGAAGGAATGTGTAATCTGATGCATCAACAAATGTGTATGGTTCATTTGCTTATCTAGTAGGCACGACACTGGCCAATCACTTGGGTTAAACCTTAACACACTAAGGCCAATAAAACTTGTCTATTTTCACCCAACATGACAAACTATCATAATTATTGATTTTTTGTGCCAAAGCAAAAGCATACATGTGGTTGATATGTACCGACATTAGAAAAATATAAAAGTCAACCAAGTTATAACAATTAATCCATTGCAACACAAATCCACCCAACAACTAAAGTTGATGATAACAACCTTAATGATGACCAACCAAGACCTGACTAGACCCAACAGCTACAACAACCTACTACTCTAGCAACAACCCATCTCTTTCCTATAGCTGATCGAACTCTTCGACTCATCTACCTGATCATATGATTATCAAACATGTCGGCTTTTGCACTCGGACACATGATAAACTAAGTGAAGCTAAACATTTTGACACCTATTTATTAAGCAAGAATGTTAGATGAGTTTCAAATTAATGGTGAGTGCCATTAGCGAGTTCTCATAGCAATAACATTTAATTGACTAATGGGTTCTTTGGATAAGTAGTAGAGTTCATCAAGTGTGTAGGCTTGTTGAATAAGCTACAACTTTAGTCCTAATGTGAGTTCAATAGCTAAGCACTAAAGAATGAGTAATACACAGCTCGCCTTAGCCTATTAGTTGAGAGCTTAGGCTACCAACTAAGAGGCATTGGGTTCAAGTCTTTGTGTATGCGATGTGTGCGTGAGTTTGCCTTAATTGGCCTAAATGTCCCAAAAAAAAAAAAAGAATGAGTAATTATTGGCTTCCCGATGACTTATGTATATGGAAATCTAAGTGGCTCAATGCATACTTGAAGCGACTTCAAACTTTGGCAAAATATGCATTATTGGTTATTCAAGTCTATTCATAATCAACAACTTGTTGAAATTTATTTAGACTTCTAACGATCTGATCAGCCTAATCAAGATAAATATATTTGTATAAATAATATCTTTGTTGATAGCTGATGAAGAAGAAAAAAATTCAAGAGTTCCTTGATGTGACTCTCTATATAGAATTAAAAATAAAGTTCTATAAACAATCATACATTTAACAATTATCAAATGACAATGCAATCATAATTATAAGAGCCATAAAACTTTCATAGTAAAAATCTCTCTCAATAATATTCTAATAACTTTATTTTTTTAAATTTCAAATATCATAATTTTATTTTAATCAAAGATTTTTTTTTATTGAAGGATTTTTATGGCAAACCTAAACCCTAAACAAAAGCATAATATCATCAAATGAAGGAAATGAAGTTAGCTCCTATCAGTGGACAAGGAGTTAGGATTGTTGATGAAGCAGCTTTGCGTAGCTTAGTAGAACAATGCCCTCCTTTTCGACAGCGAAAAGGACATCTCTCATGTGGAATCCTTCAAGTGGAGTCCCCAACCTTATAGCTGCGTGGGCCGAGAGCATCCTGTCCATCCATCTCGACATTTTATCTGATGGACGGTTGTGATCACTGCAATGACTACCTCAATCTCCATGAGTGGCCTAAAATTAAAGCAGCTTGGAAAAAGCGGCCCAAAGCTGAGAATTGACAGGCCGCTTTATTTGAGTGCTTTTTGGGCCAAGGCCCACTGACAACTGTCCAATTATTGCTGGAGGTGGGGAGATTAGGCGCACGACGGTGACGGGATTCTTATTCTCAGTGGCTTTGTAAACTACTTCACCGAATGGTTTAAAATTAGGGCATCCTTCCTACAATATATCAGGATGATTTTAAAAATCAACTACATGACTAAGAAATTAGATGATTTATTAATATTTTAAATTTAAAAATAAAATTTAAAATTTTTTCACATATATGGCTGATTTTTAAGGCCATTCTAATACTTTTTTTGTCAGAATCTTCTTACTCGTTGATTTCATAAAATTTTAATACCAACTCATTCTTTTGTTAATATTTATAAATTTATTTATTTGTTAGTTAAAATAATTATTTGATATTATTTAGTTATTTCTTTGATGATACATTTTAGATTATTCTATTTATTTTCTTAAATCTAACACATTTCAAAATTTATGTATGTTATTAGATATATAAGTAATGTTACATCATTAAAAATCTAGTTAATTGGATCCAAATTTTGATGCATGGCTGAATAAAAAAAAATTTTAATTCAAATTTAGAACAGTTCGAACTCTAATTTCAACAAGCTTATGATCGAATTGAACATATAGATGAAACGAACTTAAAGATAACAAAAGTGATTCAGTCTAAGTCTAAATAAACCATAATTGCCAATGACAAATGACTCACCATAGCACAAAATATCCCATAGAGTCATAACGCATAACACATGATACGACATGCGTCATTCTAAATATGGTGTACAATATAAAATATTTATAAAAGTAGATATTAATATGAAATATCATTAAACTAAAAGATAAGCTATCAAGATAATAAAAAACAACCAAAGTGATGCATAAGTTCAAGTAATCAACACATCAATCTAATAGTTCAATCATTTTTTAATGTTTAATGATTTTGTAAGAGTTTAATCTACTCTTCTTGGGAATTATAATCACCAACAAAAATAAAAAAGTGCTTCATTCTATTTATCATCATTATCTCATATTTCATAATCCTCTTCATCCTCCTCATCATCTTCATTCTCTAATTATGGAGTTCCTTAGCCATACGCCAACTATCAATCAGTTGTAAGTAATGAAATATTTATTTTCTATTATGATAAAATTACAACTCAATCTTATTATTCAAACAAAGATACATGGAGAACGGGTAGTCCTTGTCTTACACCTAGAGGAATAACAAATAAACATTCACCCCTAATATATAAACTTAATTCATAATTAATTTTCTCTTCTTCACTTACATCTTTAGATAATCTTCCAATACATGAATATAGTCCATCAGTTAATTCAATATTCTTGGCAATATTAGGGTTATTGAAAAAATATTCAGGATTTAGTAAGTGTACTGATGCATGTAATGATTAGTGAAGTAGCACTTTTCATTTCTATCAATAATTTTAAAATTTTATTCATATTTATCACTATTGTTAAAAATTATACCAATTGCTTCTTTTGCCCTATCCATTATTTCATATATATGTCATTGGGGGCTTCCTTTCTCCATCAACCAAACTAAGAACCTTCAATAATGGCCACCTACTTTTAGGGCATACACTATAGTGTTCAAAAATGTTTGTTGCAATATGGTATGTTGAGACATTTTGCCTTTGCTTCTTTTGAATAAGGACCCAAAATAAACTCATTAAAAGTAAACATTTTCTTCAAATTCAATTATTGTTGATGAAAATGTTGTAAAGTCAAGAAGGCCATTGCGAAACGAGTCATGGCGGGCTTCACAAGTGATCTTTGATTTGTACATCTTCTCATTAAGTCAAGTAAGTGAGGCCATGAATATATGAAACTGTGTACCACCACCACTTTCTCAAAGCATCACCATAGTTTTTAAAATTTTAAAGATATCCTCCATTATGAAATTTAAATAATGAGCGACATAGGGAATCCAGTATATGTGGGGATATTTATCTATGAAAAACTTTCTTTTAATGTCATCAAAATTTATTGAAAGATAAAAATTCATTCTTTGTATGAAATAACATAGGTTTAGGTTGTGTCAAACCTACAAGGACATTATCAGTAATAATGTGAATCACACTATGTGGCCTAATAATCTCAATATACTTGCAAAATAACTCAAACATCTTTACTGCATTCTTTGAAAAAGAATTGTCATTTATTGACTCTATGAATGCAGTCCCTCTCAGACAGTTCACAACAGAATTAAGTAAAATTCTTTCAATCGTTGATGTCCATCTATTTCCCATAAGAAAACAATTGCATCATGCACAATCTTCTTGTTAACCTTTTTCTTCAAGTAAGTAGCTCTTACCTCATGATAGCTAGGTGGTTTCATCCCAAGATTAAATTATCTAAATGCCTCAATCACAACAGAGAAGCTTTCATATTTCATTGCATTGAATGGAACCTTGCATCTACTGACCTCATTTTTAATGAAGTTTAACTAAACCAAAATCAACTCAATCTAAACTAATATCAAAATCAAATTAAATCCAAATCAAACACCAAATCCTTTCAATTAGTAGTCACCTGATGGCTACCATTTGACCCCTCTTACTATATCATTAGCAATCACCTAAATGATTGCCAATGATATGAGTATAACAAATTTAATCAACCTAATCCAAAACTAAAGTCAAATGCAAAATTTCAAACCAAAAATCAAGGCCAAAGTCCCTTGTCCCATAACCTATTTTGAGGAATTTTTCAATCATCTCAAAACAAAATCAAATGATCTTGGATTCATGATTTGTCAATTGCATATTGATTAGACATGTTTCTAGGGTCAATCCTCCAAATTTTAGATCAATCCAAGCTCTCTAACCCTTAAAACTTTATTGAATTCTAACGGCTGTAAAACTTTTAAATATTTACAGCCCATGCCACTGGGCTATGCATCTTGTGAAATTTGACCTTAGGAGCCTCCTCAAAACCCTTGAACATGTTCATGATAATTTTTATAGCATGTTAAACCTAAAACCGAACTTTTGATGGATCTTGGTTGACCTTGGTTGACTATGGGACCACTTGAACCCAAAACCCCTAAAATCAAACCTTTTCATAAAATTCAACATGGATCATTCTAATCAACCTTTGGAAGCTATTCTAATGCATTCCAATCATCATTTGGGATGTATTAAAACTAAACCCATCCTTGGTCAACCTTGGTTGACCAAGTCAACCACGATTAACCCAAAAAGCCCTTTATGCCCCCACTTACATTTCAAACATAAAGACTACCTCTTTGCATGATATCTCTTCCAATAAGTTTGAAATGCCATTTGGAAGTGAATAAGCCCATACTCAAGCTTTGGTCAAGTGTGGTTGACCAAATCGACCATAGTTGACCAAATAGCCCCTTAAGGGGTCAAACATGCATTTGATGCAAGAAGGCCTTCTCATTATATGGGATCACCTCCATCGAATTAAAAATATCAATTTGAACTTGTTGGAACTAATCCAAACCCCTATTCAAACTTGGTTGACTAAGTTAACCATGGTTGACCAAACAACCTTGCACTTAAACCCATTCCAAACCCAATGCTCTAAGCATCACCAAACCCATTTGAAACCTTGGGATGGCCCATTGGAACCTTAGGGACCTTCCATAAGATACCTAACCCTTAGGTCCACTTGGGTTGGTCATATGGCTTGACCCAAGTGCCCAAAAGAGGCTCTTCTTGAGATAAAATCCAATCTGAACCAAATTAACCCACACCAACACTTGCATTAGGTCTTTCCTGACCCCTTGCACCTACCCTAGGTGGATCATCCCTTGGGCTCACTTGGGATTGGAATTAGGATAACCCAAAGTTTTCAAAACCACTTGGGCTAAGCTAATTTTGAACCTAGGCACAAAAAAGCTAAATTGACAGTTGCATTGGATAGCCTTTGGTCCTATGCACCTACCATGGTCAGCCCAGCCCCTGGGCTAGCCTGGATTAGAAATTGAGCTAACCCAAAGTGCCCACAAATGGCCTTCCTAATCCATATCACTAACTAGAATTCTTGAGGCCCAATTGACCCATCTATTGGTCAAGCACCTTCCAAACACCTTCCCACATCCCCCCCCCCCCCTAAGTGGTGGCCGATTGTGGCAAGAGCAGGTGAAATTGACCACTAGTGGTCCCCCTTTCACATAAGCTAAATCATGCCCTCTCTCAGTGTGAGCTCACCCATATCTAGCTTAGGGAACATTCTCCAGTAATCCCCTTTAGCTAGCAGCCATCTTGGGGGTCTGCTTGAGCAATCCCGATTGTCCAAAGCCATTAGAGAGGTCTGAATAAGGCAAACCATCCCAAGCTCTCCCATTCCCTCCTATCATTTTTAAAAGAATCCTCAAAGCCACATAAAGCTCACTGAAGCTTCCCAGCCACTTTGGTGCACATCTCCGACAAGTTCAAGCGAGCCCCAGTGAAAACTCTCTGTCTAAACACCAACTCCACCTCAAGTCATCCTCCAACCAAGCTTCCTTGAGGAGAAATGTTCCTGAGGATCATACAAACTTGCTTAAAACAAGTTTGAGGCATTTGGAGCATTCACTGAGGTAAACAATCAATCTCGAGCTCCCTAGCTAGGCAGTTCAGTCAAGTGTGAAGTTAACCTTCAAACCACCATATTCTAACCATTAGATTGGAGGTTCACGTTATGGTGATGCTCCCTATGAAATTTCATTCGATTCTACCAACAAGATCTCTTGGATTATGCCAGACTGTGCTTACGATTGAGAACGCCTATGGGAGGTGGAAGAAAAAATCATAACCATTTATCTTGATCAATAGTTCCAATTAGATCCTGTGATCTTCAAATAGATCAAATCCTAGTAGTGTGATCCCGGATCAGATGGCTACAATTAATCCCATGATTTACCATTAGCCATCAATTATTAGCCAACCAATCATGCAGCGCTGCGTGTTAAAGCGTGCTGACTGTGTAATTAGTTAAATGAAAATTCAAAAAAAAATCACCATAACTTTTATATATATATATATATATATATATATATATCTCCTCACAGACTTATCCAAATAGGGTATTTTTAGGCTCATTGGAAAGGTCTTGAAGAGACCTACAGAAGATTTATGGTTTTAAGCTCTAATGCTTCATGAAATTAAAGTTATTTTAGAATTAATCTTATGGTTATCTTTACAAAATGCCATTAAATTATTTTACCAGAGCTTGAGACTTTGGGGGATTGTTCATGGGCATGTTACTAATGTATCTAAAATTAATCTTCCTATTTGAATCGATTAAGGGCTTTATTTGGTTAATTCAAATTTATGGGCCAATAATTAACCCTTAACTTTGAATTAGCTAATCCCCTTTCCAATAGGAATTATCTTTCCAATTTTTGTGGATTGGTTGTGTTTGGTCTAAGGATTAAAAAGCTCTAATTTCCCTTCGACTAGTTTGACATAGATAAATCCCTAAGTGCATAGATGCATTTGCCTTAAAATATTAAACTATCAACCTTAGGGGGCCCACCATCAGGCCAATTTCAGTGGGCTTGAAGTGTGGGTCCTAGTGGACCTATGTTTAAAATTTCATTGCAATTGGATAACTTTGGCCCATTAGTTTGTAATCCAAAATTTCACCTATATAACTAACTTAATTTCTTAATTAATTCATAAGTTAATTCAAAAAAATCCTAAAAATACAAATTAAAGCTCAATTCACTCATAATTAAGTCTTAAACACAAAAAAATAAATATTCCTATCACCAACCTTCATAATAAATAGTAATTTAAAAATTAAGAAAAATAATTAATTAATCAAATAAAATAATTAAAAATACCAAAATAGTCCCAAACACTTGAAATCGCCTCTAAGAGCCATTATTGACACTTAGGGGAGATTTCAAGAGGTTTGGAATTGATTTGGTACAAAAATCATAAAACCTCTCTAATTAGATAATTAAATAATTCACTAAAATCATCAAATTTCTAAATTTATAATTAATTACAAAAAAAACTAAAATGAAAAAAGTTAAAGGCATTGAACTCACAATTGGATCTAATATTTATGAAAAATATGAAATCTCCATAATTCCATATAAATCATAAAAAAAACTAAAATTTGACCATGCTTGACCCATTAATTATGATTAAACATCCAAAAAATTATAACTAATTTAACAAAAATCCAATTCACACAGACTAAATTGCATTAAATCAAAAATAAAATCAAATATTTATTAAAAATATAAAGCTTCCAAAATTTATATTAAATTGAAAAGTAAAATATAAAGTCAAACTTACTTAAGGGTTTTAATTAAGAACTCAATAAATCTAATTAAATCTCAAAATTTAAAAAATCATGCAACTTAATGAACTTAGATAAATGGTCAAAATGTTAATACCATCATACCAAGTGTAATTACTGGGTAACTTGGGCCTACGAGACAATTAAGTTAGCCCCAAGGAGAGTGAAATAAATTTTACAGCCCTGGTGTAAATAAAGGCAATTGCCTTTTAATCTAAATAATTAATACATAAATTATTTAATAAATCAATTATAATAATTTAATCAATAAACAAAATTATACTTAAATCTAAAGATAATTGCAAGGTAATCCGCGCTTATGAGGCTATTAAGTTAGCCCCAATGAGGGTGAAATAAACCTCATGGCCCTGATGTAAACAAATGTAGTTATTATTCAATTTAAATAATTAATAATAAATTATTATTAATTGGAAGCCTTTGTACCTTATATTAGACCCTACTTGGAGAACATAAGTGTATTGGATTTTAAGGCTTAAGGACTAAAACATCTAATTGAAATTTAGGACTTTAGAGAATTAGATTAATCAACTTTAACACTTAAAACTCATTTTGAATTTAACATTAAAACACTAAAACTTAAACTCAAACTAATGCTTTCCTTAACCTAAAAATAAACAAAATGAAACATTAGACATCTTTAAAGAATAGCCAACTTAGGATACTTCCAAACCATACAGCCCGATACACACACACTTTAGATGGCTTATTAGGAAAACTAATTCTAGTTTTAAACTACTCTGTTGTTTTGTTATAAATGTTTTTTCTCTGTAATATGAATTTAACGTGGTTTTTATGCATATTGATTATTATAGTTTGATGTGATTTATGATGTTTATGATGTGATGTTTCTACGATGATGTTTATGAAATGATATGTGATGGGCACTAGATTTTCTAGGTGAGAAAAGATCTTGATGTTAACATATTTTCTACAAGTGGCCATACTTATACAAGGCTATAAAAGGGGGCTAATTAAAATATGATTAATAGAATTTTTTGCAGGTGATTTAATTACACAGTCCCCTACAAATTAAAAGCATGGCCAAATGAATGTGCTTGCTTAGAGAATGTGCAATTGATGATATATAAATGCTTGAAATTTTTGATGATTTTATATGTACTACTTAGGATAACTTGTAGAGTGTATAGAGTCTTTTATTTTTTTCCTAAAAATGTAAATGTAAATTTAAAAGAGTTATGAAAGTTAATTAAAGTGGAATGTTTAGTATCCAATTTGGACTCCAAAGAGGAAAGAAATATCCCTTAGGGAGAGCTCCTTTTATTTGGAGATACAAATTTGAATAATTTGAGATCTAAAGTGAAATGAAACACCCCTTCGAGGAAGAGTTCTTTTCATTTGGATGTCCAGACATGATGAATCTAAGGAACTCGAAGAAAGGAGCTAAAGAAATGAAGATAAAAAAATATTTTACTTTAAAACTTATGTCATTTGTATGAAACACCTAGATGTTGTTAGTAAAGCCCAACCACTTTAATTTCTGCATACCCTAGTTTATAATTAATTGGTTTTGTGAATCTGGATTCAAGGACTATGATTTTGATGATAGCAAACCTTTTTCATTTCTATTTAAGTGTTTAACATTTTAGGTACACAAGATCAATTATAATTCGAGCCAACTCAAGATCGAGTCAGTTCATTTGTATTTTCAGGTTCAATGTAATTTTTCATCTTTTTTGAGTCAAGTGTAATGTAACGGATCCCCAAGCTAAGTAACCTTGCACACACACACACTCAGAAGGAGAGTTTTAGTGAGTTAGATTTTCTGTTCAAATTTTATTCAAATCGTCCTGAATGATATTCATATCATCCTGATAATCCATTAAAAATAGAAATCCTAATTAAGGCAGCCATGTTAAGTCGATTTGATTAAGCAGATCGTCCTAGATGATATACTCATCGTACAGGAAGATATGCTCAAATAAAAAAATCTCAGCCACCAGATCAAGTTAGGCAAGTTTTTATTTTTAGATTTTTGGTCTGATTATCCTGGATGATACACGTATCATCCTAAATGATCCATTACAATCATGCCTAAATTAGTCTGGTGATTAAGAAAAGTAATTAAGGTCAGATTGATTCGATCGTATAATCCTAGACAATCGCAGATCATCCTGGATGATCAATTAAAAATTATGACCATCCAGTGTATTCCACATGGATAACCCGAACAATCCTCTAGACGATATTCTTGATTTTACACTAATCATATCGGATGATATCAAAATCATCCCAGCTGATCAGGTCATTTTGATATCGTCTAGCATGATTTGGTTGTACGACCCAAACAATGTGTAGGACGATATTGGTGTTTTTGAACTAATCGTACAGGATGATAGAGATATATCCTGGACGATCAAGTCATTTTCAGACTGTCCAGCATAAGTTGCCTTGGATGACCCGAGCTGTCCTCTGGATGATATTTTTGAGTTACACTAATTGTCTCGGATGATATTAGAATCATCCCTGATGATCGTAGAATTATCCCGGATGATCTGAACAAATTTTGTCTTCTAATCGTCTAGAGGAACCAGATCATCCAGTTAGATATGAGTGATTTTATAATGATCGTACAGGACGATCTACCGATCATCCCTGTTGATCTTTGATGACAAGTTGAAATTTAGGGAAATTTTTGAGCCTTTGTATTTAAGATCTCTTATCTTCTATCGTAGAGATCTTTTGTCGCTATCCTTTCCTGTGAGAATCTTGAGAGAAAGAGAGGGAGAGAGAGAGGATCTTGTGAGGGGGAGTTTGTGAGGTGTTCATAAAGGCTACTCCAAGTAAGGATCTGAGTCATCTTCTCCGGTCGTGATCTCTTGTCTTGTTGGTGTCTCTATGGAAGGATCATCTGCAAGAAGATTCAGGTTCTCTACTTGCTTTAGGAGGAAGCGAAAGGAGGTAAGGTTCTCTGCCTGCTTTAGGAGGAAGCGAAAGGAGTTTAGTTTCTCTGCCTCATCAGGTTAGTGAAAAGGAGTTTTGTAAAGGCTTCTCCACCTTGTTGTGGGAGCAGAAGGAGAGTCACTTTGTTTTAGTGTAATACCCAGAGGGGAGGCTCCAGGGAGTGGACGTAGGTAAAGTTGATTGAATCACTTTAAAATTTGGTGTGTTCTTTCTTATTATTTTCTGCACTTCATTTTTCTGTTGATGATCGTGTGATTTTTATTATTGGTTTGTTTTGTTAAACATCTGCACATCATCGCAAAACTAAAATCATTTTAAAACATTCAAAAAGATTTTCAAAATTATTTTTCCTCATAAATTTTTAAAATAACCAATTCACCCCCCCCCCCCCCTCTTAGTTAGCCTTGGGCTAGTTCTTAAGGGCTTAACATTCCTATCAAACTTTTAAGTGGTATCAGAGCGGGATTCATAAAATCTTGTTTTGAAAAACTTTTGAATTTGATCAATGGCTAACTTTGGTAATAGAAATACTACTGAAGGTTATTCCATCATACGACCCCGTTATTTGATAACATACCTTTTGATTTTTGGATAACTCGCATGTCCACCTTTTTGCAATCTATTAATTATCGCATGTGGATGTTTGTTAAAGATGGTTATGAAGCACCTTTTAGACTTATTAATGGTATTAAAACTAAACTTTCATTTGTCGAATGGACCTTTAATGATCATGATTTAGCACAACTGAATACAAAATGCTTGAATTATTTTTTCTATGCTTTAAAATCTAATGATTACATACGTGTCTCTACTTGCACAACTGATAAAGAAATTTGGGATAGATTATGCATTACCTATGAAGGTATATCTGAAGTTAAACAGTTTAGGTTAAACATACTGCTTCATGACTACAAACTCTTTCACATGAAACCTAGTGAGTCCATATCTGAAATGTATACTAGATTCACTCAAATTGTCATCTCCCTGCATGCCTTAGGAAGAGAGCTTACTAATTATGAGAAAGTTAACAAGATTTTGAGATTTTTACTTTCTTTCTATGATGCCAAGACAACTGCGATCACTGAATCTAAGGATTTAAATGCTTATTCTACTGATAATTTACTTGGATCACTAATTGCTTACGAGCAAGGAGTGAACCAAAGATAACTTGATACAGGTGAGAAGAAGAAAGAGAAAACTGTGGTGTTGAAGGCCAGTGATACGGATACTAATACTTCTGGGTCTGATAGCGATAATGTTACCTTAATCATTAGGCAATTCAAAAACTTTCTAAGAAAGAAGCACAAGAACTTTCAGAAGTTGATCAAAGATAAGAGTAGCAGAAATTTAAAGGTTCTTCTGATATAGTTTATTTTGAATGCAGGAAGCCTGGACATATAAAGGCTGATTATCTTATATTTAAGGCTCACCCAAGTAAGGAGAAGGGTGAGGAGAAACCCAAGTTTAGAAAGGATACGAAGAAGATCCAAAAGGCTTTCTGGGCGGATTCAACATCCGACTCCTTTGAGATTGAAGCTGAAGAGGAGACAAAAACTTGTGTTTGATGAAGGATGATCATCTTGGTCAGTCTGAGCAAGAAGAGGTATGTGATATAACCTATAATCAATTACTTGATATTTTTGAAAAAATTCATTCATCATATAGGAAACTTAAGAAAACTCATGCTAGCCTGAAAATAGATTTCTTAAACTTGCAAAAAGCGCATGATATTTTGCTTAAGGATTATTCTACACTAGATAGTAATCATATGTCATTACTTGATGAATTTGATGGGTTGAATAAAAAGCATTATGAACTAATTATTGAGCATGATTCATTAAAAATATTGCATGTTGATTTAGAAAGAGCTTTTAAAGAATTAGACACCATGGCATGTGACTTAGATAGTAGTGAACAAGCATTAAAATTTGAAATTATAGATATTAAAAAGGAAAATAAATTTCTAAGTATAAAAATTAGTGCTTTTGAGAATAATGTAACACCTCCTATATTTGCACAATTTTATAAACCTCTATCATTTGAAGAATCTCATTCAAAATTATCAAAGCATATTTCATCTAAACCTAGGAAGAGACACTTTCATCCCCGTAGATTAATTAATCTTTTTCCTGGTGTTAAATGTTTCTCATGTGGCATGTTAGGACATATCTCTCACACATACACCGTTCACCATAGTACACATTAGGTGTGGTGGCCCAATTTACATGTTTCACAGCATAGCACACATGCATTGCATTCTTCTTTTTATAAGAAGGAACCCAAATCTGTTTGGGTTCCTAAATCTGTTGTTTGATAATTTTGTAGGTGTGCTCTCACACAAGACCTCGTGAGAGCATGTGGTACCTGGACAGCGGATGCTCAAGATATATGACTGGAGTTACAAATCAATTCATTTCACTGGAGGCCAGGGCTGGAAGCAAGGTCACTCTTGGAGACAACACCACCAGGAAAGTGGTGGGCGCAGGTATAATCAGAAACTCAAAGAACTTTTTTATTGAAAATAATTTACTTATAGATGGACTAACATACAACCTGCTCAGCATCAGTCAGTTTTGTGACAAAGGGTTCATCATCAAGTTCCTGGCAAATACTTGCATTATAAGCTTAAATAATAATATTATTTTACAAGGCAAGAAGATCAATAATGTCTACATACTTGATTTAAATAATATTGAATGTGCTATTTTATTTTGCTTAAAAATTGTTGCTGATGAGTCTTGGTTGTGGCACAGGAGATTATATTATGCCAGTATGAAAACCCTTAGAAGAGTCACCCAAAAGGACTTAATTAGAGGTGTCCCCAAGCTTAAGTTCACTAAGGACCACCTATATGATGCCTGTCAGCTAGGAAAGAAAGTACAATCCTCTTTCCACTCTATTAAGGACATCAGCACCTCTAGACCTTTAAAATTCCTTCACATGGTTCTCTTTGGACCCATTAGCACTGCCAGCTTAGGGGAAAAGTCTATGGATTTATAATTATTGATGATTACTCGAGATTCACTAGGATTAGATTTCTATCACATAAATCTGAGTCATTTTAATGAATTTAAATCTTTCTTCACTTAGATTCAGAAGAAGTTAGGTTGTGAGATCTTAATCATTCATAGTGATCATGATAGAGAGTTTGAAAATATGAGATTTAAAATATTCTGTAAGGAGCAAGGGATTAGCCACAACTTTTTAGCTCCTAAGACCCCTCAGCAGAACATGGTAGCTGAAAGAAAGAATAAAACCTTAGTGAAAGCCGCTAGAGCCATGCTTGCTAAGTTTTCACTTCCAAAATACTTTCGGACAGAAGCGGTGAACACAGCCTGTTATGTGTTGAATAGGGTGAATGTTAGATCCAATCTGAATAAGACACCCTATGAGATCATTAAGGGTTGAACTCTAAACCTGTCCCACCTCCATGTCTTTGGCTGTAAGGTTTTTTTTCTTAACAATTGGAAATCATCCTTAGAAAAATTTGACCTAAAATCTGATGAAGGAGTGTTCTTAGGCTATTCTAGTGTGGGGAAATCCTTTAGGGTGTTTAACAAGAGGACTTTGGTGGTGGAGGAGACTACTCATATAGTGTTTGATGAATTTGATCCTAAAGTTGTTAGAGCTGATGAAGAAGAGGAAGTAGGAGAGATTACCCAAGTAGTTAAAAATACAAATTTAGAGGAAATGGTAGAACCACAAAACACCTTGCCTAGAATTGGAGATATTCTTTGAGTCATCCTAAAGAATTGATCTTAGGAGACCCTTCTGAAGGTGTTAGAACTAGGCATGGACTTAAGAAGGAATTAAACTATTCTGCCTTTATCTCAATGATTGAACCCACCAACATCAATCAAGCCCTTTCTGATAAATTTTGGATATTAGTTATGCAATAAGAACTTAATCAATTTGTGAGAAATGATGTTTGAAGGTTAGTAGAAAGACCTAAAGATCAAAGTGTAGTTAGAACAAAATGGGTATTTAAGAATAAAATGAATGATTCTGGTGTGGTGGTTAGGAATAAGGCAAGATTAGTGGCTAAGAGGTACAACCAAATATAAGGGATTGATTTTGAGGAGACCTTTACCCCTATAACTAGATTGGAAGCCATTAGGGTGCTACTAGCCTTTGCCTATTATAAGGGATTTAAGCTTTTTCAAATGGATGTCAATAGTACCTTTTTAAATAGGATAATAAAGAAAGATGTCTTTGTAGAGCAACCCCTAGGTTTTCAGAGTTTTCAATATCCTAATCATGTTTACAAATTAAAAAAGGCCTTATATAGATTGAAATAGGCACTCAAAGCTTGGTATAAGAGGCTTAGCACATTCCTATTAGAAAGAGAGTTTGTTAAGGGTAGCATAGACACAACCCTTTTTCTTAGAAAAATAGGAGATAATCTATTCATTATCAAGATCTATATTGATGATATACTTTTTAGATCTTCTGATAAAAATTTATGTGATAATATTTTTAAGATAACGAGTAAGGAGTTTGAGATGAGTATGATGGAAGAGTTGTCCTACTTTTTGAGGTTTAGCATAAGGCAAATGGATGATGAAACCTTTTTGAATCAATCAAAATATAAGGACATCTTGAAGAAATATGAAATGGATAAAGCTAAGCCAATCAACACTCCCATAAGTTTCACTGTTTAGTTAGATAAGGATTCAAATAGAAAATCTGTTGATCAGAAAAAGTTCAGAGGAATAATTGGATCACTGTATTACCTGACTGCTAGCTGACCTGATATTATGTTTAGTGTTTATCTTTGTGCTAGATTTCAAGCTGATCCTAAGGAATCCCACCTGATTGTAGCTATGAGAATCCTTAGATATCTCTTAGGGACCCAAAACTTAGGAATCTGGTATCCTAGGCACAACACTTCTTTTAAGATTATTGGATATTCTAATTCTATTTTTACAGGATGAAGGGTGGATAGAAAGAGTACTTCTGGAACTTGCCTTGTTTTTATTTGGACCCAAAACTTAGTTATTTATTGTTCTTCTTTTTAGTTATTTACTGTTTATTCCTTTAAGAATTAGATCACTACTCACTGCTATTGATAAACTGGATTTCTGATCGAGAGTTTTGCCTTGTTTTTATTTGGAAGCTTATAAGCAGTGATTGACTCCTCTGAATCTTTTAAGGGGAAGAAATATTGATGATTATTTCTCTTCCTCTAACTCCTTTAATGGTGTATTTTTTCTTTTGGATAAAAATCTTCTTCAAAATTAAAAAGTTAGTTTTTTAAATAGAGATCTATTTTATCTTCCTACAGTAATTTACCTCATATAAATGGTATTTTTAAAGCTTTGAATCATTATTATGTTTTTCTTAATTAGGTGATTGCACTTTTCATATGTAGTATGGTTTTATTCTGTAAATTACTCATCCTTATTGTAGAGAGTGAGCTTTATCTTTTCTTATGTCTGGAGGGTAATTTCACAACTGAGATTCTTTAACGATTATGAAAGGAAGCAAGTTTGCAAAAAAAGGAGGTACAAAATGGGCCATAAATGAATAGATGTACAATAACATCAAAAATTAAAAAGATACACAAACTGTATTAAAAATTAAAAGATGTGCAAAGTGCACCAAATAAATTGAAAAAGAGGCACAAAATGAGTCCACAAAGAAATAAGCTTTCTTCTCTTTTAGATCTTTAAATGTCTCAGAAAAATTCATGCGCCACTTAATATTTTCAAAAACTTGAGATGGAAAATCATGATTTCTGATTCCTTACTTTGCAATACTATTTTATCAGATATTTTTCTAGAACGAGGCTTGAAAGGATCTCTTTTTAAATCTAATTTCTTTTCTTTTGAACTAGACTTTTGTTTGAAAGGAATTTGAACCTGTAAGATGTCCGAGATAGAAGTTACAAAAATTAATTTTTAAACTTTTTCTGGATTTCAGCATTGTTGATTTTCTTCTTATCGGCTTTTGAATTAAAAATTAAGGAAAATTCTAATTTACTGGAGCAGATCGATTCCAAAAAAAGGGTTTTTAAAATTTTTTTCTCGTTTCTAGTTTGTCTGCTTTTGCTGATGTTTTTTGTTATTTTTTGTACTATTTTCATTTCTTCTTTGTTTATGTTGTATTTTCCTTTTTGAGATGTCAAAAGGAGGAGTAATTTATGTTGTGGGTCATTGTAAATGTTCAGTTCAGTACTTTGAATTATCAATATTCAAATGATTAATATTTTGGATCATAATTATTCACAATATTTATTTACTGATTTTAGAATTACTAACAGATGTTTGCCATCATTAAAAAGGGGGAGATTATTGTGAATCTGGATTCAAGGACTATGATTTTGATGATAGCAAATCTTTTTTATTTCTGTTTAAGTGTTTAACATTTCAGGTACACAAGATCAATTGCAATTTGAGCCAGCTCAAGATCGAGTCAGTCCGTTTGTATTTTCAGGTTCAATGTAATTTTTTATCTTTTATGAGTTGAATGTAATGTAACGGATCCCCAAGCTAAGTAACCTTACACACACACACTCACTCAAGGGGAGAGTTTTAGTGAGCTAGAGTTTCTGTTCAAATTTTGTTCAAATCGTCCTGGATGATATTCATAACATCCTGGACGATCCATTAAAAACAGAAATCCTAATTAGGGCAGCTATGTTAAGTTGGTCTGATTAAGCATATCATCCTAGATGATATACTCATCGTACAGGATGATATGCTTAAATCAAAAAATCTTAGCTGCCAGATCAAGTTAGGCAAGTTTTTATTTTTAGATTTTTGGTCTGATCATCCTGGATGATATGTGTATTATCCTAGATGATCCATTACAATCATGTCTAAATTAGTCTGGTGATTAAGAAAAGTAATTAAGATCAGATTGATTTGATCATATCATTCTAGATGATTACAAGATTATCCTGGACGATCAATTAAAAATCATGATTGGATGATTACAAGATCATCCTAGACGATCAATTAAAAATCATGACCGTCTAATGTATTCCACTTGGATGACCTGAACAATCCTCTGGACGATATTCCTGATTTTGTACTAATCGGACAGGATGATATCAAAATCGTGCCAGCCGATCAGGTCATTTTGACATCATCTAGCATGGTTTGGCTGTACAACCCGAACAATGCGTAGGATGATATTGATGTTTTTGAACTAATCGTACATGACGATAGAGATATTATCCTAGATGATCAAGTCATTTTGAGACCATCCAGCATAATTTGCCCTAGACGACCCGAGCTATCCTCTAGATAATATTCCTGAGTTACACTAATCATCCCGGACAATCGTAGAATCGTCCTGGATGATCTGAACAAATTTTATCTTCTAATTATCTAGAGGAACCAGATCGTCCAGCCAGATATGAGTGATTTTATACTGATAGTACAGGATGATCTACCGATCGTCCCGGACTATCTTTGACGACAAGTTGAAATTTAGGGCAATTTTTGAGCCTTTGTATTTAAGATCTCTTATCTTCTATCATTGAGATCTTTTGCCACTATCCTTTCCTATGAGAACCTTGAGAGAGAGAGAGGATCTTGTGAGGGGGAGTTTATGTGTTCACAAAGGTTACTCCAAGCAAAGATCTGAGTCATCTTCTCCGATCGTCATCTTTTGTCTAGTTGGTGTCTTTGTGAAAGGACCGGTCTGAAAGAAGATCCAGGTTCCCTGCCTACTTCAGGAGGAATCAAAAGGAATCTGATTTCTCTGCCTCACCGGGTTGGTGAAAAGGAGTTTTGTAAAGGCTTCTCCGCCTTGCTGTGGGAGTAAAAGGAGTCACTTTATTTTAGTGCAATACCTAGAGGGGAGGCTCCAGGGAGTGGACGTAGGTCAAGTTGATCGAACCACTATAAAATATGGTGTGTTCTTTCTTATTATTTTTCGCACTTCATTTTTCTATTGATGATCGTGTGATTGTGATTATTGGTTTGTTTTGTTAAACATCTGCACATCATCGCAAAATTGAAATCATTTTAAAACATTCAAAAAGATTTTCAAAAACATTTTTGCTCACGAATTTTTAAATTAAGCAATTCACCCTCCCCCCTCTTGGTTAACCTCAGGCTAGTTCTTAAGGGCTTAACATCTCTATCAAACTTTCAATTGGCACTTGTCATTTGATTTGGGTTTTATGAGTTTTCTTTACATTACTTATGCATTAGAAATTGCCTGATTTTCACATGTTTATTTCTTGCATGTTCTTGTTTTAGCTTGGAATGTGATTAGGCTCAAAAGAATAATAAATTTTTGTTTACTTGTAATTAAATAAAAAAATTAGGTTCACTTTGAAAGATAAACATTTCTAAGAAGTATGCTTGGGTTTGCCTCTCCCTACTAGGAACCTCCTAGCTTGTGGAATGTGGCAAAACACCTGGCCTATTAGAGTGTGGCTCTATCTTGGGGATGTTGTGCATCTCTAGAAAAAAAATCTATTTTTATGCCTATTTTTAAAGTTCACAATGTCATTTTTACATAAAAGGTCAATTAGCATGTGTTGCATTAAAAATAAATAAAATCTAATTAAGATTTAATTACATCGAGCATAATCCCACCATACATAAGTAAGAGGGCCACTTAAGAAATTCTCTAAATGTTGGCCCCAATTTCTGAAAATCTTAAATAACAAGCCTTACCTATCTTTCGTAAGATTAGAGTCATGGCTTTAAAGCGCCTAGTTGATTTAGCTGTCTTTCTAATCTAAGCTGATCTAAGCCTAGAATTACATTTCATTAGCTAGGTTATGGTTGTTATTATGTTGTGCTCAACTTAGAGCTAGATTTCTGGATGAATTTAAAATCTTAAGTCCCTAATATCGATAATTTAATCCCCCAATATTGATAATTTAATACTAAATTTTTAATAAAATGTTAACATAAACTAAATTTTCTCTCCTCCAAAATTTAAAGCCCAATATAAGATAGGTTGGGCCACTTATGAAAAGATTTTAGAATCCCAAAGTATTCTCTACCTTTCATTCTTAGACCTCCAAAATAAATGTTCAAAATTTAATCCAATCTCGATTGAAATTCCAACATCCCTCCTTTATATATCACACTTTGAAAACTCAAATAAAGTTTCTACATTATTCTAATCGAGAGTACTCATAGGAAGCCTAAATTTTTTATGATGTAATTAACTATGAAGACTTGCATTTGTAGGAAATTTAAGATCCCAGATAAAATAAACCCCATTCTATCTAACTTCTAAATAGGATGGGAAAAAATTATTCCTTTGTAAAAGTTAAAATCAAAGATAATCATTATCATCATATTTAAATGATTAATAATAAATAATATATTCTTTCTTTGGAAAGAAATATTATTTATCGTTATGACTTTGATTTTGAAATTAATGATAATACATCTAGATTATAATAGCTAAAAATATGATCAAACATCATTTTGATCATTCAGGCTCATATGTAATTCCTTCTTAAATTTGACTATGATAGCTGAGATGAATTTTATAACTTTATAATCTGAATCCATTAGAGAATGATATATTCACCTCCTGAGGTGATATATCATTCATAATGATGCGTTCGACTTCAAAACTAAAAGTCTAAAAGACTAAATTCAATTTTTTTTAAACACAATTATAATTGATTTGCTCATTCTGAAAAATAAGCAAACAACATCATATGTCTATTTTAAAAAAAAATACTTGACTTTCTTTTCCCCTCATTTCCTTCTTAGCAACATTCATCTCTTTACAAAATTGATCTTTTCTCCTCAGAATTTGGTGTAAGATAAGCATCTAATGGTCCCTTAGTTGATGTTGTACTTTGAATAGAAGTGTTAGATTTAGTTATATGATATCTTTTGGATGGTCCAACACCTACAATAAAATTAAAGTAATCCCCTTCATCAATCATGACATGTTATATTTCATTAATATGTTCCTTTAACTTTTTCCTTAGTATGGAGTCTTCTAATTCATCCTTAATATGTTTGGGACAACTTCAGCAACTAGGTGTTGTTTGAGCATTCTCCTAATTTTTTAAAGATTGAACTAAATTTGTTGTTCTTTGATCACCTATAAGAAACCAGATTTAAATATATTAAATATTGCAATAATTGGATACACAAGCAAAATTAGGAGAATGCTCATTCTCCCTTTAGATGAATAAAAATCCATCTCACATGCACAAGCAGGATTTAAGAATAATTTAGCCTAATAATGAAATATTGATGATTACTTATCTAAATCCATTGGTACTATCAACATATGGATAGTAGAAAGAATTCTATCAACCCAATAAACCAATAGAGTGGCTACCTAAAAGACAAATATGGAAAAAGGATATTTTATATGCCTTATCCTAAATCAATTGAAACAAGCATCAATTTTACTCATTAAAAGTGATGAAAGAGCATTATTATAATTTTCATCATATATATATATGTGTGTGTGTGTGTGTGTGTGTGTGTGTGTTAAATGAAGATGAATTTGAATATGTTTTAAGCATAATTGCCTAAATTTTGCTAAACAACAAAATTGAAAAATTTAAATCAATAAAAAATTAATCGACAGAATGTTACCTTAGCAACAAGCTTCTACTTGTGATCAAACATGACGTCTTCAAAAAGCCTAAAAGTGATGAAGCTTCTCCAACAATTTTCTTTACGTGCATGAAGGCAAAATGTTACCTTTCGGTAGAAGCAAAACCAACATAGTGGCATAGGGAAGAAAGATCATTACCTTAGTGGTGCATGAACTTCCATCGTGACCTTCAATCAAATAGGAATGCCTTCGATGAAGCTTCTAGGGAGTTATGACCTAATTATAAAGGGGAGAGAGGTTGTTACATTCGGTGGAAGTAGGAATAAGGCATCAAAAGAAGATTTTACCTTACGATGGAAGTAGGAACAAGTCGTGAAGAAGATCATTACCTTATGGCGAGCTTCCTTCCTGCCTTCCTATTTGACAAGAACGCCTTCATCAAAGGAGGCAACAAAGGTTTTATAGGGAGTAGTGAGTCACAACCCAGTGGCTATGAAACCCCAACACCAAATTTGAAAGAATTACATCTTTTTATCTTCTATTTAATCTACCAGAGATTCTAATAATTCACTAGAATAAATAAGTCCATCAAAATAAACTATAAATTAAGTACATTAAACCAAATATATAAATATTTAATTCTATATTCATTTCTCAAAATTTATATATAATAACCAGAAGTGTGATCTTCAACAAGAATATATCAATAAAAATTCCTAGTTACAAAAGAGTAAAACAAAAGTATAAAAAATAGAACTTGATGCGGGGCTTATTGCTTTGATTTGATGTGGATATATGCTTAAATTTTCTTTGATATATAAATAATAAATGCCTACTAATTATGCAAGTATATGTGTCAATCAAGTAATAAAGTGATATAGAAGAGTGTTGATCCCACAAGAAAGTGTTCTGTTTAATTGTAATTAAACTACTACTATTTATTATAAATGCAAAATTTATCCTACTAAATGAAAAAATATATATTTTTGAGTTTTTTTCCATGTAATAGAGACTTGCAAGAAAATTAGATGCAAATGAAAATAAAATATTTTGGACCAATGAATGCAAGACAATATAATTTTCCTAATGAGACTCTTAGTTTTAGATGTGGATCAGAACATATGCATCCCTCAATCTTTATCAAGCTTGTAGGGGTGAAAAGAGAGGTTTTAAGGACTTCTTATAATTTAACTATCTCCATAGAACCTAGCAGGTTTAACATCCCATGTCTAGGTATGCCAAAATTCTATTTTAATACTCCTATTTATTCCAATATTTCTCCATCAAGGCTATACATCACACTAGATATTAACTATATATATGGTCATTATATACATTAAATAAAGAATGAGATATTTTGAAAATATCTATAAAAGAATTTAAAGCTAAAGAGTTTATATTAGTACTTAATATGTGTTTACATCATTAGCCCAAAACTTAGAGATTTAGCCAAACATGGATAACACAAAAAGTAAACTCTTATTAAGTTTATTCATATAAAAATGATACAGGAGAATAAATATGATAAATGTCACCCAAAAGGATAAATTGATATTCTCCACACTCCTTCTAATAATATAATTATTTATATAATAGAGGCTATGATCTCTCAAATTAAAGTATCTTGCACTTTCCTAGTCTCCCTTAGACTTTACTCTAAGGGGGAACTAGAGGAAGGCACTATAAAGTACAAGACTCCATTAAAATTATAAAAAAATCTAAAAAATAACTAAAAAAAACTATTTATATATGTACAAAAATGGATTCAAGCACTACAACACTCGGCAAGGTTGCGCCGCTACGATATGAAATGAACTAGCACCTCAGCGCTATAATAATTGCTTTGCTACAATGCTAGGCTGACCTGGCATGGTTACTAGTTGAATCGATACATCTTTTGGCTGACTTAGTGTGGCTCTTCATTTTGGTAATTATTCTAATAATGATTTTGATCTAACATTACAATGCTTGCAACAACACTGTGGTTCTCAATAAAGTATTATTATGTAAAAGTTATAAAATTATACTTTATTTGACTACACTGCCATCATTACTATAGGGATAATGGACTAAGCATTGCAACACTTGAGAAAGTAGTGCTGGAATGCTCCATAAGGCAAATGAGCATTTCGGTGTTTAATAATATAGCACTATGGTGGTGTAATGTAAATTTTTTTTAGGCTACATCGCTATAATGTTACTTTTGAATTTCACGATGCTTATTAAGTGTAAATTCTATTCTATTTATTATTTTAGTTGTGTTTGTATATAAAATATTCAAAAAATGGTAAAAATTATAAGTGTTGAGTAACATTACTGTGCATGAGTATATCATGCCGCAATGCCAATTTCTGACTTTTTAGCACCAGTCTTCTCTATTTTCAAGCACCATAGTGGAACTACAGTCATCATCGCTAAGCAAAAATTCAGCACTGCAGTGCCGGGTGTCTTGGGAAAATAAAAGCTGCATCACCATACCTTTCAACACCTCAATGTCAGATCCTTCATTTGAGAGCCATAGTGGTCAAATTTTTAGAGCACCACAATGAAGAAGTTATCAATCTGTGGAGGCATGCTGACTTAGTGAGAAGATGCAACATTTTAATCAGTAACCATGCCACATCAGCTAGTTCTGTAATAGAGCAGATTTTATAACACCGAGGTGCTAGTTCATTTTTCACCATCACGACGCCACCTTGTCGAGCACCACAGCTCATGTGCCCGTTCCTGTATTATTATAAATAGTGTTTCAATTTTTTGGTGAGAAAGTTACATCACTGGAGTGAAAATTCTATTCTTATAAGTGTTTTACTTAAGTGTCCCCTTAGAGTAAAGTTTAAGGGAGGCTAGGAAAGTACAAGATACTTTTCTTTATGGAGATCTTATCCTATCTGTATAAGAAACTCTGTAATTGGTGGAAGAAGGAGTGTGGAGAAGATTATTTGATCCTTCTTGGTGACAATTTTTTCATTACTTCTTTTGCATCTTTCTTCTAATGAATAAAATGATAATCAGTTTGCTTGTTATTTCCTCCACTAATTCTCTAGTTTTAGGCTAGTAAGTATAATATGCACTAATATAGACTCAATCATTTTAATGAAAGTATTGATACTTTTAATATCTCCCATTCTTCATTTAATGCATACAATGGCCATATATGTAGTCAAAATCGAGTGTGATGTATAATATTAATAGAGGAATGCTAGAATAATTATGAGTATTGAAATGGAATGTTGGCATGCTTAGATATAAGTTTTTGGAATATTCTAGGTTCTATGGTGATAGAAAATTATAGGAAGGCCATAAACCTTCTTTACACCCCACAAGCTCGATAAAGATCTAGGGATGCATATGTTATGATCCACATCTACAATTTAAAGTTTCATTAGAAAAGCTATATTTTATACATTCTTTAGTCCAAAATACTTTATTTTCATAAATATCAACTTTCATTGGAAAGCTATTTTCTTTTAGTGATAAAAACTCAAAATAACTATTTTTATCTTTGGTAGGATATGTTATGCATTTATAGTAGTAGTAGTAATTAAGTTGCAACTAAGCATAACACTTTCTCATGCGCTTGACACTCTACTCTATCACTTCATACTTAATTTGGAATGTATACTTGTGTAATTAATGGGCTTACATTAATTTTATATCAAAGAAAACCTAAACATATTTTAAAACTTCGTAATTCGCATTCTAGCTCACATTGACTAGCATCTGCTAGT
This sequence comes from Dendrobium chrysotoxum, assembly GCA_019925795.1. NCBI lineage: Eukaryota > Viridiplantae > Streptophyta > Magnoliopsida > Asparagales > Orchidaceae > Dendrobium > Dendrobium chrysotoxum. Next base: position 1,344,338 of record CM034299.1, on the reverse strand, counting down.
CATCCATAAGTCCCCCATCAAGTTTTTGGAGTCGTTGCTGGGAAAGTAATGCGTGTATTATAATTTTGAATATATTATTAAAATAAATGCATATTTAGACCTACTTATATCATATATCTTTATTCTACATGATAAAATTTTAGCAAAAAGTCAAAAGAGTTTTCTATTTGATTATTTAGTTGTGATTTTTAGAGTTATAATTTTATTATATTCTTCGTAGAGCTAGTAAGGAGCCCTTGTTGTTTATTCTAGAAATAAAAAGGACCCTTTCAAGAATTTGAAAAATTAAAAAAAAATTTAAAAATATCTGACCCAGTACAAGATCAGGACCATTCTAGACCACTTAAGGAGTATGTTAACCCTGTAGTAGAAGGAATCCATCAGAGTATCAATAGACCTACTATCCAAGCTAATAATTTTGAACTAAAACCTTCCATAATTTTAATAGTTCAAAAATTGTTTTGTTTGGGAGAACTCTTGTTGAAGATCCCAACTTACAATAAGCCAGTTTCTTGAAAATTTGTGTAACATTTAAGTATAATGGTGTCAGCAATGAAGCCATTAGACTTAGATTATCCCATTTTCTCTAAGGGAGAAGGCTAAGATGTGGTTGAATTCCTTACCCCCAGGCTTTATAACCACTTTAAATGAGTTGGCACATAAATTTCTAGCTAAGTATTTTTTACCTTAAAAATATTGCTAAACTTAGAAATGATATCACTTCTTTTGCCCAGTTTGAAGGAGAATCAATTTATGAAAGTTGAGAGAGATTTAATGAAATGCTTAGGAAATGCCTTCACCATGCCTTACTCGATTGGTTGGTTATTCAGACCTTTTATAATGTATTAGTAGGATCTCTTAGGTCAATCATAGATGCTGCAATTGGAGGATCTTTAATGTTTAAACCATTTGAGGAAATATATGAATTTATAAATAAAAAGACTACTAATAATTTTTAGTGGCCTACTGATAAGCTGAATCCTAAGAGAGTATATATAGTCTATAAATCTGATCCATTATCAGTTCTTATTTCTCAAGTAACTATTATCTCAAAGAAATTGGATACAATTGGAGTTAACTCAAGACCAGGATCATCTATATAATTGGAAGAGACTAATTTGAATTCTATTGATGGTATTAGTGCTTTATAGATTAAAAATATGAATTTTATTAGAAGACAAAATAATCCCTATTCCATTACTTACAACCTAGGTTGGAGGAACTACCCTAACTTTTAGTTGGTCAAATAATAAAGGTGGTAATAATCAGTGGAATTCAGGAAAGCTAATTAAGAAGGAAACTGAAATAATCCTCAACAACCCATTGTGAATCCTAGACATTCCTATCCTCCAAGTTTTAATCAAAATAATTAATTTAGAAATAGAACAAAACCTTTTGAAGAGGTAGTGATGCAATTAGGAACTCAATTGCAAAGTTAAGATGTTTCTATATAAAATTTGAAAACTCAATTAGGATAGCTTACAATTTCTTTTAGTAGTAGACCTCTTGGTTCATTACTTAGTAATACTAAAGTTAACCCTAAAGAGAAAGAGAAGGAATGTATTAAAAACCACTTGAAGAGTGTTAGTGATGCACCCCAGCTAAAATAAATAATCTAGGCATGTTTGGATGAAGACAAAAAATTTAGCACTGATGGGAAGCAACCCACTTGTGTTTGCAATTCTTTGCTATTATTTAATTCTTTTCTTAAGTGTAATTCCATCTTTAGTTTGTAATTTACATGTTTAGTTATGATAGTTTACTTTTAGTTTACAATGTATTCTATAGTCTATTTATGCTTAAATTATTGTACACTATCTTTTACATATATTTCACTTTGATTACCTATTTAGCCAAAATAAAAATTATAATTAAAAATTATGTAAAATTAGTTTAATAATTGAGGGAGAAGGGGCTACAGTGGAGTCTAATTCTGCATTATAAAAATCTATACTTAAAGATCTATCTTCCTTAAATAATGCTTAGATTTTGTTTGATATAAATTAATAAACCTTTTTTATTATACGCAAATATGCATTCCAAATCAAATAATAAAGTGATAGAGTACAGTGTATAACCCATAAGGAAGTATGCTTTGTAGCAATCAACTACTACTGTTTACTATAATTGCAAAATTATCCTACTTCAATAATAATATTTATTATGGAGATTCATTCACTGAATAAAAATAATAAAATAATGGATACAATATTTGAATAAAATATTTTAGATTGATGAATATAAATTACATATCTTTCCTAATGAAATTCTTAATTTTGATGTGATTCAGAGTATATGCATCCCTAGATCTCTATTGAGCTTGTAGGGGTAAAAAGGATATATGCTGACCTCCTACAATTATATCATCTCCTTAAGAACCTAACATGTTTTACATCCTAGGTCTAGGTATACAAACACACTATTCTAATATTATTGGTTGTTCTTGCATTTCTCCGTCGAGGCTATACATTACACTAGGTTTTAACTACATATATTGCCATTATGTGTATTAAATAAAGAGTGGGATAATATTGAAATATCTTTAACTTTAGAGCACAAGAATTTTTATTAGTACTTAATATGTTATCTATATCATTAATCCAAAAATTAAGAATTAGCCAAACATGAAAGAAAAGATAAGAAAACTCAATTCCATTGAAATTATAGAAGAAATAAAATATATGAGATTTATATCACCCAAAATGTTCAATGAATCTCCTTTATACTCCTTCTTCCTTAATGTATAGAGTTGCTCCAACAAACATGGACTAACACTCTAATGATTGTATCAAATACTTTCCTAAATTATCTTAGTTGTCACCCTAAGAAAGATTTAGAGAAGTACTCTGAAATGAACTAAAATTTAATAAGTGACTGAAATATCCTACAAACATGACATATCAACTATTTATAGGAAAAGTCAAAGTATGCAACTGGCACTGCAAAGTTTGAAAGGTCAGCGCTATTGGGCCCAAAAAATGAACTAACGCCACTGCGCTATTATTTTGGCTCTGCTGCTGCGCTTGCTGACATTGATCATTTACTTAGTGAATAGTCACATTATTTTACTAATAAGTCATCTCCTTGGGCAGTTATAGCTGCCATGCTGCGGCCCTGCTGACTTCAAACTCTGTGGTGCTATAATGGTAATTTGGGTGCTGAGGCATGATATATTATGACATTGCGACACTTGAAGACAGTAAGTTGGGCACTACAAAGCTAACTCTTTTGTTACCACGGTGCTATCCAACAAAGAACTTAGCACCGGCAAGTCAATATTGTGGCACTCCAGATGTGCCTTTAATGGCACAATGATGTTATTTGGTCTGACACTACGGCACTAGATGATGCTTAGAATTTTGTGCCTTTTGTATTTTTCCTGCACAACACAGCTAAATAATATATTTTCACTAGAAATATAACACATTATTTACACTTATCTAATTCTCTCAAGCTTAAACTCTTGCTTGTCCTCAAAAAAATAAAAATATTACAATCATGATTAAATGATTAACCAAAGTAAAAACTGACAATTTAATATTACTATAATACAGAATAATACATCACGATCTATAAGTAGTAAAAATGAACAAGAATATAATTCTAGTTTTGGAAAAATACTAATAATTACACTAATTAGTCATTTTTTATTAATTAATTTAAATTCACAGGTTATAGATTTATTATTAATTTTTGAATTTTAAAGTGAATATTGTAGTTTAAGAATTAGATATATTAGTAGTTAAAACTGAAACTTTCATTAGTTCACCATCATTTATACTAGTTTTTTTATTTTATCCTTTTAAGTATAACATTGTAATTGAATTCTAAGCTTTTGACTGATACCCATTTTTGAATGTACTCATCTTTTCTTTTTCTCTCTATGATTGAACTATTTTAACATTCCCCCTTTTTTATTTGGAGTACATAATAAATAATTTTGAATATGAGTTTTTATTTTGAACCCTTTTACAATCTTAATGAATTTAATGAAGAATTTAATAAGATTACTAATTTCAAATTTGGGTTGCTTATGATTTCTAATTTTAATCTACCCATATCTAATCTTTAATTCCAACTATTCATCTTTATTTCAAAATTAGTATATAAAGGTATAACTTATAATTTCAAATTAAAGCAATAACTTAAATGACCTAAATTAGTTAATTATTAGTTTTTTCACTCTATGAAGTATAAATAGTATTCATTTGAACTATGATTTAGGATTTTATTATTATCCTAATTTTATATAATTTTTAATTATCATTTTTACTAACATTAATAAAATAATCAAAATGCAAAAATTATAGTATGCATGAGAAAATTTTCAATAAAATATAAATAAAAGGAACAAAAATAATAATTAACACTACATATGCTTTTATATAAATGATAAAAGACACATAAAATATATGCTAACATAACATAACATAACATAGGTTACAAGATAACTAGTGCACTAGGCACCATGCATAGCATATTGGCTTCTAAAGCTACACAACACAACATGCTCCAGTTACTCACATAAGTGCATTATCTTCTAAAAAATCTAAAGTACAACCAAGATGCAAATACACATCGTCTATTCCTCCAACTTTAAGATTTTCTTATACATCTAATCACATGGTTTCAATCTATGACCATTGACCTTAAAAATGTGAAAAAATTTCTTATCTTGAATGTTGATGGCACCATTAAGATATATTCTAAAAATGGAATATGGGCCAACCCATCCATATTTAATATTTCTATGGCAATACTTCTTCTTGTAATCAAACAGTAGAATATCTTGACCAGGATGAAATTCATACTATAAAACTTCACATTTATACATTTTCTTCATTTCTACCATGTATCTTCTTGTATCCTCAAAAACTTTATTATTAAAATTATGAAGTTTATTGATAATAACAAAACTTTACATGTGGAGAAGAGAAAAAGAATCTTCATTTTTCAAACGTTATTCACTTTTAATCCTAGAGGAGGAATGTCTTTGCTTGATTCTACTCATTGATTAAGTTGAATTTTCAAGAAGAAGAAGGTAGTGGTATACCCAAGAATTAACAAGGATTGAGAATTAAACTTCCATTATGCCATTTTTATAATTTTCAAGTGAAGAAAGTTTTAAATTTGAATTTTAAACTATCAATTTCTAAGCATTTTCTTAAATCTTTTTCACCTCTCATAAATGGATTCTCCTTCAAACCGAGTAAAAGAAGTTTTGTCATTTCTAAAGTTTAGCAGTTTTTGAAGGTGGAATATTGTTAGCAAGAAACTTATGAGCCAACTCATTCCAAGTGGTTATAGAGCCCAGGGATAAAGAATTCAACCATATTTTAGCATTATCTCTTAGATAAAAGGTAAATAATCTAAGTTTAATAGCATAATTACTGACACCATTGTACTTAAATGTTGCATAAATTTTTAAGAAACATGCTAAAAGTAAATTAGGATCTTCTATAGGAGCTCCCTTGAACAAAGAGTTTTAAACCATTTGAATAATTGTTGGTCTTAATTCAAAATTATTAGCTTGGATTGTAGGTATATTTATGCTCTGATGAATTTCATCTACTAATGGATTTGCATAATCCTTAGGAGGACTAGAATGATTTTGCTCTAACTCAAGTTCAGTTATTTTAAAATATTTTTGCTTTTCTGAATTTCAGAAAGGGTTATCTCAATTTCAAGATCAAATGATAAAAATTCCTTTCTATGGTTATAAAGCTTACAACCAAGAAAAAAATAAATATATAATCAGTGATCAAGTAAATAAATAAAATTAAATATGTAAGTAGGTCTAACTATATAATTAATTCAACAATATAATTAAAATACTGTAAAGAGCAAAATACTTCACCAGCAACGGCGCCAAAAACATAATGGGGAAGGGGCTACGGTGGAGTGTAATTCTTAATTATAAAAATATATACTTAAGGCTATATCTTCCCTAGCCAATACTTAGATTTTTTTTATATAAATTAATAAAACCCATATAATATACACAAGTATACATGCCAATTCAAGTAATAAAGTGATATAGTAGAGTATTGAACCCATGAGAAAGTATTCTTTCTAGTATTCAACTACTACTATTTACTCTTTTCGCAAAATTATCCTACTTCAATAAAAATATTTTTTATGGACATTCAATTGCTGAATAAAAATAATAAAATAATGGATGCAATATTTGAATAAACTATTTTGGATTGATGAATGTAAATTACATATCTTTCCTAATGAAATTCTCAATTGTGATGTGATTCAGAGCATATGCATCCCTAGATCTCTATCGTGCTTGTCGATCAGGGTAAAAAGGATATCTGCTAACCTCCCACTGTTATATCATCTCCTTAAGAACTTAGCAATTTTTTTTAAAGAATGCTCATGGCAATTTATTAAAAGAGCCTAATTGCAAACTACACAGTGAAAGAAACACTGTCACATTCTTCCTTTAACAATGAAATAAAGGAAGGATGAATCTTATTACAACTAATATCATCCTAAATGAAATAAAAAAAGAGCATAGTTAACACATAAATTAGCTAACTTATTACAATTTCTATTCATAAATAGAAATAAAACTTGATTAAAATAATATAAAAAAGATAAATCTTCCATGGCACTGATGTCCTTGTTCGGATACTTCTTATTCAGCAAGCTTTGAATGGATTTGATAACATTATAATTGTCTCCTTCTATAATGATTCCTTTTGCATCAAGCATCCAATCCTATATAACTTTCTTCAAAGAGGTGGTAGCTAACATCTCCAGTTGTGAAATGTCCTAGTGAAGTCCAGTGAAACCAAAAGCAAATAAGAATCTTTCTTCAAAATCTATGAAAACTCCACCGATACCTGATTTGTTTGATCTCAACAAAGAAGCATCAATATTTATTTTAATCCATTCGGGAGGAGGAGGGTGCCAAAAGGAATGAGACAGCTGATGAAGCTGATTCACACCCTAGTTTTCTAATATATATTAAAAGTAAATGAAGCAACAGTACAGTTGACTGCATTAGCCGCCACAAATAAAAATCCATCTTCCTTTCTGCTATGTTTAAACTTACTCCTGCTCTTCCAAGAAAAAAAATAGCTGAACAGTACATATTCCCAATGAAAGGGTCAATAGTAGATAATTTTTCCAGAATCTTATTACAATCATCCAGAGATTTGAAAACCGGCATAACAAATCCCCATAATTTAAGAACCTGAAATACTAGACGAAGCATATCACAACCTACAGTAATGTGATCTGCATTTTCCATAGAGTTACACCCTCTCGGACAGACATTACAATCCAACAACCTCCTATACATCAGAAAATCATTAGAAGGAATTACATTTTTATTTAACTACCACCAAAATAATTCTACCAAAGGTCTCAGCTTCAGTTTTCTAATCCAACTCCAATATTTATCTACACCAAATTCTTCATACTATTTTGACGAGGCTAAAGCAGAGATGGATTTACCAAAATATTTGTAAAATAACTCCAATTCATCCCTCTGTACATCAGAATAGATATTCACATATTTATAACTTCCACCAATTCTTTACCAAAGAACTTGCTCAGTAAGACTTCATTCCAATTCCCATCTACTATAAATTCATCAAGATACCTGCATTCTTCATCCATATTCGCAACATAAGTGGGCCAATTCTCAATAATTTTATCAACCAGCCATATATCTTTTAATGTATTCACAGTAGCACCCATAGACACTCTCCATCTAATAATAGGATGTAGATACTTTGCCCCATTTAAAATTATCCTCCAAGTAGATGAAACATTCTTTTTAATTTCAGAATTCCAAATGTCCTTGCCATATCTAGAAGCCAAAGTCCTATTGAGCAAAGATTCCGGCTTATTAATAAAATTCCAAGATAATTTAGCCCTCAATGGACCAACTTTAATAGAAGATGATTGCAATCCGCATCCACCCATGCTCCTTGGTTTACATAAAACCTCCCAAGAAACATAATGCAATCCTTTAGTACCGTCTTTCTTGGGCCATACAAAATCTCTACACATTTTATCAAAATCTTTCAATACTCCTATAGGAACTAATGTGTGAGTTGATAAAAAGACAGGAAGGGAAAGAAATGTAGATTTAATAAGAAGAAGTCTTCCTGCAAGAGAGATGAATCTATTTCACCAAGCATTTAACCTATTTAAATCTTTTTCCAACACATTTTGAAAATCTATGAAAACCATCCTCCTCAAAGCAATCTTAATACCAAGATAATGCAATTCATTTACAACCTTTAAGCCCAAATCCTTGAAATACCCTTCTTCTTCCTTCTTTTTAACTGATTTTCCAAACATAATAGATGATTTCAAAGTATTAACCTTTTGTCCAGTCCACTTGCAATATTTAGTATTGATATCACCATGAAGGTTCAATGAATCTCCTCTACACTCCTTCTTTCTTAATGTATAGAGTTGCTCCAAAAAATACTAACTAATACTTTAACGATTGTATGAAATACTTTACCAAATTCCCTTAGTTATCACCATAAGAGAGATTTATGGAAGTACTCTAAAATATACTAAAATTAAATAAGTGATTGAACACCCCTACAAACATAACACATCGACTATTTATAGAAAAATAAAATGTAGGCAATTGGTACTGCGGTGCTTGAAAGGTCGGCGCTATTGAACCCAAAAAATGAACTAACACCGCTACGCTATTATTTTGGCTCTATCACGGTGCTTGCTGGCGTGGATTAATTACTTAGTGAACTGTCGCGTCGTTTCATTAATAAGTTATGTCCTTGGGCAGTTATAATTGCCACACTACGGCGCTGTTGAATTTTGAAAGTTGTGGCCCCATAATGGACCTTTGGGCACTGAGGCGTGATAGATTATAATGTTACAGTGCTTGAAGAAAATAAGTTGGGTGCTACGAAGTTGACTCTTTTTTCTCCAGGGCACTGTCCAACAAAGAAGTTGGCACCACCATGTTGATATTATGGCGCTCCGATGATGCCTTTAATGGCGCTGCGGCGTTGTTTGGTCTGATGCCACGTCGCTGGATGATACGTAGAATTTTGTCTTTTTCTATATTTTTCTTACACATCACAACTAAATAACACATTTTTACTGGAAATATAATACAGAAATAACACATTATTTACACTTATCAATAATAAAACCCTATTTTATAGTTTGAATAAGTATTGCATAATAATTCGTAATTTGAAAACATAATAATTAACTAATCTAGATCATGTAAGCTATTAAATTAATATTAAATTTAGAAACTATACATTCACTCATTAACAACTAAATTAAAAATGATTAAATAAGTTAAGGATTATATGTGCATAGCTTAAATTAGGGGAATTATAGTAAAACTTAAAAATGGAACAAGTGATCTTATTAAATCCTTATATTAATTTAATAGGATTGTAAGAGAATTAAAGCAAAAAGTGATATTCAAAATCATTAAGTATGTACTTCACAAATTGTAAAGAAAAGAAAATTATAAAAAAATTTAAAGAAAATGTTATAAAATGAAAAAGATGAGTATATTTAAAAATCAGTATTTGTTGTAGCTTAAATTCAAATGTATCCTATTATTTAAATAAAAAAGGATAAAATAAGTAAACTAGTATATGTGGTGGTGCACTAATGAATTTCCTTTTAAATATGAGGAACTAGTTCATAGACTACATTATTCTTTCTATATTCATAGGTCAATTTTATATTTCAAATATAGTGAATAAATTTAAAATAACCAATAGTAAGGGTGATTGATTGGGATAATTTTTATGCCTCTTTCAAACTAGAATTAGAACTATTTTATTCTAAATTACTTATATAATGTGATATATTATCCTATATTTTAGTAATTTTAAATTATCAATTTTTTTACTTTAGCTATTAAAGTGATCAAGGCGTGAATATTATTATTGCTTGAGAACAAGCAAAAGTTTAAGCTAGGGGGAATTTGTTAAGTGTAAATTGTAATGTTTGAATTTTAGTGAAAATGTATTATTTTAGTAGTGTTATTAAAGAAAATGTTCGAAAAATGGCAAAAATTATAAGTGTAGGTAGTGTCGTGGCGCCTGAGTATATTACAACATAACATTGAGTTCAATTACATTGAGGCACCAACTTCTGATGTTATAGCACCAGTCTACTTTATTTTCAAGCACTGTAGCAGAGCTATAGTCAGCATCACAGTGTAACACAATGCCACTATGCCAAAACTCAGCACTACAGTATTGGGTATCTAAGAAAAATGAATGCCACAGTGCTATACCTTTCAATTCCTCAACGCCAGATCCTCCATTTGAGAGCCACAACACTCAAATTTTTTGAGCGCTACGGAAAAGTAGTTATCAACACAAGGAGTTCACCGACTCAGTGAGAAGATGCATCATTTCAACTAGTAATCGTGCCATGTTAGCCAATATTGCAGTGGAGCAGATTTTATAGTGCCAAGGCGCTAGTTCATTTTTCACTAACACGGTGCCACCTCGTTAAGCATCATGTTACTAGAGCCCATTCCTATATTTACTATAAATAGCTTTTTAGTTCTTTAATGAGAGAGTTCCATGACAAGAGTGAAAATTCTATTCTTGTAAGTTTGTTTCTTTAGTGCCCCCTTAGAGTAAAGTCAAAAGGAGGCTTGGAAAGTATAAGATACTTTTATTTATGGAGATCTTAGCCTATTTGTGTAAGCAACTCTGTAATTTGTGGAACAATGAGTGTGGAGAAGATTATTTGATCCTTCTTGATGATAATTTTCTTATTACTTCTTTTGTATCTTTCTTCCAATGAATAAAATGATACTGAGTTTGCTTGTTATTTCCTCCATGTCTGACAAATTCTCTAATTTTGGGCTAATTATATAGTAAACATAGTATGTACTAATGTAGAATCATATACTTTAATGAAAGTATTAATGCTTTCAGTATCTCTTGTCCTTCATTTAATGCATACAATGGTCATGTGTGTAGTTAGATCCTAGTGTATTGTATAGCCTCGACAGTGGAATGTTGGAACAATTAAGAGTATTGAAACAGAATATTGGCATGTCTAGATTTAGGATGTTTGAATATTTTAAGTTCCATAGAGATAGAAAAACTACAGGAAGATAATAAATCATTCGTTTCACCCCTATAAGCTTGACAAAAATCTAGGGATGCATATGCTCTGATCCAAATCTACATTTTAGAGTCTCATTATGAAAGATTTATAAGTATCAATTTTATTTTGTAACTTATTTTCTTTCAATGATAAAAACTTAAAAATACCTTTTTAACTTCAGTATAATAAGTCATGCTTTTATAGTAGCAGTAGTAGTAAAGTTGCAACTAGGCATAACACATTCTTGTGGGTTCAACACTCTACTCTATCACTTTATTACTTAATTCAACATGTATACTTACATAATTAGTAGTCTTAAATTAATTTCATATCAAAGAAAACCTAACAATATTTCAAAACTTTGCAAGCCACACTCTTGCTCACACTAACTAGCATCTGTTAGTCATCCATAAGCCCCCCATCAGTGTTTGACAAGAAAATGAAGCGGTGCTTCAAAGGATAATGTTGCAGCACTAATTCAATTTTTAGTACAACAAATTTTCTCAAGAATCTTTACATAACTTAATCAAAATAAATATTAATGAGTTTACAAATAATACACCACATACATATAACAAAACTTAAATTACAGAACAAAACATAAAAATTTATAGAATAGAATTAGTTTGCCTACTAATACAGCGTTAAATTTATATTCTGCAGCCATACTTGCCTAGATATGTCATTTTGGCTGTAATGAATTGCCACCACTTCTCAAGTGGTCTCCACTATGCTATTTTTCTTTCTACTTTGAATTAATTTCAGTATTATTGGGTAAAATTCCAAGATATCTACTACTAAAACAAATTACAAGCTATCTTAATTAATTTTACAAATTTTTAATTAAAGCGGTATAACATTGCAACTAGATTCCTAATTGAATCACAACCTCTTCCAAAGGTGATTTTCTTTCTCTGAATTAATTATTTTAAATAAAAACTGGCAGACACGAAGGTCTAGTATTTTCTACAGGTTGCTGAGGATTTATTCTAATTTCCTCCTTGATTTAATTGACTTATAATCCATTGATTATTACCACCAATATTATTTGACCAACCAAAATTAGGGTGGTTCCTCCAACCTAGATTATATGTATTGGAATAGAAATTATTTTCTCTTCCAATCAAATTCACAATCTCAATCACTGGTGGATTACTGTCATCAATAAATTTTAAATCATGCTCTCCCAATTGCATTGAAGACTTTATCCTAAATTAACTCCAATAGTGTTTAACTTTTTAGAAATTATAGCCACATGTGCAGTCAAAATAGATAATACATCTAATTCATACACACCAATTACTCTCTTAGGATTTATCCTATCAGAAGGCTACCGCCATTTTCTCTATTAATTCTTATGCTATCTCAAATGGCTTAAACATTAAAGATCCTCCAGCTGTTATATTTATAATCAATTTAAGGGATCCTACAAATCCATTATAAAATATTTGAATAATTAAATAATTGATCAAAACATGATGAGGGCATTTCCTAAGCATTTCATGAAATCTATCAATACTTTCATAAACTTGACTCTCCCTCAAATTGGACAAAGGATGTGATATTATTTCTAAGTTTGGCATTCTTTGAAGGTAGGAAATACTTAGCTAAGAATTTATGTGCCAACTCATTTCAAGTGGTTATAGAGCCCGGGGGCAAAGAATTTAACCACAACTTAGCTTTATCCCTTATAGAAAATGGGAGCAATCTAAGTCTAATAGCATCCACTACACCATTATACTTAAATATTGCACAGATTTATAAGAAGCTAGCTAAGTGTAGGTTGGGATCCTCAATATGAGTTCTCCCAAACTATAAATTTAGAATCATTTGAACTATGGCAGGTTTCAATGTAAAGTTAGTGATTGGGATAGTAGGTCTATTGATACTTTGATAAATTTTTTCTACTCCAGGGTTAACATACTCTCTAAGAGATATAGAATGGTCCTAATCTTGTAGTGGGTCAAACATCTCTAAAATCTTTTTATTTTTTCAAAATTTTTTGAGGGTCTTTTCAATCTCACAATCAAATAGTAAGGGCTCCTTACTAGATCTACTAAGCATGTAATAATGATAAAACTACTAAAAATATAAAAAAAACTAACCAATCACAAAATACTTTTTTTTTAATATTTTAATAATATATCAAATACTTTACATAATACAAGTAGGTCTAAATATGCACTTGTTTCAATAATATACTCAAAATTATTGTTTTAAACAATAAAGAGTGCAAATTCCTTAATATTTCATCCTTGCATCATTTAGTTCTACATTTCATCCTTGCATCATTTAGTTCTACATCACATTTCCACTAGCCTTTTATCTCCACCCTCCCTCTCAGCCAAACATATACCCCTGTTGATCATCAACTTGCAGCCAAGATCCCAGCCACAGTCTAGTCGCCATTTCAGACCCCTGTAGCCCACAAAACTGTAATCTATAGTAACTTCCCCCTCTCCATGATAGTCACTCACGAAGCCTACAGCAACATCCATCCAAACCCCCTCTTACACTTATAATACTCTTCATTGAACCCATAATCCAACTTCACGGCAACCTTCTTCAACCAAAATAAATTTCCCTAAGCCTCTAGCATTCACAAAATCCAAAGCATCTCCCATCATCCTAGACAACTTGCATATCTTTCACGTGAAACACAACACCACTCCATCAAATCACTCCACGCAGATTTGCTACAATTTTAACTTCCTCCACATTCCTCTTACCAAGCCCAACTTAACCTAATTTAAAGGCCCATAACAACTCTTTTCTATCACTTCCAGCAAGCCTGCAAACTAGCAGCCCATCTTTCCTAAGCAACCATCTAATACTATCTCACTTTAGAAGTCCACAAATCCTCCACACTCCAAACATTTGTATCCCAAATCTCACTTAGCCCACTACAAGCCTAAAAACCCATTCACCACTTCTCAAAATCAGCCCAATCCACCTCAAAACTCAAACTCATCTATTATGCCAAAACTTGCCTCTCACAACCACATGACACTCAAGGGTGATCTCTCTCTATTAATTTTTTTATCAAAATTAATAATGTGCTATCTTTATTGATATTAACATTAATATTAATAATGATCATTTGTTATCATATTTATTATTATAATTATTATTACTACTTTAATAATATTATTAGTTATTATTGTTAATCACTATTACCAATGATTAATGTTAATAATAATATTATTATAATAATAAATGGTGATAAGAAAAGTGAGAGAGGGAAAATGCATATTTGGTATGTTTTCAACAACATCGCCACCACCATCACCTCGACCGCAAAGGTGTAACCTCCTTAACTTAAAGCTCGCATTTAGAGCTCATGGCATGCCGGTGGACCACCCTACACGCTCTCATAGCATAGAGGGAGGGAACCTGGCATGACACTTGTGGTGAGGCAGGTTAGCCTCAAAGTGCTCTCGTGGTGTAAAGGGGACAATCCTAAATACCCGTTTAAAAAAGAACTATGTATTTCCAAACATATACCTCAAAGATCCCTAAGTGCTCTCGTAGCATGGCAGGATTAAAAATCATGGCCGTGTTGATGCTTGACACCTACCTTAAGCGCTCTCATAGCATTGAGGGGAAGGCCCAGCTCTCAGAATTTCCCCTAAATAGGGAGACGCTGAGAGGCTATCGAATTTTACAGTGAACAAAGGACCTAAACTTGAACAAATGACAGGGGACAGAACCTAAAATAATGAACAGAGAACTGAACTTTAAATTAATAAAAGGCATGATCAAGATGAAAATGTAAGTGATGAATGGTAATTTTGGTCATCTAATTGAATATCAATGCATAAGCCAGGGATAAAAGACTAGCAAAACTCTCAATGCACAAGCTGCCCATAAATTATGAAATTAAAGTAATCTGTCATATTCAATTAGTCAATCTACAAGCAAAGACCAAGGACTTGTAGTGAACATGAATTTTCATGAGTGTATGTAGGAGAAATGCAGTGAACAAAACAATTAGCTTGCGAGCATAAATATAAACATATGGCATAACCAAAAGTCCATTTACAAGATGCTACAAGAATCCTTGGATCCTATAGCATCCTTTTAGCTGACGTCAGCTAATTAGCAAATAAAAGCTGCAGTCCCCCATAAGAACTGAAAATTAACATGCAAGCGAATATAATGACTCGCTAGCCAACATGCATGAAGAGATTGTTGACGAATATAGCTAAGGTGACAGTCAACATCAAATTATAAATGAGCACACTGACTTGTATGCAAGCAATAATGAACGACATGCAAGGGATGCAGCATGTCTACCAAAAAGTGAAAAATATGTAACAGGGATAGCCTCCTTGCTACTAATGTTGATCAAGTTGTAATTGAACACACCAATCCACCTGTAGGTAATGGTAGTTGATAAAATTATGAATGTAATGGATTCCCTACAAACACTAAAAGTCAACATACAATGAGCATAGTAAGTTATTGATGAACGTATGTGGGGAAATCAGTAATGAATGCAACTCACCCGTTAATCAACATTCGTCTGCAAGTAAACACATTAATCTACATATAAGCGATAATGATAGATATGCTGCAGGATCATAATAAATGTAAGACCCTACGAGCTACTACAAGAGACTCTTTAGTGCATGATAGTCTACCCGCATAAAATGGCAAATGACCTATAACACAGTGCCATACCATCAGATCTGCAATATACATACAAGAGGACAGAAGGTGCCTACCAATTCTAAAATAAAAACCTACATACATGTCAATAGGGCCATTTGCATAACTACTTGTTCCAAAATGTCTCCTCGTGTGTTAAAATATAAATACCTGTATGAGCCCCGACGAGCATATAGTATGCACAAATGTTATGTCTAAGGATGTTGTACGGGTCAAAAAAATCAACCTAAGTTCAAGCTCGATCCTTCTATGTGAGTAGATAGGAGTCGACAAGGCTCAAATAGTTGAACAAATATACGATTGTAGCATCGACCAGGATATTTGTTTTACATATTCATATTAGGCCTTCAAGGTCTATAATGAAGAAAATTTATTAATAAAGGCATGATGCTGATGACAAACCCAATCCTGTCAGCAAGTAGATGGAGTCAACAAGGTTCAACCGACAAAATAAAAATGTCCATAAATATCCTAATAATGGTCATATTAACAAAAAATCTCAAGCAGAGGGAACCACAAACATTCAAAATGCCTCATAAGTTCCCAAATGCTTATAAAAATGCAAAATACTCAAAAATACCAAAGCCTAGAATATTTAAAATTAAAATAAATTATTAAACACTTAAAGCAAGATCCATCCACCCTCCACAATAATTTATTGAGGTGGAAAAATACGCAAATCACTTCAGCTCATAAAGAGTAAATGTCTGGTCAAGAACACTGGTCGAGAATACCACTATGATTTATTCTCAAATCATCTCCTGCCAATAAGGATGTGGCACGTATTCTCTAACTGGTGGTTTCACCGCCAAATGGAACCATAGGTAAATGGTTATGATCGGGACCTTGGAACTGGATGGTTCTACCACTATATTGCATCACTAAATTACAGTCATGGTTAGAGCCTACATGTTCCCCAATGGATCCAAATCCTTGAGATATAAATCAATATAATATAATTGATAGGGCACAAAGCTTTCTATTAGTTAAGATGGATTCAAATTTATCCCCTTAGGCAAATATTCACCCCCAGGTCTATAAAGTATCCTTGGACAAAGCAACCCATGGATACCGACAATGATCCTTCTATCAGGTTGGGTCGACTATCTCCTCTGACTAAGTAGACTAGTGACCATGATGGCCCAAGATAATGAAACCATGGGATCTTGATTGGGTCTATCATTATTCTCCCCACCATCTGCTTTAAGTGCAAAGTGGTGAATTTCCTATTTTAAAAATCAAAATTTTAAATACCAAAATTTGATGCTACTATAAGTCGGATACTATGTATCTATTTCATGATTAGCCTTAATCGAAAGTTCTCTCTCGATATCAAGAGGGATAATTAGCTATAGGGGCTTGCACTTATAAGAAACCAGGACTCAGATCATAAAGTCCTCATAAATGAGGGTGAAATCTCTAGGTAGTGTCTTATTTAAAACCTAATTTGCTTTCTAAAAATTTGCCTCAGAGCTTAAGAGTTAAAACTCTCCTCGACAACTCAAAAAAGAAAGAAAGGGTTAGAGGAGAGGCCGAGGTATGAATTTTTAGTGCCCATAGATTTTTGATAACTCTGCTAGGGATGGTTTCTCTTTCCATCTTTGGCTAGTCGTCTAAGTTCTATAGTTGCAGCAAATTTTAAATTTCCTAAAACTAATCTTTAATAGATTCATTAGAAACTCATTAAGTAGGATTTAAATTTACTTAATTTACTTACTTTTACTATTATTCTATGCACTCCTAGATTTTAAAAGTATGGGATGATGTATCAAATGTTGATTACTAACCCTTACCTTTCACTTGTGTAGATGGATCTCAAAAACACCCCTGTCACCATCCAGCCAGGAATAGGAGCTGGCATCCAACTGGCTAATACTGTCATTAATACTGAAAATGTGGAGCTACTATCCAGTTTAGTGCACTAAAATTCTCTGCAGCTACTGCAAGGGCTACTGTTATTCCTGTTTATGATGTGGATTCTGAAGGGAATATCAGGAGGCCCCACTCTGTTGAAACCACTATACGCTGCGCTCATCTGCCCACACCGTGAGCTACCACTTCTGAAAATTCTCCTCACCAGGGGATTTTTGTTTTTGAGAGGCTGTCTTAGGCCAGAAACCCAAACTACAAAGAGGGTTGTAGCTGTTAACACCACTTCCTTGCCAATGAGCCTTTCATATTAGAGAGGCACAATACTGAAGCTTCATTTTTTGGAGGAATGCTAATGAGGAGATAGAGGAGAAAGAAGAATGCTGAGCTGCGAGCTCAACAATTACTGCTTGTCCATCTATCAAACATGTCGGCATGAGAGCCAGAATCAAGCATTCCCATCCCAAATGAGTTCATTGGCCTAAGGTATGTGAAGAGGAATAGCTCCACTAACAAGCTGAAAAGATCATTATGGGACCAACAACCCAGGCCCCAGCTCCTCAAAAGAAAAAAGGAGCCTGAGTCCATGTCTTCCTAGGTATATAAGGTATTGAAGACGGTAAAGGAGAAGGGGCTGAAGAAGAAGAAATTCCAATAGCCTTTAGTGATTGAGGCCAGGAAAACTCCACCGAGAAAGCTGCCATATGTTGTGGTAGTAAAAAAGGAGTAAAGACAAGCTCCACCCGGTGAACATCGGGGTGTGACACCTAAATCGTATGTTCAGGGATCCACCACCGAAAGGTCCCGGTGGAAGGGAAAAAAAGTTTGGAGGCCAAGGCCTCATAAAGAGAAAATATATGGAGAAAAACCAAATACATATGTGACATCCGATACAACTTCTTGGAGATATGCCCACACTAGCAGCGATCGTTAGAAGTGGGTTCCAAAGAATGCCCATGATGATAGTCTCCTTGACAGTCGACACCTTAGAGAATCCTCCAGGGCACCCCATCATCAACCAACTCCATCTAGAGAGGAGGCTAACTTTGACTGTAGCCCACGGGTCGAAGAAGCTTCCTACCAAACAATAAACCAAAAATCTAGTGGTGGCGCCGCTTGAAAATCTGAGTACAACAAGACAAATATGAAGATGAAGAAGACACCATGGATGTCAAGGTGGTCTACATGGTGAGGCATTATTAACGCCAGCTATAATGATGGTAAAGATGATGGTGATTGGTAGTCGTCACCTAGACAGGCACATCGACACCACTATGAGGCTGGGTCCATCACTAATAGAAGTAGTCACTTCTCAGATGAATGAGAAGAAGAGGTCGAGGGGCATCCCCTCAATGCCAAAAATATTACACTTGTGGATATGTATGACAGCAAATGAGGTAGCAAATGAGGGCCAAGGATAGAGAAATCTCTCAGTTAAACAAAAAAATGACTAAAATAATGGCCCAAATAACGATGATGATGCAAATAATATAGAGAACTGTTGCCACAGGCCCTGTACCCACTCCTCTTGCTGATCCTCCGAACCTCTAAATGACTCAAGTCTCAGGAGTGTAAGGTACCCCTGAAGGCGGTAATGAGATTAATAATGTCGTTCGCCAGCCTACTCCATAAAATACAACAAGTACCTCTAAGCCTGTGACAGCTGCATAACAAGAGGGAATAATGAGAAGATCATAACTATTATAGCCAATGATCAAGTGAAGAAGATGGTATGCAAGGGTCATCCGGATCCAGCAGAATATGACCAAGTGTCATATCCAAAAGGGTATTTTATTCCAAAGTTTAATACCTTTAATGGAAATAACAACCCCAAGCAGTACTTGATATAATTTAAAGCCACTTGCGGGAACACAAAGGGTAACGACGCCTTACACTTTTGACTGTTCATCAGCAGTTTGACTTTCACTGCTTTCGAATGGCATATTGAATTGCAAAATAATTTTTCGAAGACTTTCGTAGAATTGAAAACTATATTTGTGAAGAGTTTTTCCAACGCAATCAAGAAGATGACTATTACTAATCTCGCCCAGAATAAATGAAAAAGTGATGAGTTAGTGACCAAATATATAACTTGTTGGCATAATTTAAGTATTAGATGTGAGCAGCAGTTGAAGGAAGAGTATGTAGTCCAATTATTGATGGAAAATATTGATGATAAGATGCAACCATTTTTATGCATGGCCTCTATTACCATATTTCAGGACCGGCTGGACAAAGTGGTAAAATTTAAGAAATTGAACTTCTCAAAATCAGAAAGCCACTCTGGTAAGCTCAAAAAGGCCAAAGCCCTTGATGCTAAAAAGGGTGAAGCCTACTCCATATCTTCTTTCAAGCTAATAAGAAAAAATATGTTACTTATAATGTAGATAAAGGTAAGTAGCCAATGCAGTATGAGGATAAGCCAAAATAGGCTGATAATCCCAACCCTCAGCCAAAATTGGTGCTGGGGGAAAATGGCAAACCTCAGACCTTTGCTGGTGGGGAGGAATGCTCGAGGCAGATAATGGGAACTAGCAATCAAGCATTCTCATCCCTCAAAGAGAAGATTAATAAAGAATATTCATTCAAAAGGGAGAGTGCCGCTAAATTATTTTGATAAGAGCTAAAAACAGGCCTAAAATTACCAGAGTTTATGAGGCCCAAGGAGTCAAAATATGCTGGTGACCCAAATTATTGCCTATATTATTGGGTGATTAGCCATTCTATTAAAGATTGCTACATGTTCAATGATTGGCTATAATAAAAGTACCAAAAGGGAGAATTCATATTATCAGATAATGTGTTAATTCACATTAAAAAGAAATCAATTCGAGTGGTTATGTCCTCTTCTATACCCTCGACCAAAGGAAGAAAAGAAAAAAAACTAGCTCAGGATGAGTAATGGGAGACTGCGATCTCTAAGAAGATGGTGAAGATTTTAAAGAAGCTCAAAGGTGTTCTCGGTGTCGAGTGAAAATCTTCTATTGAGCTAGTGTTAGATTTAAAAGGGTTACTTATTACAGCTGCATCTGCTTTCAAATAGTACCCTAGTCAAGCTAGCTCATCAAAGATTGGTAAGGTAGAATCCACCAAGAAGAAAACCAAGCTGAAGAAGCCTAAGGAGAAAAAGATAGTGACTCAAAGGTCTATCAATGGTTTGGATGAATACTACCAGATCGTAGGATAACCTATTAAGCTCGCTTACTTCATAACAGAGCTTAAGATTAATGAGGTAAAAGAAGATGATGAAGACTCTCTCCCTATGGAGATGTGTCAAGTCATTTTGGTGATGTCAGATACTCTGATAAAAGAAGAATATGCTGAAGAAGCAGCTTTCGAATCTTATCTAATGGTGTCATCAATAGACTACAGCTCATAAGTGGATTTTTATTTTCCAAATGTGGATGAATCATAGCCTGACATAGCATCACAAATGGAGCTTATGAAGCTGGGTATAGATTCTCAATCAACAAAAGAATCTTCAGAGGCAACCAAAGCTAGTTCTGAAGGAGACACTTCCTCAGATGAACCTGCGTTGGATGAAGTAGCCGAGGTGTAGTTGAGAAGTGGCAAGGTGCTGCCACCTTCACTGAAGAAGGAGGTCTCTAATAAAATATAAGGGAAAAGAGAGAGTTATCAATGAATATATCATTCCCAAAGACCCCAAGAAGAAAGGTACTTTAGCTAAAGGGATATATTATAATATCTTATCCCATATAAGAAAAATCTCGATACAACTCAACATATACGAGGTATTCATAATGTTAGAAGATCTTAGGGAAACTTAGATTTAAGCTCTCAAAGATCCCAAAAGATACGAAGCATACTTTGAAGAGCATCACATGATTGAGTATAGGCCTAGAATGAACCAAACATAACATTTGTCGAAGATGACATGATACTTAGAACGACCGACCACAACCACCCTCTGTACATTACTATAGAGAGTGACAGCATCATAATCAGTCAAATCCTAATCGATTCTAGGTCCTTCATAAATCTCATAAGCTTAAAAGCATTAAGATCATTGTGCCTTAATGTGTAACACTTAGGGCAAGATAAGATGATGGTATATGGCTTCAATAAGAAGGGGGATAATACTATCAGATCATTCATACTCCCTCTAGTATTTCAGGAACTTTACACCGAGGCCAAGTTTCATGTGATTGATGCGGACACCTCATTCAAAGCGCTTATGGGCTGCCCCTGGTTGCATGAATACGACATTCTCCCGTCAACTTTGCACCAGTGTATGAAGTACCTCAAAGATGGAGAGGAGTTCAGGATCTCAGGAGATATCCAACCCTTTATAGCCCACAAGGTAAAAATATATGAGGATGCAAAGTAATTCATCCCAAAGGAGCCATAGCCATCAAGCTCTCCCAAGGAGACTCAAATTCAAAGGCTACAAAGTGGCCTAAGAGGGAAGGTGAGAAGAAGCAAAGGGGGAAGTAAGAAGACAATGTTGACTCTTCATAAAATAGTTACCACTTCTAAACCAAGAAGAGCTATGCCTCACATAGGGAGTGACAAGGATGAAGATGATGCCATCCCTGTCAAATCCAAGAGGATATGCTAGTCTATAATTAAAGGGAAGAATAAGGTGGAATATTTAGATTCTGATTACAATATGAATCTACCTACGTGAATAAGGTGCGATGTGTCTTCTTAACGAGGATATGTAACATGTCAATCTCAGATAGTATATTCATGATCAAGCATCTCCCTCCATGACACTTCAAAGAAATCTCCCCTTGAGAGGTGTATAATATTGAAGAGCTCAAAATACTTTATGTACTTCCCTTATAAAAGGGATTGGGCCGGGAAGCCTACTACACAAGTTAGGGGAACATGAAGAAGAGAACTATGATTGACTTTTCAAGCTCATTGATTTTAGAGAGATAATGCCTGTGAGAATGCTAAGTATTATCCTAGAAATAGTCAAAGAATGCTACAAAAATAAGGGGCTCATATCGATACTACTAAGTAGCGAGCTCATCTCCACATGAGTATATGGTATAGAAGAAATCCTCATGCATTATGAAGGAAAAATATTCTTATGAGAAGATGTCTCAAATTTATTGTATGAAAGTACCCTCAAAAGGAGATTTATTATAATATCACATGTTGGGAGATTGAATTCGACGATGACTGTGATGAGGAAATATATGAAGCCGATACTTATGATGATCGGCCCGTATGAGCTAAACTTGCACCAGAAGAGCTTGAAGATGGTGGTTAGGCAGTTATTATGGATGAGCTAAAATAAGTCAACTCATGGACTAAAAAAGATCATCGCCTAACCTTCATTAGTGCCCTTCTTCCTGAAGATTAAGTTGAGGAAATGAAATAGCTCCTCTATGAATTCAGGGATTGCTTTACCTGAATATATGCTAAGATTTCTTTCTTATCCCTCGATGTAGCAATTCACAGCTTAGCCATTAAATTAGATGCAATACCTGTTAAGCAAGCTTCAAGGAGAATGAGAATGGAGATAAAAAAAGTGATTGTAGAGACGAAGAAGCTTATAGATGTAGGCTTCATTCATGAAGAAAAATATGTTGATTGGGTTGCCAATGTTATCCCTATTAAGAAGAATGGTCAGATCTGTGTCTGTATTGACTTTAGGGACCTAAATAAGGCAGGTCCTAAAGATGACTTTTCGCTCCATATATTAGAACTTCTAGTTGATAACACATCCAACTATGATATGTTCTTCTTTATGGATGGACCATCAGGATATGACCAGATTAAGATGGCGCTTAAAGATCAAAAGCACATATCATTCAGAATGTCGATTAATATATTCTGCTACACAGACATGTCCTTCAACCTGAAGAACATCGGTTCTACCAACCAGCGAGCGATGAAGCACATCTTTGATGAACTGATTCATCAAAATATTGAGTGCTATGTAGATGACCTCGTCGTCAAAAGCATGGACTGCAAAGGCTACCTAAGTAACTTGAGGATCATGTTTGACAGGATCAAGAAGTACGATCTGAAGTTGAACCCTCTCAAATGCGCTTTCAGGGTCTCATCAAGAAAATTTCTAGGGTACGCCATTCATCACTGAGGAATTGAGATCAAACCCAATAAAATTAAGGAGATTATAGAGATGTCGCCACCAAATAATCTTCAATAGCTTTGTTCCTTATAAGGACAGCTAGCTTTCATTCAGTGATTCATATTGAATCTGTCAGGTAGGTGCCAACCATTTTCCAAATTGATGAAGAAAGATGCTCACTTCTTATGGAACAAAAAATACTAGGAGGCTTTTGATAGTATTAAGAGATACTTGTTAAACTCGCCTATCCTTACAGCATCAATTCTTGGAAAGTCTCTTATTCTATATACGTAGCATTAGAAGAGTCCCTCAGAGTGCTATTAGCTCAACATAATGAAGAAGACAAGGAGAATGCCCTCTACTATATTAGTCGGAGGTTGATTGGAGCAGAGATATGTTATTCTCTGATTGAGAAATATTGTCTGGCTTTAATTTTTGCAGTCCAAAAACTCTTCCACTACATGCTTTTTCATAAGATTACACTGATATCAAAGATCAATCTGCTGAAGTTATTGATGATAAGACTAGTGTTGATCGGTCATTTAACTAGGTGGATGGTGATACTCCAAAAGTTTGATATCACATATGTTCAATAGAAAGCAGTAAAGGGGCAAGTGTTGGCAGATTTTCTCAATGCACATCTCATTCTTGCAGATTCGCCGCTTAATGATGATCTACCCGATGAGAAAATCATGCATATTGAAAAATAAGAGAAACCATAGGTCTGGGAGATGTACTTTGATGGAGTATCATTAATTAAACTCGCCTAACCTCCAAATCTAGTAAAAGCTTGAGCTAACATCGGTTTCATTTTCATAGCGCTAAAGTAGGCATAATGAGATTTTCATTCAATTTGATTGAATCCTAAACCAATAATGAGACTGAATATGAGGCTCTAATAGCATGTCTGGAGATTGCAATCTCAATCAAAATCCAGAACCTCCAAATTTATGGCGACTCTCAACTTGTTATAAATCAAGTTCTAGGTGTATACAAAATTTACAAGCTTGAGTTAGCCCATTATTGTCAACGAGCTCTCAAACTTATGAAGCATGTTCCAAACATCAAGTTAGCTTGAATTCCTTGAGCTAAAAATAAAAAGCTGATTACCTGGCCAAATTAGCCAAAGAGATGGCGAATATGGATGACAAACCAGTGTATTTTAGAGTCTACACTCATCAGGTCTTAGAGCCAGCAATCTTGCAATTCCCATAAATAGAGGCAATCCTAAATTCAAGCCAGCATGATGTAACTCTGGTTGATCCTTAACCTCCCCAATAAGTTGTTCTTGAGAACCAACCAGAAGAACATCAAGCAGCCAAAAGAAGATGCAAATCTAATGAATATTCAGAGTCATGGTGATATTGCCTAGATGTTGAAGAACACGATAATTAGAGGCAAGTATTCTTTGATTACTTCAGGGAAAAAACTCCCAGTAGATAAGTCACTAGCTACACAAATTAAAAAAAGAGCCTTGTGGTATACGTTTATCAATAACATGTTGTATCAAAGAGCTTTTGACCAAATGTGCCTAAGATGCCTAAGGACTAAAGAAGCTGACAGGATAGTAGCAAAAGTTTATGAAGTACTTTGTGGTGCACACCAATCAGATCCCAAAATAGTTGTTCAAGTCAAGAGAATATGTTATTATTGGCCCTCAATGGTAAAGGATTGCATTGATTATATTAAGATGTGTCACAAGTGTCAGGTCCACAGTGATGTTATATATTAACCATCAAATTCGTTGCACCCTATAGTGGAATTCTAGCCATTCGAGCATTAGGACACCGACATAATCACGCCAATAAATTTGTTGTCATTAACTGGACACCGCTTCATTCTAGCAACGATCGTTTACTTTTCTAAATGGGAAAAAGTGGCTCTGTTCAAAGAAGTCACATCTGAGCATGTGACTAATTTCTTCACCCATAATATTGTCTATAGATTCAGTGTGCTAGACCATGTGATCTTAGATAATGGTATAACATTCAAGAGTACTAAATTCATTAGTTTATCGATCAGCATAAAATTATTTGGCAATATTCATCCATCTATAACCCAAGGGAAAATGGTCTGGCAGAGGCCTTCAACAAGACACTAGTGAATCTGCTATAGAAGATTCTCACCAAGAATAAAAGAGAATAGCACACTAAGATGGTAGAAGCACTATAGGCATACCAAATGGCCTATAAGATGTCGACCAAAGCCACTCCTTATGCATTGGTGTTTGGAGTCAAAGCAGTGCTGCCGTTGGAGATTGAGCTACCATCACTTTGGGTAGCTGTTCAGCATGATCTCACTTAAGAGCAAAATGCTCGATTGAGAATGAAAAAGCTCAATGCGCTAGATGAAATTAGATTGTAGGCCCAACATAATCTAGAGATCTATCAAGCAAGGATGGCAAAATCCTTTGATCAGGTGGTGCACCATTGAGCATTTCAAGAAGGAAAATTGATCCTAGTGTAATGAAAGCCAATCATCCCACGCTGAAAAATTGGTCGCAAATTTGTATCCAACTGGGAAGGTCCTTTCATCATTGAGAATATGTACCAAGGAGGAGCTTATCAACTTATCGATCTGAACAATTAGAGGCCCATGCTATAAATCAATGGTCGAAATTTGAAGTACTATGCATGAGGATTACATAAGAAAATTCTATATAGATGTAATATATAATAGTTAAAGTATTATATGCATGTTTTTCAATGTATGTACATTATATGTTTTGAAATTCTATTGTAATACAAGAAAGCATTTCAAACATTCTGTGAAAATCCCCCTGCAAGATAGATGGAATTTTTTTAGTTTTATAACTAAAACCTGTCTAAATTCTCCCATAAGATAATGGGCATTTTTAAATATTTATTTGCATCGACATAATCCCACGTTACGAGATCCCAAAATAAATATTTAAAATTATGAAATACAAACTTGTTTAACCCTCCCTTATAAGACATGGGATATTTTTAAATATTTATTTAGGTTGATATCATGCTTCGTGCCGAGATCATCAAATAAATATTTAAAATTATTGAATAAATTATTTAGGTCGACATCGCACTACATATAAAGATTCCCAAATAAATATTTAAAATCTTAAAATACAAGACTTATCTCATCCCCTTTATAAGGTAGAGGGTATTTTAAATAGTTATTTAGGTCGACATCATAGCATGCCGAAATTCCTAATAAATATTGAAAATCAACAAACACGGATGTCTCTTCAAATGAGTGAATGTAGCGACTTTTCTTTCAAATATATATAGGTGATGCTTCAACATTTAAGATATCGCCCTCTCCAATGTACCAAGACTTCAAAGGTTAGAAAAGAAGATTTTATGACTACACAGTCCAATAAGTTGATATAGAGCAACACAAGTTCTTCTACAACATGAAGCTTAAGGTTGGAATGGGTGTATGAGGTCAAACTCAACAAACCCAAGTGTGGTCGAGTCACTGGCAGCTCTGTCGACTCAACAAGTCTTAAAGAAAGGTCATAGTAGAGAAAACCCCATTTCGTTAACCCGTCAGTAGGGATTGTAAGAAGCATAAAGGCTTATTTAACTCGACAAGTTTAAGTAGTTGTAGTCTATAAAATTCTCCTAATTGATTGAAGGGTCAAAGTTACAGTATGAAATATTAATCCAGTTAACCACCAAATGTGCGTAGGATCTAAAATCTTTAACCATGAAAGAAGACTTCAAATCTACCAACTTCAGCAAATCTAGCTTTGGGAGTGTGTGTCTCTAATACTCAAGTCTGAAGCCTGGATGGGCGTAAGAGATCAGACTCAATAAGCCTAGATGTGGTTGAGTCGCTGGTAGCTCCATCTACTTAACAAGCCAAAAGAAATGTCGTAATAGCAGAACCCCCATTTTTGCAATCGTATGACGAAGAGTTATCAAATCCCAGCTTACCCAATCTGATGAGCTCAATTAGCCCAGACTAAAGTCTTCTCAATTGGTCGAGGGTCAAAGCACCCGCATTCGGTACCGATATTATAAACCTAAAGCCTCTAAATTCTTCATCAAGTTTGTCGTGCAAAGCACAGGACAGAAGAAGCCAAAATTTTTGAATCTTGAACTAAAGCTATGTAAAAAATATATTTAAAATTTTCTACAGCACTACCAACACCACTCAAAGTGCAACTAAGAAAGAGAAATAAAAACAAAAAAGAACCATCCATAAATCATATATATAATCAACATGGAGTACACACAGGGCAAAGTACAACTGGAAGTGAAAATCACTCAGTACATTCCATAATATAGGAGAAAAGAAGAAAAATCTATCAAAGGAGGTGGGCTTGTAGGTCCCTCAGCTGTGTAATAATCTCTATTAGAGTTTGGTACTCTACCTCAACCGTCTAAAGCTCCTCCACAGCCCATGTAAGTATAGTGTTTGTAGCTAACATTACTTGGTGTAACATCTGGTGGTGCTGCTACTCTCTCCTGATGAGGCGATGGCGCTGATCGCACCCCTCCTACAAATCTGACTTCTTGGACATCATCCCCTTTATGTCCCTCCAAAGATCCTTTATACGAGCTGATAGCCCCTCATCTCACTGCTTATACTAAAAGAACTATAAAGATGCCTCCTCAGAGCCTCGGTACTCCAATCAAACTGGTCATAGGTGACATCAGCCGATGTTCGGAACCTGCTAACCCTCTCCTGTAACTCTGGTATTGTGACTTTGGTCTGTATAACGAAGAGTGACCTCAGCCATCTGATATGAAACTCTGCCTCACGATGCAATGTCTCCCAATAAAGCAGGTCAAAACTATCCAACCTAAGGCATGCCAGTAGGCCGAGCGTGCCATTAGCGGTGGCGGTAAACTAGTTATGGAATTTGGAGATCCTGGGTCAACACAAGATATCAGTTCCTATATAAAGTCTATGCAAGTGGTATAAATCTCAACATTCTGAGTGTCAGGAGCTGAGGGAACATGACAGTGCATCTTTAGTGTATACTCTGCTCCCTCGAGAATTGTACGAGAATTTATAGGTAATGAGTTTAGAGAAAAATAAAATGATAATGGATGAAAAATAAATTAACATATAATAAAAACATACTTGAGGAGGGACTCGACAAGTCAACAGGGTAACTCTCTAAAAAAGATGCCTCGACTATATGAAATAACTCTAAGATCGTCGGCGTGTACGATGATACCTCAAGAACCTCTATTGGCAAAGCTGCGCTAGCTCCAGACGACTCACCGGACCAAAAAGACCCATAAGATTCCATCAAAAAAGAGAAGTCTAGAAAAGGATCTGTCATGTCGTATCAGATGAAGTCTGACATCCTCACTCCCTATAAACTCTCCCTAAGACCTCTATCAGAAGAGCGTAAGTCCACAGACATACGAGGAGGCATAGCATAGTGAGAGGTAGTATGTCTGCAAGAAAGCTATGATACCTCTATGTAATGTAGCTCAAGTGCTACATTCTACACTTTGATTAGGGGAGAAGCAGCACCCTCAGTAGTAGTATAACCCTCAGTATGTATCCCTGCATCAGGAATGAATGAAACATATCAAATCAAATGGTCAGAAAAATATCAAAAAAATTAACCACTGACTAAAAGGAGGGAAAGGGTAGGCAATGTACCTCTATTAGCTCCAACCTCCAAAGAGTCCTGATGAGGCCTCTAGCCCCTTGGTACTCCTAGTGCCCTCACCCTACGCTCTTACCTCTGAGCGCTATGCTCTAAAGAAGGGCCGAAGGAAAGCCATACCCAAGTCAGTCGCATGCAACTAACACCTATCTGGTTGGAGGGAAGGGCCAAATGGAAGTTAGAACTAGTGTCGAGACTCAATAAGTGCAGTCACTTCAAAGTAGCTATGTAGAACCTAGTCTCCTATGGGACAGCCTGCATATGTCTGACTTTTATAACTCCAAGGATGAACGGTCACCCATCGTAGGCTATAACCTAAGAAAAGTAAAACTGTCTAGCCACCATGTTGGGCTGATAGCCCTCCAGTGTTATAGTACTGCCCGAACGATGGCGCATGCTAATGAGATGCTCAGCCACTATCAAAGTACGCCTGTTGTGTAGCAAAGTGCATCTCCTCCTCTGGTCAAGCTCGTCCACAATAACTATCCCTCTTAAGTGGGGAAGCAAGCCAATAATGTCTAGCTAGTGGACTAAGAAAAAAAGCTCTACCACCAGGTGTGGAGCGAAGAAGAAAAGCTGCATCCGCCCTCTGATTCCAAGGTCGAGGAAGCCTATGATAGTTGAATGGTTGTGGGGTATCCTCTCTCCATAAAATATGCAGGACACTCTAGACAAGAGAAGGCTCCATGTATGTGTAGATGAATCCAATTGTGCAAGCAATCACACAGTAAGAATAGGTCCCATAGCTTAAGAGAAGTCGCCTCAAAAGTGATGCGTAAGGCTCTATATATCTGGGCAAGTACAACTAGAGCTAAAGAAAGGCGTTATCCCTCTGAGAGCTGACTGGTTGCCAACATAATGTTATATTGTATGAACCCCACTCTAAGTGAAAGAATAAAAGTACACAACCAGGTGGCTAAAAACCAAGCAAAAAATAGATCCTCGATGATGCCTGGTAGTGCAAGAGAAATGTAAACATTGAAAGAAGATGGCTCAATGATCTCCTCTAACAATACGACCCCATGCTACAAACCATAGCCAATAGGATCATGTAGTGATGCCATAGCAGAAGACAGGTAATCACCCTAAAGAAAGTTGCAGGCCCAGGTGTCCATAGGCATACCCACTCGAGTTCATGCTAACAAGCCTGATGACCTGTATGTCTGACGATAGTGCCTAAAGAGAACTAGGTAAACATATGACAAAGCTAAACTCACTCTCCTATACCCATTTGCTGAAGGCACCCTGTGAAACAACTCTTCATTAAGAGGAATGCACTGCTCAAAGTGGTGACCAAAGACGGGTAGCCCGGACACTACCCGCAGATCTGAAAGCATAACTGTAAGCTTTGTTTCCCTAATCAAGTAAGAGCTGCTAGCCGTAACCCAGAACTCCACTAAACCATGGGCTCAAGAAGAAGGAAGATGCACAAGATCAAATAGTGAAGCAGAAACTACCTCATAAATCCCTACGTCCAATAACGTGTGCATATGGGCCTGCAGTACATATCTGGTCCAATGTACATATCTGTATATGGGACTTTGGATCTTTCCAAATGATGAATCATGTGGTCACTCCAGAGAGCGACTGTAGCTAACGGTGATTGAGCAACCTCGACTGCCCTACTAGCTCGAGTTTATTTGCTGCAGGCTCCAAATATCACAAATGTCATGACTAAGCTAAGCAATTGTACTATCTAGCGAGTTGTACTCCCCACAATTCCATCTAATACTGCTCACCCACCTGCTGGGGTCCTCAAACTAACACAATCAGCAGCGCATGCTGGAAGTAGAGGAGAGCGAGCAAAGAAGCTGTGAAAAATATCACGCTCTTGTAACATATCCTAATGGTGTTCGAGCCTATCCAGAACATCAATCCTACCAATAAATAGCCTCCCAAATGGCAGCCTCGCTAGGCTCACTAGGAGGTAAATTATCTTGTCTCTGCTAACATAACATTTCCTGTGCAAGAAGAAAAGGAAAATGAGTTTGGAGCATATATAATGGGGCTAAATGAATAAAATAAAAGCTACAAGCGATTGTCAACACTGTCACAACAAATGTGACGTACTCTAGACATGCGCCACATTTATTGGGGGCATTTGTTGACCTCTACATCAAAAACACATAAAACATGGTAAAATTAGTAAATTAAATGATGTGTGCATTAATGCGGCGCATCACTTGAAGGGCCAAATAATCTCTGATTGCCAAACGGACAGTGTCATCATAATAAGGACGTTAAATTTGCCTAAGAGGGAACCCCTCGTAGTCAACTCGAACAAGATCAGTCAAAATAAATGATTGACACTCGAAACTGATGTACAATGTTGCCCAAATGACATTCAATCATAAAATAGACTTTGTCATTGCGTTCAAGGTGCCGTCAATACCCAAAAATGACCATAAATTCATTCAGTTAAAGTCGCACGAGGGGATCGTCATGGATCGAGATAATTTTGAGCAATTAACCCATTTCTATCATTTCTTTATTTAATATTTATTATTATTATTATTATTATTATTATTATTGTTGTTGTTGTTGTTGTTGTTGTTGTTGTTGTTATCAATTTAATTAATTAAAAAAAATTAAATCTAAAATTATCTTATATATACATCAAAATCTCTGATGAAATCCCGCACATCTTCTGGCATAAATTCTGCCATGGCAGTGTGCCTCGAATCAAACCCGCTGCTTGCTGTTAAAACGAGAGTGAAAACCTCAGATAGAAAGAGCTTCTTCGATTCCACAAATTGCTTCACTATCATTCAAATCCTCCCATTCACAACTCCTACCATTTCAATTATATGTTTTCTTCAGTTGTCGAACCCCTCTCTGTTTGAACAACCCATGCCCTGCCTCCCTTCCTCCGATCATAGAATCCAACCACACCTCCGACCTTGGCTAATCTCTGATTTACCTCGCCTTCCGCATAATACATTCAGTTGAACTCCCTCATACACCCATCTCCTCCTAGTTTGCACGTTGCAACTAATCTTAATACTAACCCCTTCTATACTCAAATCTACCCACTTGTATACCATTCCTGGTAGCCTTGCATCTCCACCCTCCTTCTCAACCGAACAACCACAAGGCTTCTCCCTGTTAATCATCAGCTTATAGCCAAGATCCCAACCACAATCCAGTTTTCGCTTCTAACCCCTGCAGCCAAAAAAACTTTAATCTATAACAACTTCCCCCTCCCCACGATAATCGCTCACAAAGCCTATAACAGCATCCATCCAAACTCCCTCTTACACCTACAATACTCTTAACTAATCCTACAATCCCACTTCAGGGCAGCCTTCTTCAACCCAAATATATTTCCCTAAGCCTCTAGTGTTTATAAAATCCAAAGCCTCTCTCATTGACCCAAACAACTTGCATACCTTTCACATGAAACACAACACCAATCCATCAAATCACTCCACGCAGATCTTCTATAGTCTTAACATCCTCCACATTCCTCTTACCAAGCCCAACTTAACCTATTTTAAAGGCCCACAACAACTCTTCTCTATCACTTCCAGCAAGCCCGCAAGCTAGCACCCCATCTTTCTAAGAAACCATCTGATACCAACCCACTTTAGAAGTCCACCAATCCTCCATACTCCAAACATTTGTATCCCAAATCTCACTTCCAAATCAGCCCACTACCAGCCTAAAAACCCATTCACCACTTCTCCAAAGCAACCCAATCCACCTCAAAACTCAAACTCATCTCTCTCTCTCTCTCTCTCTCTCTCTCTCTCTCTCTCTCTCTCTCTCTCTATTAATTTTCTATCAAAATTAATAATGTGCTATCATTATTGATATTACCATCAATATTAATAATGATCATTTATTATTATATTTATTATTATAATTGTTATTACTATTTTTAATAATATTATTAATTATTATTGTTAATCACTATTACTAATGATTAATGTTAATAATAATATTATTATTATTATCCAAAAAATGGTGATAAATAGTGAGAGAGTGAAAATACATATTTGGAATATTTTTATCGATGCAGCCACCACCATCACCTAGACTGCAAAGGTATAGCCTCCTTAACTTAAAGCTCACATTCAGCACTCGCGGCGCACCGCCGGACCACCCTACATGCTCTAGTAGCTTGGTGGGAGGGGACCTGACATGACACTTACGGCGAGGCGGGTAGGCCTCTAAGTGCTCTCGTAGTGTGAAGGGGACAATCTTAAGTGCCCATTTTAAAAAAATTATGTATTTTCAAAAAGGTACCTCAAAGAACCCTAAACACTCTCATAGCGTGACGGGATTAAAGATCATGGCTATGGTGTCACTCGACAGCTACCTTAAGCGCTCTCGTAGCATGGAGGGAGAGGCTCAGCTCTCAGTTTCCCCTAAACCAGGTGAACACCGGGAGGCTGTCGAATTTTACAATGAACAGAGGACCTGAACTTAAAAAAAATGATGGGTGATTAAAATAATGTTTATGAAACTAAACTTTAAATTGATAAAAGGCACGATCAAGCTGAAAATACAAGTGATGAATAATAATTTTGGTCATCTAATTAAATATAATGAATAAGCAAGAGATAAATGACTAGCAAAACTCCAATACACAAGTTGCCCATAAATGATGAAATTAAAGTAACCTGTCATATTCAATTAGCCAATCTACAAGTAAAGACCAAGGACCTGCAGTGAACATGAACTTTCATGAGTGTATGCAAAACATATATAGTGAACAAAACAATTCTCTTGTAAGTATAAATGTAAGCTTATGGCACATCCAAAAGCCTATTTATAAGCCTCTATAAGAATCCTCGAATGCTACAACATCCTTTTAGCCAACGTCAGCTAGTTAACGAATGAAAGCTATAGTCCCCACAAGCACTAAAAATTAACATGCAAGCGAATGTAGCGACTTGCTAGCCAACATATATGAAAAGATTGTTGACAAATGTAGCTCAATTGACAGTCAATGTCAAATTACAAATGAGCACATTGATTTGCATGCAAGCAATGATGAATGACATGCAAGGGATGCAACATGTCTACCAAAAAGTGAGAAAGTTATAATGGGGATAGCCTCCTTGCTTCTAATGCCGATCAACTTGCAATTTAACACACCAATCCACCTGCAGGCAATGATAGTAGATAAAGTTTTGAATGCGATGGATTCTCTATAAACATTGAAAGTCAACATACAATGAGTATAGTAAGTTATCGATGAACGTATGTGAGAAAATCAATAATGAATGCAGCTCACCCATCAATCAACATCCGTCTGCAAATGAACATATTAATTTACCTGTAAACGATGATGAAAGATATGTTGCAGAACCATAACAAATGCAAGCTCCTGTGAGCTTCTACAGGAGATTCGTTAGTGCACGATAGTCTACATGCATAAAGTGGCAAATATCCTATAGCGCAGTGCCATGCCATTAGATTGGTGACACGCATATAAACGTCAGAAGGTGTCTACCAATTCTAAAATAAAACCCTACATACCTGTCAACAGGGGTCATTTGCATAACTGATTATTCCAAAATGACCCCTTATGCATTGAAATATTAATACATGTATGGGCCAAGACAGGCGTGTAGTATGCACACACGTGACATCTGAGGATGCTGCACAGGTCAAGAAATTAACCTAAGTTTGAGTCTGATCCTTCTATGTGGCTAGATAAGAGTCGACACGGCTCGAACAATCGAATAAATATATGATCGCAGCGTCGACTAGGATATTTATTTTATACATTCATATTAGGCCTTCAGGGTCTATAATAAAGAGAATTCATTAATAAAGGCATGATGGCAACAACGAACTCGATCCTCTGTAATAAGTAAACGAAGTCGACAAGGTTTAACCAACAAATAAAAATGTCCATAAATATCCCAATGATTGCCATATTGATAGAAAATCTCAACTGAATGAGACCTCAAACATTCAAAATACCTCCTAAATTTCTAAATGCCCATGAAAATGCAAAACACTCAAAAATATCAAAGCCTAAAATATTTAAATTGAAATAAATGATTCAAACACTTAAAGCAAGATCCATCCATACTCCATAATAGTTTGTTGAGGTGGACAAATACAAAAATAACTTCAACTCACAACAAGTAAATGTTTGGTCAAGAATATCACTAAGATTCATTCTCAAATTATCTCCTGCTAGTAAGGGTATAGCATGTATACTCTAATTGGTGGTTTCATCGTTAAATGGCACCACAGGTAAACAATTATAACCGGGACCCTCTGAACTAGATGGTTTTGCCACCAAATTGTACCACTAAATTATAGTCATGGTCAGAGCCTGTATGTTCCCTAAAGGCTCCAAATCTTTGAGATATGAATCAATATGATATAATTGATAGGGCATAAAATCCTTTATTAGCTAAGGTGGATTCAGATTTGTCCCCTTAGATAAATATTCACCCCAGGTCTATAAGGTACCCTTGGACAAAGCAACCCATGCCTGTCGATAGGGATCCTTCTACCAGGTTGGGTCAACTACCTCCTCTGACTAAGTAGACTAGGGACCATGATGGCCCGGGACAATGAAACCATGAAATCTTAATCAGGTCTATCATCATTTCCCTCACAATTTGTTTTAAGTGCAAGGTGGTAAATTTTTAATTTTAAATATCAAAATTTTAAGTAGTAAAACATGTTGCTACTCTAAGTCAGATACTACATATCTATTTGATAACTAGCCTTAATCGAAAGTTCTCTCTCGCTATAAAGAGGGGTAATTAACTATAGGGGCTTGCGCCTATAGGAAACTAGGACTCGTATCATAAAGTCTTAGTAAAATGAGGGCGAAATCTCTGGATAATGTCTTAATTAAAACACAATCTACCTTCTAAAAATTTACCTCAGAACTTAAGCACTAAAACTCTCCTCGATGACTCGAAAAAGAAAGAAAGGGTCCGCAAAGAGGCTGGGACGTGAATTTTCGGAGCCCACATTAAGTAAAGCACTAGTAAGCATTAGCCTTTCCCTTCCCATTTTCTCGCCAATTGGCTTCTGGCATTCGAAGGAGTAGTAGACCATGAGCATTGAGGGAGAATGTACTACTGGCTGGAGCAGATGCACGTTGTTATAGGGGAGAATTTCAAAAAATTTCAGTAAACCAGGTAAGGGAAACTAGGTAGGTGCTGTAATTAGTGACTGAAATTGCTATTTGGCTGAAATTAAGTGTTGTTTGCTTAATCTAAGTAGGGCTGCTACTACTAGTTGCTAAAAAATTCAAAAAATAGTAAAGAAAAAAGGGTTTGTTAAATTTTGTAAGGAGAGGGTTATAGTTGTTGCAGAAAAAAATAAAAAAGAGAAAAAATAAAAGAAAAGAAGGAAAGTGAGGGAAAGAGAAGTTTGGGTTGAATGAAGAAGAGTATAATTGAGGTAATTTTTAAAAGATGTTAATGCTTGTTCTATTTTATTTGAAAACATGTATAAATGGTAAAAACGCATGCTTTAGGTGGTATACAAAAGGAAAAGAAATTGAGGTACTTTAGATGAACCTAACTGTAATAGAAAATGAGGTGAGATAGACAAATTATAATATAGGAAATAATAAATTTTGTAACATTATATGGTATATAAATTTGATGGCCTTAATTCTAATTTCATCATATCTTTACTTTTTGGTTCCTCAAGTATTATTGAATTGGCATATTTTGTGAATGTTATGAAATGAGAAAGTTGTTATGAAAAATAAAAAGAAATGTGAGAAAAATCATATATGGAGGATAGGCCCGCACAAGTAAAGGCTAAAGACCTGACGAGGTAAGCCTATACTCTTGAAATTTTAAAAGTTGAGAAATTAAACCGAAACTTGAATGAGAGAGCAGCTTTAATTCTAAAAGTTGAAAATGCAGACCCAACCTTGAGTTAGAAAGCTGTAAGAGTGGAAATTCTATAGTCATCATATTACTTGCCTAAAAGTGTTGAACAGTAAACTGAACATGAATGATGTTTTTTTACAGTTTATGTTTATTAAAGAATTATCATGTTATTCCCAATCGATTACAAACATATTATTATCTCTTATACATTACTTGTGTATTTCATTGAGCTCCAGCTAATTACTAGTGGTTATACTGCAACGAAAGGGGAAGAAGCCAGTCGGGTACTAGACAGAAAGGGTGACTGAACTTTTTTGTACATAAATTTTGGGTATACACAAAGGGCAGAGTAAAAGCTGTATAAACGCTT
Source organism: Dendrobium chrysotoxum (assembly GCA_019925795.1). Taxonomy (NCBI): domain Eukaryota; kingdom Viridiplantae; phylum Streptophyta; class Magnoliopsida; order Asparagales; family Orchidaceae; genus Dendrobium; species Dendrobium chrysotoxum. Next base: position 1,306,818 of record CM034299.1, on the reverse strand, counting down.
TTGGGGTATGTAAATATTAATTGAACTTTAGTAAGCTCTGTATTTTATTTCATATGTTTAAATATGCTTCCAATTATGAAATATTGATTCTAGTTTTAAAAAACTTGAAGTTTTGGGAGAGTTTGGATTGACTATTTCCTACTCACTTGGTCCCAATAGAAATAATTCAGGATGGGTGTTAGTAAGAAATATGTCTCTTTAGATTCTCCCACTCTGTACACTCCAAGTTCACTATAAGAAGATTAAACTGGGGTGTGACAAGATGTCTAATCAAATCGAGATTGATTGAGCTAAAACTTTAACTAAACTTGGTCATACTTGAACTTTATGTCAATCTTGAGATGGAGTTAGATCAATCGAAGATTGAATCATTAACAACTATACAAATAACAACTACTCATCTAATAAAAAGGACTTCTAAAGTACCAATAAAAGGTTGCCCTAATGCCATAGGCTATCTACTATACAAGGCACTTTAGCAAATTGGAAGTGTAGATAGTGATTAAACCTCATTCAACCATGTTTTCTCCTTTCCCTAAAAAATCTCTCCTCAAAGAATCTAATGCCAAAGATCCTAAGATTCATTATGACCATTGAAGAATAGTCATTGGTGTGGAGGTGCAACCTATTGTTATGTAATGCTATGATGTTCGAACATAAGCATATTGGCATAAGCAATCAATTATAGTTGAGGCCAGAGTCCACCAAATATCATAGTTACTATTTTTGTGAAGAATAGCTAAAAAATCTATATTAAACTTGGACTCAACCACTTATGAAGAAACACTGATTATCGCCTTGAAGTGTAGTTATCTATATGGTGAGCATGAGTTCTCCAGGATATACCATCTTGCTACAAGCATAAACAATCATCGTGTCAAATATAACAGGTCTTAAATCTTTTGGAACAAAAAACTTTCTTTGTCACCTAGAAGAAAATGAACTTTAAGTGTCATGTTCGTTACATATATCAAGCTTTTAATGAGCATAAGAAAAAATCAAACTTTCTTTCATGTTCGACTCATTTGCTACAAGATCTCATGTAACATATATGAGCCAAACATAAACAATCATTGTTTCAGAGAAAAATAAGCATCATATCTTTTTATAACATCTACCTTTCCATCACATTCCTATCAACCACGTAAGTGCCTTGCAATTCCCTTTCCTATGACACATCAAAACCTTGTGGAACGGAATCCTAGACTGAGTAATGCCTGATGAATGAATATATAACAGAAAAACAAAAGATACAGTTCAATCAAATCTCCAACCAACTCCCAATTAAAGTCCTAGAAAGTCTGAAATGGGTTGCCAACCAAGAAGCCATGGCTTCTTGTTCTCTGGCAAGGCAAAGTTTAGTTCAAACATCTCTTTAGCTACATTTCCACCTTCACAAAATCCTACTAACCTGGCCACAATATCTGCACTCTCTTCAATATGTGCCTTGTCATTAGGATCTGTCCATAGTTTGTTCACCAACTGAAGCTTCCTTTGCTTCCCTACCAATGGCACTTGCCATTTGCTGTACAGCCTCTCTCTTTCTTCTTCTCTCAATCTTGAATTCATTCTTTTAGAGAGAAACTCTCTTTCTTGTCTCAATGCCTTTATGCTGCAATTAGAGAAGCAGTTTGGTTAGTTGTTTGATAAAAGGAAATTATATTATTCTACTTCAAATCTCATCTTACTTGGATGATAGAGAAAGAGAGAGTTCATCTCCTGAATGTTCATTGTGAGGATCTCCAGCAGATGCAAATTGTTTCTGCATCCAACATAGCCTCCTTAGCTCCACTTCAATATAAATTTGGTCAGCTTGATCACCTTTGAATAGTTGGTAAAATTGTGTCCTATGTATCAAAGATGCATGACAAATATCCCATAATTTTATGATTTGTTGCATCTGTTCCTGGAAAATAGAATTCCAAGTTTCTAGGGATTTATGAAAGTCGTTCAGATTCTCATCAGTCTCTGAAGCCTCTTCGTAACCAGCAATTTCATTTGACTCCAGTTCCAAAACCTAATGACAAAAAAATAGCATACACTTCATATGTTTGGCTTTACATGGCTTAGTGCACTTCATGAGCTTTGATACTAGTTCATATAAAACTTATTTATATTCATTTACTTACATACTTGAACAAATTTGTATAAAAATTTAAAACCTTATCATATAAATGAACAAGCTTGAGCATTAATTCATTTATTCATTTACGTTTATGAATATATACATGCTAAGAACTCAATAAAATGCTTATTTAATAATAGCTTAATTAATTAATTGATGGTTTAGTCTATGTTTGTATATCAGTTTATATTACGCACATTAAAATTATGCATATCATTAAAAATATCAAACAAATGGCTGCATATATAGATTAAAATATTTTCTTACTGACATTTTGACTTCACAAAATATTTTCTTACTGCATATAGTGAATCATGTCAACTTTGATTAAAATATATTAATATAAATATGTCTAGTAATAAGATTATATGTTTAAATTATTAACATCAAAGATATAATTAATTTAATTAGACCCAATTAAAGCTCTATTACAGTTCAAACTCAAAAAGAAAACTAGTAAACAAGATTTTAAATATTGGTTCATGAACAAACAGCTAGAACTCGATAAGAAAATAATGAAAGAACTAAAATAAACTAATAATCAATTAGAGTTAGTTCATTTATAATCCTACTTATGCAAGGACTAATAATAGAAAATGTTTGATATCGAGAATAAACCTGACATACGAGAAGCTGCTTCTGGTACTGCAGCTTTGCAACTCTTTCTTTCAGTTCAGTGACATAAGCTTTTATGCTCCTTACATTCTCTTCTATTGCATTTTGAAACATATTCTGCATTTTCTTCATATTCACAGAATTCGACCGTTGGTAACCTGGTGTTCCTTCCCTTGACGAGACATCCACACTATCTTCACTTTTTGATGGAGTAACCACCATAGAATTTGTATGATTCTCATCTGGGTTCATGTTTTCAACCTCAGACTCCAGCACCATTCTAGAAGAAGATGACAGAGGAGAGCAGGGGGGTCTTATAAGATGTGGAATGTTCACATTGCCAGTTGGCGTTAGAGGAACCATCTTGCGCTTATTAAAAGTCTTGGATGATTTTGGAGCAGTATTCGTAGAAAGAGTGTAGCTAGGAAGAGACATAATCAGCTTATCTAAGGATTTCTGAACATTTTCTAGCTGTTCTTCCAGATTGGCAATGGTTTTTCCTTGTGAGTGAAGTCTAGTAATCTCATCCTTAAGGTTTGTGCCAACCTTATGGTATTTTACCACATTTCTAGCATAGGCCTCTGTTGTTAGAGATCTAACAGCTCTCACCTCTTTTATTTCAGCTTGAAGCTTAGCAATGGTCTGTGCAGCATCTTGGTTACCATGCCTATGGCAAGCCACCTCTTTCTGTAGAACCTCCAAAGCTTTGTTTGCCTCTTCTCCAAGTAAAACTTGCAATTGCTCAAGCTTTCGGATTTCATTTACAAGCATGGATGGCACAGTAGATGACTTCCTTAATGGGTTTCTTGATTGACCAGAAAAGGTGAGACACTTAGCCACTCGACGAGGTGAGGATTCAAATGGGACAAGCCCCTTAGAGAGAGAAAGGCAATGAAAAAACATTGATCAAGATGAAAAAGAGGATGATGAAGAAGAAATATTGAACTAAAAGACAATATGACAGGAGTTTGCTCACAAGTTTATCCTGTTCCATCTTCTGTCGAAGTTCATCTAGTTGGGCCTTTGCAAGGTCCCTTTCATGCTTGAGTTTTTCCATTTCCATTTCCATCTGTCAAAAAAATAGAAAACAGCAACTGAAAAAAATGTGAAGTTATGAAATCTAATTAATGCATCTATGAAGACTTAGTATGCTGATCGATTTATTTGTATTATCAGTTGCCTTATTTTTTCATTAAAAAAACGAGTGTCTTTATAAGGGTTTGTATTGAGGAAAGATAATAAAGAAGCACAATAAAACAGAGCCTTGTACTTTCCTTATAAAATCTTTCTCATCTTCATTATGGTGAAACCTATAATAATCACAACATGAAGTGGCCATAAATAGGGCAAACAAAAAATCATTTGTGTGTATTTTTTAAAGAATAGAAACTTATCCCATATATTAATTAAGAAAATACCATGCAAGGACAACCAAACTAGAAGCTTGGAGAATGTCATTTTCATTCCTTCTACCTTCTTAATTTGCATTTCTTTCTCTAGCAGAATCACATTCGTGTTTGAAGAAGCGTAAGGATTGGGCGTATACAGTTCTGCTTCAAGTTTGGCAACCTCTTTCTGCAGTTGCCTGACCAATTGTTTATCAGATACAATCTGATAAAAAAGAAAAAGAGTCATGAGCAAAAAATCTACCAAATATACCATATAAATAGGATAAGGGAATGATATTAAAGAACATAAATTTATATTATGAACTTACCATATTAACTTGTGCAAAATTTGTAATTTTTTTCGCACAAGAAGCAAAGGAAAGTGTGCTACGAGATTGCTCTACATGGCTAAGTGCAGGACTCATAGTACAAATGATAGCAGTCCTGGCATTTCCTTCGAGAGAGAGCTGAAGTATGCGTGTCAGTTTTGATTGCCTATATGGGATATGGCTGAATCTTTTTCCATCACTGAAGGCAGTGAAATAAATTATGTCAAGAGTAAATCTTGAAATTTGAAACAAATCAGATTCAACAAAATTAAGAACAAATGTAAATTATGGTGGGCAATAGGCAAAACCTAATGCTTACACCAAGAGCAAAAAAGAACATAGCAGAAAGAAAGATTAATGCACAAAAAATACAATTGATGCTACATCTTGTTGTCACGGTTGCAAATTTTAGGATGATTTAACTTTGGAGAATTAGAGTCTTAATTCTTATTATATCATAAAGATAGTACCCACTTCATTTTAATAAAAAAAAAACTACGACAACCAAAAATGCAATAAGATATCAGAAATGTCATTAATGAAATAACCTACAAATATTGAATACTTTTTCGAGGCTTTACACCCCTTTCTAATCCCCATGATGAACTTATCCATTAAGGTCGACCAATGACTAAATTTGCTTTGTGTTTTCTTCATAGAGCAAAATTTAAACACCATAACTTAACAAGTTGGACAATAAAAACTACATAAATATGTTTATGCTGAAGATATAAAAACAAATTTAACGTTACAACTGCATGATGAGAGCATAAATGATTTTTTTACATGGTGCCTCCCAAATAAGGCAAGCAAAAATCTTTCATGAAGGAACCACAATATGATCACTGAATTAAATTATGAGTTTATACTTGATAACATGCACCATCTATGATCCAGCAATTGCTTTATCAAGTCAGATAACAAAGGCAGAAAGAATTGAACACAAATTAACATATGTAGTTTTCAATAATGTACTCTATCGTAGAAGAAAAATCCTTCAAATTTATTGGTACTTGTAAAATTCTTTGTTTCCAAAATGTAAACCAATGCAGATAGAGACAATAAAGATCAAATGAATTTGTTTCAGAATTGTATGTGCAATTAGAAGTTAATGTGGAATTTGATAAATAAAGCTATTACTTTCTTAAGCACTAAATTTTAGTTGAAAAACATCCGCAACTAAGTTGACAAGCAAAAAGGTAACCTACAGATGCTGTTGCCTAAAGAGTATGTCCTCAACAAAACAATCGCTCTTCAAAGTACAAAAGCTAACCAAAAACATGAAAACAAAGCTATAAGTACACAAATTTGGAATCGGCATAAAATGCCAATGAATACATTTCAAGCAAAAATTCAAGAAATGTGTTCAAAATCATTTTTCTTGTCGAAGCATCTAACAAATATTTTGTATGATTTCCAAAAAACATGTCCACAATCTTTCAAGAGTCAAAAGTAACCTACCAAGAAAACTTGAAGGACAAGAATTATACATTTATCCTCAACATATAGATGACTACTAAAAAAAACTCATTGTTCGTGCTTGACTCCATAGTTAGCTTAAGTTCAACTATTTATAAGCCCATATTTTTAATAAGCTAAACAAGAACAAAGTCTTATTCAACTATATTCGGCTGGTTTGTAACTTAATGATGATTACATATATATATATGCACGCTCGAGCACATTTTTATATATGAATTGTGTGCTTTCATACTCATGCATTTATATTTATATGGATATACATAATACATGTGGCATCATGTATAATCATATTGTATATTAATTTCAAGTAGGATTAACTTTCATGAATAGCACGTTTCCAACTCAATAAGTCAATATAAACAAACTCAATATGAGTGAAAACAAACCACTATTGTGTGAAATATTTCTTCTAAATATAGGCAACTAAATGAGTTCTTAGTGTAAATGTATGAAAACATATAAATGTCCCGACCTCAACTTTCTAATAACAGTTGTCAGCGTCAGCAGGCTAAGATTTATATGGCAGCCTTCTTTTAGCCTAGTACCCTCAGCATTTGTTTGTGAAGCTCTCTCACTTCCCGCAAGGTCCACAAAGTTCTGCAGAAAACTAATAATAATTATGATATAAACAATACTACAGAGATGGTCTAGCTAAGAATAGAGTATAATGACAGGCTCACCAAATTGGCAACATAAGACTTAACACAACCTGAATACTCATGGAGGTTGCTCTCAACTGTCTGAACCCAAACAAAAAATGAAACAGTTAGTATGCACCACAAACAAATAAAAATAAAAAATAAAAAAGAACACTTAACCAGTCTAATTATTTGGTGAGATCTTGAACTAGCATCATTCAAGGCAGTCTCTCCAACTTGTCTCTGCGCTGTAAAATAAACATAAAGCATGATAATTACTACTAAAAAAATAGAGAAAAGTGAAAATGTTACGAAACAAGATGCATAAAGGTAAGTATCATGCAAAACATCTCGAATTTAAAACTACCTTCACAAATGCCTATCAGATGCCGCAAATGCTCACTATCTTTTGCAGTTTCTTCCTCTAGTTTCTCAACAATGGTTCCTTTCTTAATTTACATCGGTCAAAAAAGAAGTAACAAAATACAAATTTAAATGAAATATTATAGGAAGATGTGCAAAAATGCTTTGTTGACATATACAATGTTGATTCTTGATGTCTACCTCAGGATCATCTAAAAGCCTTAGAGGACCAGAATCTGTCTTCAACAGATCTCTCACAACCTCATTATATATCTCCAATGCAGAAATCTTGATAAAAAATTTTCTTTCTGGATTCTGAATAATGCACAACATTAAAAACTCGGGCTAAGGTAAGACATATATGCATGAAATAGCAGGCACAAATTGACAATGAAGCTTACGCTTTGTATGTGCTTGTAGATGTCAGTTACAGCACTCTCCATTATTCCTCTCATTGTATATGTCTTCCCACTGCTGGTTTGCCCATAAGCAAATATTGTAGCTATAGAGAAAAACATGACCGAATCCACATAACTTACTGTCATAATGTATCTAATGACCAAAACTTAGAAGGGGAAAAATGCTCATTTATTTAAAGGTGGATACATTTACTATATCTCTATGCGAGTAGATATAAAGTAAATTAAGAGACTTTTAGTTAATGTGTACCATTTATTCCTCTTACTGCTGATAGGGCAACTTCCTTTGCTCCTTCTTCATATACTCTCTCAGTTGGACATATGGGGCCAAATACTTTATCTAAAAGAATGTAAGCAAATGGGAATTTAGCTGGCAATCTCTCAGTTGGACATATGGGGCCAAATACTTTATCTAAAAGAATGTTAGCAAACTGGAATTTAGCTGGCAATCCCCGTCTTCTAGTTCTTTATTGATAATAACTATAAATCTTAGAATATATAAGGTCTGTTTAGTTGCAAGATTTAGCTAGGAACTAGGCTAAATCATGTTAAATAGTTTTTAAATCCAAATAAATCCGATTATTTTCTTAAATCCCATTTTGCTCCCGTTTTAGACTAAATGTCGAACTTAGTAAATCTTGAGAGAAATAGGATTTAATAAACTTATATAACTCCTTTCGCTGTGCCTCTTCTTCTCCTTCATTTAAATCCTAAACTATAAAAATACGTATCAAATAGTTTATTATAATTTAACCATGCCAAATAAATTTTCAGGATTTAATGCCTCAATGATGTACTAAATCTGACTTTTCAGGATTTATCAAATCCTGCCTTAAACCAAACAGCACCGATTTATTTCAGGATTTAAGATATGTGATAGGGAGAAATTCTTAAATCCACTAAATCCTATGAAGAACAAGATTTAACAAATCATGGTTTAACCAATAAAGAGGCTAAGACTATATTTATGAAAACAATATAATTTGAAGTCCCCAAAATTCTATTTGGCAGATTTTAAGCTAAATATTACTTAAATCCTGCCAAAAATAGGATACCAAAAGCTCCATTGTTTCAAAAAAAAAAAACAACATAATTCATATTACCAAAAGTATAAGCTGATGAGCTTGACCTCTCTTGAGAGGGTGTATTCAACACTATAGTATGTTCATCAGCACATTCCCAAGCAACTTGATCTTTAAGCGATTGTTCTTTCTTGCTTAGTGGCCTCATACGTATAGTAACTAATATTTTATCCTTCTTAACCTTCGTGCCCCCAGGAGTAGAAGCCGGTGTTTTTTCAAGCTTGGAGACTGGAGTACTAGGTGTTTTAGATGTTGACATCTCTTTAACCCTAATAAAAGCTTTGCAATAATTACTTTTATATATGCCCTCATTTATGAGAAAGAGCTTCTGCTTCTTGTGAAATTCAGAAATCTGCATAAAAATCCAAATATAATCATCAGAAGAACTTTACACGATAGAGAGGATTTGACATAGCTATGAACTCATTGCCGTTAGGTTAAAAAATAAGGTATAGTTGAATCTTGAACCGAATCAAGCTGAAATTCGATAATCCGTCCAAAAACTGACGGCTCGATCAGATCAGCAGATTATCACCGCTTAAAAATCTTAGATGGTTCCTCGGCTCTGTAATTGAAGCAATAGATAAGACCGAAAGTACAAAACAAAAAAAACAAACTGTAAAGAACTCAACAGAACCAAAGAACAAATAGAAAAATCAAGAAATACCTTTTATGCTCAAATGAAAGTAAAACAATCCGAGAGAAAGTTCAAATTGTATCAGTAAAGCTTGTCTGTGAATCATATGGTGAATCAGTGAAAGTATAATCTGGAGACTGAAACTTACTAAGAAATTGTCCAAGCCATCAATTTGCAAGCAGGAAAAAGAGAGAAAAAGATTGATGTATGCGTGTTTGTGTCTCTGTGAGAGAGAGAGAGAGAGAGAAGAAGAAGAAGAAGAAGAAGAAGATAGAGTGGCGAGGGATAGCAGCGAGCCGTTGGGGTTTTGAATTGGATTTGGAAGTATCCGAGCGTTTCACCCAACGGACATTAATTTTGTGAATATTATAAAACTACTTAAATTTGAAATGTTTCAAAATATAATAATCAGATTATGTAATAGTTATAAATTATTGAAAATATAGAGATTATTTATATGAGATCACATTTATCCAATTGAACAAGTAATTTGAATTTAATATTATAATTTTTATTTAATCATTCATCTTTAGGTTTTCAATAATGTAATATACTGTATCTAATTAAATAATAATAATAAATGTATATGATGCCAAGTGTACCTTAGCTCCTACGATCCTGTACAATAACTTGACAGATATTTTATGAATTGTATTATATTTTTGGTGTCCTAATTTTATTATATAGAAGAGGGATGTCAATATGTAAATGATAAAATTAAGATTGTAATTTTTTCATAATTAAATCATAATAAAATATACATGATCAACAATAGAACGAAAATCATTAATGGATGAATTTATATAAATTTTTATGTTGTTTCTCTTATATTGAATTAACTTAATCCTATTTCTCAACTTTTTGATGTCTCTTTCCTTTGATGGATAAATTTTGCATGACCTTTTCTTACTAATTTTTTATCCATTTTTCAATCAAAAGCTCAAAAGCCTTTAGCCCGGTTCAATGCATTTGCTGAATTAATCATGTAAATTAAACTTTCAGTTATATAATAAAATGTAAAAAGAATTATCTTAGAATAATCTCATATAAATTATATCAGAATAAATTAAAATTAGTGTTGCATATAAAAATTTATATTGTATTAATTTTAAAATAAATTTAATATATTTTTAATATATTTCGATATAAATTATATCAAAATATTCTAAAATAATTTAGAAATTTTATTCTAATAAAATACTGTAGAATTCCAATTCATTTATGATGCAGCCCATTATAGGAGAAATTATTCTGTGTGGAGGTCGAACACAATTCTGTATTCGGAGGCAAATCAGGTGCAGCCATGTTAGCGGTACCTAGCCGCAGTACCGAGCAGTACTGAGCTGCGGTACCGAGTGAAGGGGTGACGTAGCGCATTCTGATTGATCTCAGGACGACGTCCGATGACCGCACAGAATAATTAATCCCATTAAATGTTCAAAATTTTCAGATTGGGAGCCCTACAAAGAGCAATACGTGAGCCAAGCGGGGCCTGTGAGGTCTCCTCATTATAAATAAAAAATAAAAAAAAATTAAAAAAAAACTTTAAAAGGAAAGTTTAGGATAACACTATAATCTTATTTATTTTGTTAAAATTTCAGCTAAAAGTGACATTCAGAATAATACTCTTACAATAACTATTTCATGAGATTTAAGGTTTTATGGAGATTAAAAAAAAAAGTTGATTCGCAATAAATATCTGATTGATCAAATGTGAATGTTCCAGAATATTTTATTAATTTCTCGATGCAGGAACAATAAATAAAGCGTTATTATCAAACTATAAAATTATTTTTTCAACCAAAAAAAAAAGAGACTGATAAAATACTATATTTCTATGTTTTTAGTATAGTTTATATGGTATTGTTCAGGTTTCTTCCTATTGCATGCTAGAAAATTTAGAGAGTTTAACATCCTAGTTTTAATTGAGATTAGATGTACACACAATTAAAAAAAAAAGAAGGCTTCAAGAGACATCATAGAAAGAGAACAGATAATGGGGCATGACTCAGCAAAAATAATTTTACTTGTAAATTTTAGTAGTTACAAATAATATTATTTCTTGTAATTGGTGAAGCTTTTGACATAATATAGTATATATTTTATAGAGAATAATTTTTATGTTGAAAGTTAGAAGAGCTTTGGGCAATTTGAATGATCTTCAAAAGATTATTTGTGATCTATTTGATCATTTTTTTAGGAGAAGAGATTATACACCAAAAAGTCAAGTGTAAATATTGATATTGACTACAAAAGTAAGATTTCGTGTCAATAGTATGCATCTGCCTTAAAGGTGATGCATATGCTAATGTTTTTGGCAATGGAATGTGAGGAAGTCATCAGGAGTTGGTGTCGGTGTTGATGTTAACAATATACCTCAACGCTATAAAAACTATTGTGTGTCGATGTTATTGACAATAACAAGTAACAAAGTTAATGTTTGTTAATGTTGGTGCCAATAGCATGCATTGGCCTCATATGTCATGGGATGTATCACAATTGTTGAGGAGGGCAGGCGATGAAGCCGGCAGACATCAACATTGGTGTCAATGATATATATCAATCTTATAAGTGATGGTACAAGTTGACGTTGTTGACGACAAAGTTGGTGGGCATCAATGTTCATGTCAATTACAAGCATCAACTTTATTGGTGATGTTTGTGTCAATGTTGTCAACAATGGTGAGTAATAAAATCGATATATTTTTGCGGCTAATGACATTCGGGCGACAGCACTTTTACCAAAATTGTGTATTTGGAATTTGCTCAAAACCAACGAATTCCAAATACACTCCAAATGAACTAGAAAGTGATATCTAAATGCAACAAAACCATCCAATATGCCCAAAATTTAAGAACACATGCATTGGTTTTACTCTACCCTAAAAACATGCATATAACCAAATAGCTCCCTAATCTAGCTAATTCTTAAGAAAAAAATCTCCATGTGGCAACCCATATTAATTTCCTTGGTCATTAATTATTTTTTAAGTATTTAAGGGCCTTATGATGACTGCAAAATCAAATAATCTTGGGCTTGTTGGGTTCATCCAATCCAGATGATCAATTTGACCTTAAGAATATAATATTTGAAGATTATTTGAATATTTATTCTTTCAATTAATATCATAAAATTTATAACGGTACGGTACATTAAGTGCTTGATTTGGGCTCTTTTGAGATGAAATCACATCTTTTTTAGTGCCGTTAGATTCATCTCTTTGAAACGTTAATTTCAACTATAAGTTTTCTTTTTTTTTCTTTAAAAAATATAAGTTTTTTTATATATATTTAAGTGAGTCATTATACATAAATAAATGTGGATCTCTCTTTTGGATAATGAATCAAATAAAATATCTTGGATCGTAATTTCAATCTTAAAATTGGCACATTGGTTGAGCAAAATTCATCAAAATATTTTATTCTAAAATTTTAAAATCACTAAAAATTAATTATAAAGATTTTGTTGAAATTTGAAACAAAAAAAATGAGTTTGCAACATTAAATAATGGTAGCAGAGATTCCAAAAACATTTGTAACGGATCGTTTGAAACGGAAAAAAAAGGATCACACGCGTAGTCGATTGGGCTGATGGACAGGCCGGTGGGCCGGTCACCTTCTACCGCATGCAAGCGCACTGGTAGTACTTGTATAACGCCATTAGGCGTGGGAAATGAATTTATTTTTTTTTTCTTGACTTTCATCACTTGAAGAAATTATACAGTTATCTGGATATGACTAATCTCTTAATTTATTTTCTTTCATGACTTCCGAGCTGAACTTAGGCCTCGTTTGGACAGCTTTCTATACTAAAAGGCTGCTTAGTCATCCCATCCCAAACGAAATCTTATGTTCTCTTATTATAGAAAGCAACTTCCTAATACACAAAAATTATTGAAAATAATGAAAAAATAACAGGCAAATAAAAATTATGATTGTGGCTGGAGCAAACTCAAATTCAACTCATGATCAATATATCAAAACTCTATATTGAACAACTCATCAATTGGCTCGACTCATTTATGAACCCCAACTGATTTGATATTTGATTGAAGAGTCCTACCAGATTTCTTACATATGTGTATCAATTGCCCTTTTTATTGTAAACCACAGAATGAAAAGCAGTACTGATCCAATAAAGTTTAGGGTTTAGGGTGACCAATCCATCAACTATTATGTACATATTAATAAATATTTATTTTAAAATTATTTTAAATTAAATTAACATAATGGGTTTTATATCTTCATGAAAATGATGATTATTACTATAAGATTAAGGCTTCATTTAAGATGACTTTTAAAATACTTTTTTAATACAAAAATTTTAAATTTTTATTAAAAAATTACTTAAAAAAATAATAAGAAAGCTTTCACAAAACCAAATCTCAGGATCTCAGCTTCATTTATAATAAAGGCTTTAAGATGTTCTGATATGTCACCCAAGATATTGTAGCATAAAGGCCAGCTTCGTGGGCCCCCACGGGTCAAGCCCATATATTTCTTGCTAGCGAAATGTGCGCGAAACCACCATTTAATGAATTGTGGGCTCCAAGAGATGAACTGTTTCCAATTTTAATAAATATTGAATACAAATAATGTAAGATATCTTATATAAATTATATTAAAATCTGATAGGGAAATGTTTGATTTTCTTTGAGATTACTATCGCTATGTGCTAGAAAAATTATAACCATAGAATATTTACTATTTTTAGTTTTCACAGAGATCTGATAAATTTAAATAAAAGTTATAAAAAATATCCAAATTTTTTTTACATCGAAAATTCAAGGGGACAATTTCACAGGACTTGATCCAATTTCAATTATCCATTATATAATTATTGATATAAGAATCTACTTTAATCTATAATTAATAACAATTATCTGATTCCTATTGTATATATTATAGAAATCAGGTGTCCACAAATAGATAGTTGAAGTCTAATAATGAGATTGAATATTAGTGGTCAGACGATTATAGTCAAATAACAAAATTCAGATGATAATGTCGATAAGTGCTGATAGTGATCGTTGGGGGGCCAATGTCAAGAAATGCAATAGAGTTTTTAGCTCTCCCAGCTCTCAAGCATCATCCACATATAAAATGAGGTTCTATTTATAACTTTTAGATCAAAATTCAAACAGACTCAATTAAACGGCCCATATTAATCCCTTTGATTATAGATCATTTATCTAGCATTTTAGTACTCTAATGATGTTAAAATCAAATGATCTTGGGCTTGTTGGATTCATCTTATAGGGCCATTTGATTTGATCATAAACATGTAAGATATAGGGAACACATGGTCCTTCAATTATTGTCCAAAATTTTCTAATTAAATTTCAAGTGATTGATTTGAGCTCATTTTGAGTCAAGTATGACCACTTGTGGTGTTGATGGGTTTAACTAGCTGAGGCATTCAGCTCAACTATAAGATTGTTGAAATCAAAGTTTTGATGATCTTGAATTTAATTATAAAAAAATTTAATTTAAATACTGCTTTTAGATTCATGTTGATCAAATGAATTTTTAAAGCATGTAATCTGCCTTTCAACTTTTAGATATCGATGTTTATGTCGTCTAAAAATATATATTAAGTCTTTTAAAAAACTTCAGAATGCATGATTATAACGTCAAGAAAATTATAAGGCACAATCACTCATTTGATGTCAATGATGACCTCCTATCTAGATTGTGAACTAAATAAAATATATGTAATTATAATTTTAACTTCTCATAAAGTCAAAGTATCAATTAAAGTAAAAAATATTGAAAATTTTCTCACTCTTCAAATTTATTTGAGTTTGGTCATAGAGGTTCTATGGAGCTCAAAAAGTGATAAAATTGAGTTCATAATAATAAAAAAGATCCCAAGGACCCAAAATCATTGAAATAGACTTGCTAAAGCCCAAAATGGGGTCGCCCAGCCAACCAAGAACAATGGTGCTTACTGATGCTAGTGGAACCCTTTACTATTTGGTGCGGACAACTATACACCTCCCTATAAACATGTGTCTCCCTATAGAGGGGCCATATACATCTCTCTGTAGAGGCACATATTTTTATTTTGAACTTTATTTTTGACATCTTTTGGAGTTTTTTTTTAGAGTTTTTTATTTTAATTTTTACGTTTTTTAAGATTTTTGTAATTAATGCTCCATTTCAAGTATACATATCCCCTTAAAGGGGGGATTTTTCTCCTCTTATCATTTTAGGCTTAAATTATTTCTCTTAAGGTAGGCTTTTCACTATCTTATATAATCAATATGTATCCCCCTTATATGCTCCATCATTCATCCACAAAGAGTATTAAATTGTCCTTCAGAGTTATAAAAAAAAATTAAAACATCTCAATTTTTCTTTATAGATTTTGGTTCTATCTCTAAAAGAGGCTCAACTTATATAAATGAAATATTCTATCTTTATAAGCTCTAGTATTTTATCTATGAGAAGTAACACTACAGGCAAAGTTGTGAGAGATAACCAAAATATTCAGTCTCTATAATGGAGTTCCAATATTTCTCTTGAAGGTGGTTTGAATTTCTTTGTTTGGAAGAATTTTTCAGCACATTCAAATATCAAATTTTCTTCATAATGAGGAGATATTTATTATAAAATTTTATATATATATATATATATATATATATATATATATATATATATATATATATATATATATATAATGTAAGAGATGATGTTAAATAAACCACTCTAATTCATTTTTGAGTTTGACTTTGAACTTGGAATTAACATTTAACATTGATATTGTTGGTACCTATCATTAATATTAGCATTTAAACCATTGAAATGATGTTTTACATATGAGATAAACTTATCTCCTTATATTAACCTTCAAAAAAAATAAGAGTTGTATGTTGAAAGTCAATACAAGAGTTTGGTGATTTATATAATACAGAAAACTATATATCAGTATTACGTAAATACAATAATTTTCTTGTGGCTTTGAAATATATGTTTATTATGTACAAACATGGCTGATATTTGTAATTAGTTTATTAGAATAATGACTTCTTTATCTTTGTACAAGAGTATATTTATGAGAACTTTCACTCAGAGAAGACTAAGTCTTTTGTGTGGTTTTGAGTTGTACTTCAAATAATTAATTTTGTCAAAACATATTACCTGTTAGTTGATATATAACAACTTTATTTTTTTTAATAAGTACCTTCTGAGATTTTTTCAAGAATATATACTTTTTTTTAGATTGAAGAAACTTTTATATTTTAAGGCTTTAACCTTTTGATATTTTTAGAAAGCTAACGAAACCTATAATTTTTTAGGCTTTTATCCTTTTGAGATTTTTGATGTGATTGTACCACATAAGATTTTTAGAGAATAGAAGAAATATCTACCTCTTATGCTTTTAGATTTATGAGACTTTTTGTGTATTTATATCTTATAAGGCTTATGCCATATGAATTATTTGATATATATGTACATTCTAAGGCTTATGCCTTCTAAAATTTTTGGTATACATGCATCTTTTGAGGTTTATGCATTTAAAAAAAATTTTTGATGAACATGCACATTTTAAGGCTTATGCCTTTTGAGAATTTTGGTATACATGTACCTTATGAGGCTTATACTTTTTGAGATTCTTATAGTACACATACCTTTTGAATCGTATACCTTCTAAAATTTTACGTATACTTATTCCTTCTAAGGCTTATTCCTTTTAAAATATTTGGATGAGTGAATATCTTATTAAGTATTTGCTTTCATAGAGTTTTTCTAATGAAGATCATATCAACTACAAAGTTTTTGATCCCAAGCATATGATCTTTCAAAGTGAGGCTTGAGTGATCTTTGTTGAATCCATATTTGTTTGGTGAATGATGTCTGACTGTACTTTATAAACCTACCTATAAGATGAGGATCTGTATGAGAGGGTGATGAAGGTAGAACCAAAGAGGAATGAGAGAGAGAGAGAGAGAGAGAGAGAGAGAGAGAGAGAGAGAGAGAGAGAGAGAGAGAGAGAGAGAGAGAATGAATTTGGAAAAAAATATTTATTATCCCCCAACTAGAAGTATAAGAAATAGTGGGGGCAAGAGCAGTATCTTGCAGAGCTTAAGCTAAACTAGGAAAAAAATAACATCTCTCTATCTCTCTCTATTTTATCATGGAGTCATAATCTCGTTGTGTCATTTGTTGTTATTGTTGGGATCTTCTTCATATAACCCCCTCACCCTATTTATAGGATTTAGAGAGTTACATTAGAATATGTATATAGTACACGAGTTATACTATCAGTCTTTGATATAGTTAGACCAACTATCTCGAGTGGTGTGGCTATCTTAAAAGAGATGATGCTTGTGAGATACACCCATGGGCATCTAGAGATTGAGTTAGTGTGTGATACAAAGCTGTCTGAGGTTGCTCTATTAGAGCAAGAGGAGATAAGTGATGATTCGATGTTTATATCTAAGCTCGATGGTGATATGATCATGAGAGATGTCTTGTGGATGAGATGTGTGTCTTTAGCTTAAATTTTGATAGGTATCACATAGAAGACTTAACTTTGACTGAGATGAATAATGACTTGTCCAACTAAGAGAGAAACTTTTGAGGTCACCCACACTAGGGAGGGTAATTACTTGGAGGAAGTGGCCGTAGGAGGTCTGGCATGCTCCAGTGATAAGATCTTCCTATCTCCTAAGAGAGTCCATTAAATAGACTATCCTGAAAGAGGAGGGAATCCTCATTCCGTGTGACCCAAACGTAATATGTTAGATACATGAGAGAAGGTACCTGTATAAGTAGTCATGAGTGTACATTTAATTTTTTGATTTCTTTGACCCTTTGATCATCAAATGTAAAAAAGGTCAGATAAATGAATCATAAATTAGATAAAAAGTGCTAGTCAATATGAATTTGCTACCCTAAATCATGATGTACATATATCACTTGAGACTAAACAGTCTTGTCACTATATTTCTTTATAAGTATTGGCTTCGAGCTCCCCTCAACATATACTTGTGTCTGCTTCCAACTTGTGAGTCTTACGTGAATTTAGTGAGATGTATCTTTCCTTTCTTCTTGGCATTCATGCTTCAAGGAAGGAGGCCTTCAAGAGAGCGTAAGCTGCTTTTGGTATAGAGGTCTTAAATATGGAAGAGGCTGGCCCGCGTAAGGCTGTTGTTGGAGAGGTGTGAGTATTCTTGGATTTGGTACACCTTACTATTGGTCCTCTATTGAAAAATACACATGCTTATGTTGGTAATCTAGTTGTCATTAAGGTTGATCGGTCATCTGACCTTGTTATGGGGATGAAGGAGATGATAGCTCCTATTTCTCTAGCTATGACTGATGAATATGAAGGGTCTTTAGATGAAGAGAGCAATCATTCCTTTCCTTTAGAGAGTATGAAAGAATGTTTGAAGGAGGTTAGTGCCCCAGATCAGAATGTAGTCGCTGAGGATATTTCCACCGTTGTTGAAAAGGTTGTCAAAGAGGTCGTTGAGGAGAAAATTGGGGCCACGATCCTTAAGCAACCATTGAATTCCTTCTTATAGTTTTCCAATCATAGTCTCCTATATTAGAAACATCATGAGGTTTAATCCCAGTAGTAGAAATATATAGGTATTCATAAAGGTCTTGGTATGAGATTTCTACTGGTCTTTTATAGACATAGCAGACCATTGAGATATACTCATAATTAATTTGAAGGTTTGCGAAGAATTTGAAGAGTAATTTGAGTGAAATGGAAAGTCAAGTGTCAGGATAAATTGGAGAGTGATTTATGCAAAGAGCTCTAGTATCTTATGGTTTAGGTTTTCTTGGTTTATAATGTGTGAGGGCGTGATCTGGGCAGCTTTATAGCGGTGATAGGCAACCTCATTATCCTGTGTTTGGAATTATTCATCCATAGGGGGGATGAGAAGAACTTCCAAGAAGAAGTGGCACTCTCTTGCTATCTATTGAAGCACTCAAGTAGTGGAAATGGAAGTTGTGAAGGCTAAGAAAAAGAAGTTGTGAATGAAAGTGAAGTCCTTTCCCTCATTTTATAAAAGTAGAACATATCGTACGGTACGAATCTATATTATACAGTATAATCAGAATAAGATGAATCGTCCCATTCGAATAGCTCAAAAGTAGGTCAAATAGTATGGTATGCTCCGTTATCGTACTAGATGATCTTTGACTTTTCATTCATCCTGAGAGGTAATCTGTACGATCTTTAGCCAAGAAGATTGTACATTACAAATAGGTGTTCGTCCAATATGATTTAAATTTAATATCAACCCGGCCAAAATTTATTCGTCTAATAGTTACTGGCATGACTATCGTACAGTACGAAATGGGGTCATCCAGTACGATACACAATAATATAATTGATATGGTCTATTGGAATTGCTTTTGAGAGGTTGTGTGATGATTGTTAAGATCATACAATACGAAATAAATTATACAATATGATGTGAACAAACGTGAAGAAGAGTGTGATGATCAAGGAAAACACACAAATAATTTTATAAATAATTAAACCCATAATAATCACAGAAACAAAAATAGTCAAATACAAACATGAACACAAATAGATAAACAATCTCACAAACAGTAATTTTTTTTAAATCAATCATCATTCATTAAAAAATCTATTCATCATTACAATTATTAATTCTTAAAATTTCTTTCATTTAAAATTTGCAGCCATTTGTTAATCTTTTGTAGAAATAACTATTAATATCTGAATTTAATTTCCAATAAACATTGCTTAAAAATTGTAAGAATTTTTGACAAATATTTTCTTAGATATTTTATCAAATTTAACCAGTGATACTTGTTACCTTTAAGATAATGCACTTTTCATACATAGCTCTTTATTTATTCCTAGTTTCCAATAGCATTTAACTATTTTAGATCTCCAGTTAAATGATGCATTTGATGTCCAGGTTCTTTTTTCTCTCATTGGATCTCTTGTGAGAGCACACATACACACTTAATCAAACATCAGATTTGGGAACCCAAGTGGATTTGGGTCCCTTCATATGCTGAAATGAATGCATGTCATGTATGATTTTTTGTGGTGTTAATGATTTGAGCCTCCACACAAGACGTGATCTACGATGTATTGGAGTGCAAGTATGAGCTATGTGATCTAGCATGTCATAACAATAACACCTAACCCCTTGTATGGGTTTACTAGCCTATGAAGGGTGGGGTGTGCCTCTTTCTAGGAATATATAATGTATGCTATGTTTTAGGTCGTGGATGTGTATGAATAGCCCATGGGTGTTTTGTTGAAGTGCACTAAATTTTTTTATATTTATTGGCACTTTCTAAATACCAAGTTTAACTAATAACTCTTGCTGTTTATAATCTACTTTTAATGCAAGTGCCTCTAGCTCCTTAAATATTTTCTCTAAATCAATATGCTCATCTTTCAAGGAGTTATGTGACTTGCTTAATTCAATATGTTTCTTATTCAAATCATTAAATTTATCTAACAGAGATGCATGTTCTTTGTCTAATGAAATATGTTCAGATTTAAAATCAGCATATAAAAGTTTGTGAGGGATGTTAAACCCTAAAGAACTAGTCCAAGGCTAACTAAAAGGGTGGGGTGAATTAGATATTTAAAAACTTTTTTAACAAAAAAAAATCTTTTTATATCTTTTAACAAAAATGAATTAAATCAATAATAAAAAGATAAATCAAAGATTTCATCCAAGTAGTTAATTCAGTAACAATAAAGTGCAGAAAATAATCAGAAAGAACACACTAGAATTTATAGTTGTTCGGTCCAACCTGACCTACGTCCACTCCCCATAATCTCCCGTTCCAAGTATTGCACTAAACCTTTAGTGACTCTCCTTTAGCCTCACAGCTAGACGGAGAAGCCCTCACAAAATCTCTTCTACCTCCCCCGATGCGGCAGAGAACCTGAAATCCTTTTTCACCCTCTTGGTGAAGGCAGAGAACCTAGTCCTTCAACACCAAAGAGATCTTCTTCTTTCTAAAACTTCTCTCAAGATAAACCTTGAATCTGATGGTACTAAGGTGCAAGCTTGCCGGAGTAACCGTGTGAAACCCCCTCTACACTCCCTTGAAATCCCCTCCAAGTATCTTCTCCCTCTCTCAAACTCCACCCTTTCCTCTCTCCCTTTTAAGGCTCTCTCTTCAAATTTTCTCTAGAAAAATGAAGCCTCAATGGCTACCAAAGATACTTACCAAGTTCCCTGAGAAAGCTTAAATAGAGGGCTCCAAAAACCAAAAAACTCAATTCTGGTGGCAAAGATTGTACAGGACGATCGCAAGATCGTCCAGTACGATGTGCTTAAATATAGGGCTTCAAAAAAACCCTAAAAACTCAATTCAACCACCAAGAATCGTTATGTACGATATAAGGATCGTCTAGGACAATGTGCAGAATTTGACCTGATAGTCCTAGACAATCTCTAGATAGTCCAAGATGATCAGTTCAAATTTGAATAGATCGTCCAGTACGATATTGGGGATCATCCTGAATGATTAGAAGAAAAATTAAGGTATTTTGTCTAGGACGATCAAGTATCATCCCATGAACCCCTCGGGTCGTCCAGTACGATCTTCACATATCGTCCTAGACGATCGAATTAAACAAATTAACCATAATTAGTCCCCTAATCATAGGATCAATTTAGGTATAATTGCTATTGATTGTCTAGTATGATGGATATCATCCTGGATGATTAGAACAAAATTTGAATTATACAACCTTGCCTAACTTATCATTGGCGACTATTTTTAATGATCATAAAGGATCGTCCTAGACGATAAAAATCGTCAAGTATGATTAGTTCAATGAGCTGATCATCTGGACGATCGAAATCATCTAATATGATTAGTTCAAAAAATTAAACTTCTAGTTTTGACTAGATCTCACTCCCTTGAGTGTATGTGTGCATGGTCACCAAGCTAGCAAACACCTTTACAGGACTCAACTCAAGAAATCAAAAATTATATCAATGGCTATTACAGACTCTTTACAGCATAACCTATTATATCCAATCTTGAGCTTTGATTCTTTATTGGATGGTGTATGATGTTCCTGAAATATTAGTATACACACAAACAAGTATAGAATGAAAATACTATGAGACATAAATATATGAGCCATAATATTTATTATCATCAAAAGCATAAACTCGTAAGCTCGAGTCACAACAACATACTCTCTAACTAACAAATTATGCTCATACTTAAGATCAAAAAATTCTTTTTTCAAATTAACATGCAGTTTCTTTAGCCCCCCCTAGTAAGGTGGAGAAGCCCTTATAAAATATCTTCTACTAACCCGATGTGGTAGAGTATCAAAATCTTTTCACCCTCTTGGTGAGGTAGAGAATCTTAAATCTTTTTCACCCTCCTAGTGAGGCAGAGAACCTAGAATCCTTTTCACCCTTACCCTCCTGGTGAGATAGAGAACCTTGAATCACTTTCACCAATGGTGCGATGGAGTAGCTGGGCCCTTTGACACTAAATGAGTCTTCTTCATAAAGCTTCTCTTAAGATGAACCTTGATGCATGGAGGAACTCAGGTGTACATTTGCCAGAGAAATCACATGAAACTCCCTCTCCACACTCCCTTGAAGCATAATGACCTTCTCCCTCTCTCACAACCTTCACCCTTTTTCTCCTAAGCTCTAGACCCTCTCTTCAATACTTTCTCACAGAATAAAACAACCCAATGACTGCCAAAAAATCATTTTCAAAGTCAAATAAGAGGCCTTAAACACAAGGATCCAAATCCTAAATTTTTAATTCTGTCATTTATGATCATATAGTATGATATGAGATCATATAATATGATTAGTTTAATTCATCTTGTTAGTACTGTAAGATGAAAAAGGGTTGTATAATTAGTTTAATTACTTTAACTGATCATCCAACAATATATGAAGGGTAGTACCATACGATTAGTTTAATCGAATAGGATTTTTGTCCTGTACAATCGATGACGATTAAATATCATCATAGAAGCAAATAGGCTCGTATCGTATGATACATGCCATCATATAATCCGATATGAAGTATTAATTAATCCTGATTTGATTCCCTAATTATAGATTTAGATTAGGCAAGATTTAATGACATCGTATCATACGATGGTAATCGTACGATATGATACCATCGCACAGTACGATAAGTTCAATTTTTTATGTCTAATTTGTGATTGGCACAGGATTTTTTAGTTCTACTGATCGTCATATACAATTTATATCGTACAATATAATTCGCACAAATTTAGATTATCTTAATTAAATATTTTGATTAATCTTTGGTTTACTCAGATCGTACAGTACGATCTAAATAGTACTGAATGATCTTCACAGAACTTAAAATGCTTAATTTTCCTCCTCGGTGTGTGTGTACACGGTTGCTAAACTGGCACACATCTTTTATAGAACTTCTGACTCAAGAAATATAAAAAATAATTAAATCAAAATATTGACTCTTGCAAGGCTATCAAACTTATTCTATCTAGTCTTGAGACGATCCTTTTGCATGATGAACAGTGTACAACCGATTTGATTTTAATAATTTAATTGTTGAGCTTGTTCATATAACTTAATTACTCGTTCATAGTGCTTCCTTAGGGATTATGAGTTCTTGATATGGGAACTCGCCAGATGGTACTCATCCTCAATTTATAATTTGCTCAAAGTTTCCTCCTAGTTAACTATCAACCAAACTCATATGTCATATTGTTAGCAATACTAAGACTTCATATGAGATGCTTTCTTACTAATTCTTAAAGCAGCTTTTTAATATAAAAATTTTAATTTTTGTAATATAAAATTATTTTAAGAAGCACTAAGAAAATCATCCCAGACGAAATCTAAGTCTATTTATTTATCGTTCTTGTGATTTATCTTGTATGTCATCTCCTTAGAAAAAAGTGAAATCTATTTCAATCATCAGCAGTGAAAATAATGAAAATTGATGATTATATCACATCATTGCATTTATAAGCAATTAAAAGTATAATAAAGATTTAAAATATACTTAATAAATAACTAAAAATATTGAAGTCATAATAAAATTTGTGTAGCAATTTTTTTAATAAAAAAATTATGTTGCAAAACCCTAAACTTTATGTACAAATATTGATTTTCAAATAATTGATCAATGACTGAGCGTGAAATAATGAAATGATATGCTCACTTTTGTTAAAACTATTTCAAGACCTAAATAAATTACTATTATTTATTATTTTAAGGTTTTGTAATAAAAATATTCATTATAATAACTTAATAAAATATAGGCAAATCAGCACAGGTGGATAACTATTTACGACTCTCAAGAAATAAAAAATTCTAAAAAGCATTTTCCGATTTGCAAAGGCCATTGCCTAATTCCCAAGAAAAGGCCATCGCCAAAATGCACGAATCCTTAAGAAATTCAAGGGCTTTCCTCCATTGTTTAGACCATTCGCATGCGGGGGGGTATTGCATGGAGAGTCAATCCGGCAAACCTTGAGAGGTCACATGGAAATGCCCTCAGACGAAGATACGGAGCGCGACCGCATGATTTCGCACAACGTTAGAAAGGCCGAGCATAGCTGACGTCAGCAGATCTCTCGCCCGGATCCGGTGGGCCACCACAACCCACCCACCCACCCACCATGGCCCGCCACCTCCTTCTGCTTTCTCGCTCGAGCCCAATGGACAAAACAAATCTCTTATTTGCATTACGACATTAAGATATTTGCATTTTTCCCCCGTTTAAAATTGCATTTTTTTTTATTAAATTATTTATAATGAAAGAGACCCCTTTGCAACATCCGGGCTTAGAATACTCTGCCGCGAGTTTGGCATTTTCTCGGGAAATATAATCATAAAGTAGCTGTTGGAATACAGTCAAGCGGACGGACAATCAAAAATCTAAATCCTCTTGAAAGGCGTCCCTTTGAAAGCATTTTTATTAAATAATATTTTTTCAAAAAAAAATTATTTAAATATTTTTATACGTTCTTAATATATTATTAACCGATTTAATCATATTTTAATATTAATTTTGTTGGATTCAATATTAATTATGAAAGTATGTCAATATAATATTAAAATATAGAAGTATTTAAAAAAAAAAAGATAAACAAAGTCATAATGATTCTCTTAATTAATTAAGTTGATCTGTAAAAAAATTTGATTGAATTTTTTTAAGAGAAAATGATGAAGTAAACTCACTCAAGAGATTTCAAAGAATGATTTTAAAGATAATCTAAGAAGTTATAAATTAGGATTTTGATTAGTCAAAATATTAGTGGATTTGGTAGAAAAATTTTTATATTATATCATCTAATGATACTTATTGAATTTTTATATTTTAAAATTATTTAATAATCATGAAAGTAGTGACTAAGAGTCCTTTTGGGATGATGCACCTTTTCGTAAAAATAATTATAAAATTATTATAGGAAAATTGATTTTTTTTAAAGCTGCTATAGAAAGTAGCTTCTTAACATAAAATTTTGTTTAAAGCAACAAAAAAATAGTAGCCAAATATCAACTATGATTACGGTCTAAGAAGCAAAGCATAAAAAAGCTTTCCTAAACAAAGTCTCACCAAACTTGCTTCAAGATTAATTGCTATTATATTTTCATCTAATCTTGATACGTCACAAAAAAAACCTTGATTAGACATGAATCTCAAGGCATATTTAAATTGAAAACTTTCAAATATAAATTTGGGACTATCCAAACTAGAATTTTAAACAACTTATAGTTAAATTGAACGTCAAAATGAGATTAACCAAACGACATCAAAATTGGTCCAATTTGAGCCCAAATCCCGGGTTTGAAGCATGTTTGGAATCTTTAGAATGTTAATAGGATAACTAATGATATCCAAATATATAACATGCATATAATCGAATCAAGTGCTCGACTATGGTCCCTCCGACTTCTGTAGCTCGACGGTCCCCCAAACCACATTCGCTCGACTACTATCTCTTCGACCTTAGATTCATGACTACGATCCCTCCGACTCTATCACCTGACAACGATCTCCTTGACCTTAGTCCCCCCAACTATGGTCCCTTCGACCTCTGTCGTCCAACTACGGTCCCTCCAACCACCGTCGCTCACCGATTACGATCCATCCAACCTCTGTCAGCTGACAACGATTCCATAGATCTCAGTTTCCTGACTACAGACCCTTCAACTTCCATCGCCTGACTATGGTACCTCCAACCTCTGTCACCTGACATAGAGATTTGAATAAGGTAACTATAAAAATTAAGTATTCCTTGCATATAATTAATAATTTATTTGATCAACTGACTGGATGTTCAGTATTTTCTAAGATCGATCTGTGATATTATTATCATCAGCAAAAAGTGAGGGTAGAGGATATGGCGAAGGCTGCATTTAGCACAAGGTACATGCATTATGAGTTTTTAGTCATGTCGTTTGGAGTAACTAATCCCCCAGCGATCTTTATGAATTTGATCAACAGAATTTTCAGGAAGTATCTTAACTAATTTGTGATCATCTTTATCGATAATATTCTGATTTATTGTAGATATAAGGAGGAGCATGCAACACACTTGAAGGCTACTCTAAAGATTCTAAGACAGCATTATTTATTTGTTAAATTCTCAAAGTGTTAGTTTTGATTGAGTAGCATTTCATTTCTGGGATACGTTGTGAGCAATGCAAGCATTTCAGTAAATCCCAAGAAGATTCATACTGTTTTTGATTGACCAAGGCCAACTACAGTTTCAAAGGTTCAAAGTTTCTTAGGTTTGGCTAGCTATTATCAAAAATTTATTCAGGAGTTCTCTCCTATTTCTGACTTAGAAGTTAGTAGCTTTCATATAAACTTCAAAGTGTAAGGAGAGTTTTCAACTGCTGAAGGATTGTTTAACTTCTACTCTGATTTTGATTATTCTTTTAGGTATGGATGAATTTCAGGTTTTCAACGATGCTTTGTTAAAAGCATTAGGATGTGTGTTGATGCAACATGATAGAGTTATTACTTATGCATCTCAGCAATTGAAACCATATAAAAAAATTATCAAACACATGATCTTGAGTTAGTAGCTATGGTGTTTGTACTGAAGATTTGGAAGCACTACTTACACGAAGTTAGATGTGAAATATTTACTGATAATCAAATTTGAAGTATATCTTTACTTAGAAGGATTTGAATTTGAGATAGAGGAGATGGCTCAATTTGATCAATGATTATAATCTATTTATTTAAAATCAGCCTGCCAAGATAAATGTTATAATAGATGTGTTAAGTAGAAAGTCTTTGGGTACCTCTCTTTCTTTGCTTACTTCCATATACTTCCTTATTAGAGATTTGGAGAAGCTAGAGATAGAGATAGGATCAATTGATACATGTCCAAATTTGTTAACATAAATAATTATTCAACCTATTATATATGAAAGAATACATGAAGCTCAAAAGTCAGATACAAAGTATCTAAAATTGAGTGGTTAGATTAAGGTTAGTAGGAGACCTGAACTTTTATTATCTGATTCTTGAGTTATTTTCTATAAGGATATATTGTGGGCTCCTTCTGTTGGTGGACTGAGACCTGAGATTGATCTAGTAGATAGGTTGGCACAGATTTATTTTAGGGATATTATTAGATTGTATGATGTGCTAAAATTGTACTTTAATATGATTTTTTATCCACAAATAGATAGATAGTCCAAAATGACTATTCAGGGATTGAAATATCTTTTGAAACTCTATGTTTTAGACTTTTGTGATAGTTTGGAGGATCATATCCCACTGATAGAGTTTGCATATAACAATAGTTATTAGTCTAGCATAAATATGGCTCCATATAAAGTTTTGTATGATAGGAAGTGTAAAACTCCTTAGTCTTTGATAGTGGTGGGTGACAGACATGTGATATGATCCACTTTTGTGGATGATACTATAATAAAGATTCATCTGGTCAGAATAAGATTGAGAGATGTACAAGATGGGTGGTAGAAGTATTATGATAAAAAATATAGGTTGGAGGAATTTTAAGTTAGTGATTTTATTTATATCAAATTCAGCCCGATGAAAGGTGTCAGCAGATTTGAGAGAATTAATAAGCTGAGTCTAAGATATGTTAAACCTTTTGAGATTATTGAAAGAATTAGTAGTTCTGCTTACATGTTATTACTATCCTATCATATGTCAGATATACATAGTATATTTTATATATCTTCTTTGAGGAAGTGGATATCTGATTTTTGGAAGGAGATTATATGTTAATGATATAGGAATTCATTCAAGTCTGCATTATAAAGAGCTAGATAGGATTTTGGTATATGATGTGAGGAAATTAAGGATTAAACAGATTCTGATGGTTAAGGTTCAATGGAAGCACATGACCGCTAAAGAGGCTACTATGGAGAAGAAATTTGAGATGAGATAACTATATCCATGTTTATTTTGACTTATTTTGATTTAGGAATGTCGAGGACAAAATTTGTTTAAGTGGCAAGATTATTATAACTCAAAATTTTACAAAAGATATTTTTTTATCTATAACAATAAAAAATTATTTTTAGAGTCATATAAGTTCAAATCATAAATCATCTTTGCCATAATATACATACATATATAATATATATATATAATGTTTTAATTTCACTATTTTTTTCATAATTTTTGACACTGGCGTAATTTTTTAAGAAATTAGTATATATTGATACAAATGGGCTTTTTATGACCGTTAGGTGATGATTTTATAAATCAATTTTATCCGATCATTATAGACATGCTTAGCTAACTTATGAATATTTTTTTATGATTTTTAAATATTTAAATTTGAAGATATAAAGATGATTATATGATTTTTATATTTAAATGGCATAATCATTATTTTAACCTTAATATATTTATATATTATTATATTATATAATCTTAATCTGCTATCAATTCTATTAAATGCCATTTCCCCATTTTATTTCCAGCAATAAAGAATGATATTGGAAATTTAAGAAAAAAGAAAGGAGAGAGAAGATGAAAAGCTAGGGTTTTATGATCGTACAATTTTGTTCGTCAATCTAATTGGGAAATTTGTTCGTCTCGAGATATGTTATATTTTGCCTATATTATTTTTTAAAATTTTTGATAATTTTTGGATTATTTTGACAAATTTATATTTTGGTTACTAAAAAATGAGGATAACTTTATTTTGGTAACTCTTTTACTGCGTAATTTTTTATATGTTATAGAGATTGAGATTATGAACATTTTAAATGTATTCTAAAAATTTTTTGCAGTGTGATTTTGAAAAAGCAGCAATTTTTTCTTCTATTCAAATATTTATTTTGACATCTAAAAATAATACTTTAGTTCAATTAAAACTTTATAATATTATTTTACATAATTTTTATTAATTTGGTTAGATTTTAAAATTATAAATTTTTGCTCAATATTGTTTCTATTACATATCATTAAAGCATTTTTGAATTTAGTCCTATTTTACTTTAATTAATGAAATGTATCAAAAAATGTGATATGATATGGCATGATGTGGTGTGATGTTATGTTGGTGCCAATAGGTAACCGAGATGAGACTCTGTTATGCCGATGCTAGTGGATGACCGAGCTGAGATTTTTTTATGCCAATGCTAATGGGCGACCAAGGTGAGATTCTATTATATCGATGCCAGTGGGTGACCAAGGTGAGATTCTGTTATGCCGAGGCTTACGAATTACTGAGGTGGGGTTTGTTAATGAAGCTGTAAAGATATATAAAAATTTGGGCTGAGAGCTATTCTGATAAAGTGAATATCTGCTTATAATTCATTTGGTTTTAGTACAGCTTCCAAAATTATCTAAATGCTTTTAACTGCTTATATGAAGTTCAGTTTTAACTTCTACTTTAGCTTTAGTTTATTTTTTTCGTATATATACTTCAGTTTACTTTACAGTATAATATTTTTAGTTATTGATTTTTGTTTTAGGCTGTGATAGCCTATTGAGCCATATTAGCTCACACATATTTTTGCTTTCATTTTTAGGCCAAGGAAAGGGTAAGGAACAAACAAAGTAGTTTTGGATAACATACTCCAATCTGTGTTGTAGGTATGTTTTTGTTAGTTTTCTTTTTTGTAGGCTTGGCTTTTATTTTGGTATTTTCTCTGTTGTCAAGCACTGTTGTTGATACCTCATATTGTGTATGTATTTTTGGATTATATATAGGAAATTATTTTTGAGATTCGTTAGTTTTCTACTTTATATTTCATTTAGTAGTAGCTCTTTGTAGTATATATATTAGAAGTTTTTATTTCAGTGCTTCTCCAACTAGGTTTTGGGGTCAGTCTTGTTACAATCGGACATTGTATGATTTGTGTGTAGTATCGGGTCAAGTTATAACACCCTCGATCTTAGTTGCATAACTACAATCCCTTTCACCTCCGTCGCTTGATTATAATTTCTTCGGCCTTTGTCGCCCACTGACTACGGTCCCTATGACCTTTGCCTATTGTCGACGATGATCCATCTAACCTCTATTACCCAATAATGGTCCCTTTAACCTCAGTCGACTGACTACAATCCCTTCGAGCTTTGTCGCCCAAAAATAGTCCCTTCGACTTCAGTTGTCCGACTATGATCTCTCTGACGTCCATCGCCCGAATACAGTCCCTCCGACCTCTATCTCTCGACAACAGTTCACTCAACCTCAGTTGCTCGACTACGATCCGTCCGACCTCCATCGCCGACTATGATCCCTTCGACCACCATCACTTGCCGACTACAGCCCCTACGACCTCCATTGCTTGCCGACTATAGTCCCTTTGACAGTCCCTTCGACCTCAATCACCCGACAATGTTCCCTTTGACCCTGTCATATGATTACAATCCCTCTGACCTCTATCTATCAACTACGGTCCCTCTGACCTCCGTTGCTCACCAATTATGGTCCCTCTGACCTCAATTATTGGACGACTAAGGTCCCGCCGACCACCGTTATCTGACTACGATTCTTACGACCTCTTTTGCCCGTCGACCATGGTCTTCGGACCACCGTCACCCAACTACGGTTCTATCAACCAAATGTAAAGGCCATCATTCTCTTGGGAATTGCTCTCACGTCATTAGATTCATCCAGCTCCAACCATGTAATGTACTCTATATGATGTATATTTACTACATCGAGCCAACATCTTCTCCCGAGGAAGATCACCATTTATAATCAATGAAATACCCAAGTGGAATCATTTCAACTAGGTAAAATCTCGTGGTTATTTTTCTCTTACGATTTCAACGTAAAAAATTATGATGTCTCTTATGACTCTTACCCTCTTTATTATGTATGTGGTGGATCTTCATATAAAATTAGAACGTTAAATTTATCATCTATCTATCGTCGTGAATGTTCCGTCACACAACGAATCTCTAATTTTTATGTTGCATATTCTTATTTTTAAAAATAAATATTATAATTATTAGTTAAGACTAGCCTATGAACAATCACTAAATTCAAGAAAATCTAACTCGAAGTATTTCACAAATTCAACATTTATAAGCACAAAGTGGTAAACGTGGCAAAGAAACGCTCTTACGCTATCCCTGCGGATATGTCGTACCCTACATTTCTCACACTCTCACCTCTCTTTGCAACTCCCTGATTTGCGAACGGCCCTAACTAATCTTCTCCCGCGGTTCTTCTTACCGTTACCATTCACCGCTTAAAAACAAAAGCTTTCAGCCACGACAACCAGAGAAGGGAAATTTAATCGAGCTCGCTTGCTCTTCAATTCAAATCCGACCAAATTCTCGAGGAGGAAGAAGAAGATGATATTTGATAAACGCTCAGATCTCTCTTTCCCTGAGTTCTGATTTTGGTCGGATTCAATCATAAAGTCGGAAAAAACACTGAGGAAACCATAATCGCCCTTCAATCTCTTCTCTTATTCAATCCGAATCCATTGGGGTTTTTTATGGCTGTAGCTTCGGAGGCGCCTTTCCATGTTCTTGCAGTGGATGACAGCCTCATTGATAGAAAGCTTATTGAACGACTCCTCAAAACGTCGTCTTTTCAAGGTTTTTTAATTGAGAAATGGGCAATTTGTTCTATTGCGAATACTTTTCAGCAGATTTTGCAGTTCTTTTAATTGTTTTTTCTTCGTTTCAGTGACGACTGTAGAGTCAGGAAGTAAGGCGCTTGAGTTCTTGGGTCTCCGAGAGGATCTGGAGAGACCATCTTCTGCTACTTCTTGCCAGCATGTAAGAATTTTTGTATCTGTTCGTGTAATTTATGGAGAAAATTTAGGGACTTTTTTCTATGTTTTGGCTGATTTGTTTAGGATGGTTTTTTTTTTTTCTGGTTTTGCGGATTTCAGGAGATTGAGGTCAATTTGGTTATTACAGACTACTGTATGCCTGAAATGAGTGGGTATGATCTTTTGAAGAAGATCAAGGTGAGTTTTTTTTTTTTTCCTTTTCTTTTTAATTTCTTTATCTGTTTTTCTCTCTCTGGGATTTAATAAATATTGTAAATTTAGATTTAGTAAATCCCGAGGTCTTGAATTTTGTGAATTGTATGATATATATTAAATCTTAATAAACTGTTTGACTGATATTTTAAGATATAAAATTTCAATAAAAAGGATGAAGAGTAAGAAGTGATGTAAATTCCCTTGAAGTTTTTGGGCATAAGTAGGAATAGAATCTTGAGAAGATAAAAATCTAAAATTTTTTTGACATTTCAAATGCTAATTTTTGATATATTATTTGGTTTCTATTTTGATATTTTAGATTAAAGCGAGGGAGAAATAATTAAATTTCTAAATTCTATGAATGATCTGATTTAATAAATTTTGAAGTTTATCAATAAATAAATTAAAATGAGAGTCATCAAAGTTTAAAATCTACGGAATTCCGTTAAACAGGAAATCTTGCTTAAATTTGTCCAACATAAGATACCAAACAGCCGCTCGATATTGCTCACTAATGACTTATTAATTTCGATATTCAATCTATAATCCTAAAAGACATGGGTAGAAAATATTAGAAATATTTTTTTATTAGATTTAAATGAGAATTTGACTCTTAAAAAAATATAATAATAATAAAAAATTATAGTGGTTGTTGTTTATATTTAGGCTTCATTTGGGGCGGCTTTCTTACTGCTTTTTAAAGCAATATTTTAGTTTAAAAAATTAATTTTTATATTAAAAAATTACTTTAAAAAATAGTAAGAAAGTCATCTCTAACGAAGCCTTAATCTATAATAAGATTTTAAAAGACAGTAAACCTTACATGGCCCAAAAATTATTTGACAAAATTTAAGCTAAGGCTTCATTTGTGATAACTTTTGGACGCTGTTTTTTTTCGCTACTTTCAAACATATTTTACACTAAAAAACTATTTTAAAAAGTCATAAAAAAACTATCTTAAACGAAGCTTAAATCTTTCGTAGCCAAACTGCTCCTCATTCATTCAAAATATTGAATTTGGTTGTTAATTTCATAAATAAATCGATTATAGAGACTAATGGATATTCTTTATTGGTGATTGATTCAGGAATCATCAGCTTTTAAGGATATTCCCGTTGTAATAATGTCATCTGAGAATGTGCCGGCAAGGATTAACAGGTGAGAAGCTGCTTCCTTTCTATATAATTTAGTGACGAAGCTTAACAAGTTTATTTATGAGATTTAGGCGTCGTTTGGGATAGTTTTTTGTCGCTATTTT
Organism: Dendrobium chrysotoxum; assembly: GCA_019925795.1. Classification (NCBI taxonomy): domain Eukaryota; kingdom Viridiplantae; phylum Streptophyta; class Magnoliopsida; order Asparagales; family Orchidaceae; genus Dendrobium; species Dendrobium chrysotoxum. The sequence goes on along the minus strand of CM034299.1, from coordinate 1,273,074 downwards.
TTGCTACTTTCAAAAAAAAATTTGTGGTAGAAAGTTGTTATAGAAAGCATTAAGAAGACTATCCTAAATGAAGTCTTAGAATGTGTTTGGAGCAGCTTTTTGGTTGCTCTGCTTTTGAGGCAACAACTATAATTTTATTTGGCTATTGCTTTCTTGATATTTTTTTATTGTTTTTTAAAATTTTTTGTTGTGAAAGCTATTTTTTACAACTAGAGTAGGAATCTGTTCAAGATGACTGTATCATTTTATAAAGTTGGTTGTGAAGTTGTTGTTGAGAAAATAACTTTGATATTATGATGGCAAAAAATAGTTTTTCACCACAAAATTTTTGAACAGCAATGAGAAAACAATAGCTAAATAAAAATTGTGGTTATTGTTTGAAAAACAAAGCAGTCAAAAAGGTGTCCCAAATGAAACCTTAGTTAGCATAATAAATAAATGGTATTAAATGAATATTAGTATACCCATAATACAATTCATGGTAGAATTTGATATCAAAAGCATGAATTGCATGAAAATTTAAATTATTAAACTTATTTAAAATAAAATGTAATTTTGATATATGAACAAGAGAAGCTTAGAATTTATGTATTTCCCGACTTTTTATTAGATAAAAACAGTCAAAATTTTTTTATAATTCCTATCTATATGTATTATATGGCCTCACTCTGTCAAATATAGGAATAGGAATAAAGGAGAAGTGTTGTCATTTCTATCTATGCTCTTCTCTTATCTGTCAAAATCCGAAGATCTGTTGGTTTGCTCTTTTATAGATTTTATTCTATCCTTATGTAAGAAAACTCATAGTAATAGTCTTAAAAAACCTTTTCCTGATATGCAACTTGAATCTCTTGCTTCTTTATGTATGTTGGTCACAGATGCTTGGAAGAAGGGGCTGAAGAATTCTTACTAAAACCAGTAAAACTATCTGATATGAATAAGCTTAGGCCTCATATACTCAAAGGAAAATCTAAAGAGGACCAGCAGAGAAGCAATAGCAATAACACTATTGACTTCAGCACTATTAACAGTGGCAGCAGAAACAATAAAAGGAAAGCTAATGAAGAAGGGCTTTCACCTGAGAGGACAAGGCCAAGATTCTCAAATAACAGCACTAATAGCTTAACTGTGTTGTGATACTTGAAAATATTTTACAAATCTGTCTTATTTTCTTGTTGTCATCTCTCCATTTCTCTTTTTTCTTTTTTTTTTTTAATTCAATTTTGTTGTGATTTGAATTTCCACATCATTTTTAAGATGTCTGTGTGTATATAATGGAGTTGTCTTTCAAGGAGAAGAATAAATAGATGGATTGATCTGATCTTTTTTTTTTATTTTTTATATTGCTGAAGGAGAGGGTATTGGATGCAAAGTGCTCTATATTCTGCCATGAACAGAATAGTAAAAAATTACTATGAATTTCCTGTTGGGGGAATAGCTTCTTGATCAAATTCACTTCATACAAATAAGAAAGGAAAATGCTTGAAAAATATCAAGAATTTTATATAAATTCATCTACTTGATGATTTTTTCTCATTCTTGCAGTAGTTTTAATTAAGATATAATGAATAAGTTTTACAAGAGATCTAATGTTCTTCATTTTGCTTTTACAACGAAGATTCAGGATGTATCCGTTATAACATAAATCTTAAATACAGGGAGAAGAGCACTCAGTCAGACTTCTAAACCTTTATGCTGATTAATAAAATGTAGTATAAAATGAATACTTTAGAGTTTTTTAGATGAGTGTAAAATGATCCATGAGATTACTTTTTTTATTTTGTTTGAAGTGAAATGAGTGCAATATAAAATCCAAAGAGGGTGGCGGTCATTGGTGGCAGCCTGCGGTAGCTACGGTGGCCGTCGACGTCAGTGTTCTCCAGCAAGAGCAGTGGCTGCAGTTGATAGCATGTGGCGGCAACTGTCAGTGGCGGCGAGCTATGATTGATGACGGCAGTGGTCGTCGGCACTGGTAGGCAGCCTGTGGTTGCAATTGGCGATGGCTGGCAACGATGGTGACTTGCAGTAGACGAAGGTGACTAACGGCAGTTGGTGGTCGACGACAGGTGGCTGTGGTGACCAGCGATAAGAGGCAACCGACAGTGGCTGGCGCCTAGCGACAGATGGTGATAAAGGCGATAAATTTATGGTGTATTTGGAACTCATCCAAATCTAATGAATTTTAATTACATCAAAAATGAACTAGAGCATTGTGGGTCTCTGAAAGGATTCTGCTCATGGAGTCAGAATGCAAAGAGTACAATCACTATTTTGTAGGATAAAACAATCATAGGCCTTTACATTCTACGCAAGCAGTCCAATGAAAGAGCAGATGAGATCATATATACGATTAACTATGAAGGATAGCAGCTTTCACCTACACATCTCGATAGGTAATAATATATATAACCTGATCAAAGTCACAAGATTTCCCCTATTCGATACATCAGCTCGAATGGGGTTTATTTGATGTGGGGATCGATTTTCCACGGACGCAAGCCCCCGTGGTTAATTACATCTTAAGCCTCAGCCTAAGAAAACTCTCGATTAAGGACGCTATATTATTCTCTCGGAGGGTTTGGCACATAAAGGAATTCCTAGGCTCTCCTAATCCAAAGGAAAAGATAGGCTCAATTTGATTTAATTAACATACACATACCATACCATCACTCGGCCGGTTTGAAGAAGAAAAAAAGTGTGGAAAAAGATATTGCACTCAAATATGCACGAGAGAAAGATGGAGGTGGTGTCATCCATATGATGCGGATGGGTGGAGTTTATAACCTCTGAAGGATAGAGAGCTTACCCACCGATAAGGCATGCAACAGTATACCAATACCGCCAACCTTGGATCCTAAATCTATAAAAGACGTAGTATCGTACACTAGGTACTAGCGCCCACGACCTAACTAATGCAATCTGGACTTATATTTTGTCTGAAAAAAAAGCCAGCTAAGCCACCTAGTCGTATAAAATCTATGCTATCCAGTCTTTATGAAATATAGATGGGTGGCTGAGTTTTTGAAATTCAAGACCGACGTCTAGAGAAGTTCTTAAGTGGCCTTGTACTCATGAGTTGTGTTACGCATCTAGAACTAAATGCAATTAAATTTTGATTTTAGTTTGTTTCTAATGTAATGCATGTTAGTCAAAATCTCCAAATAAAAAATACATGAAATTTTAAAAAGGCTTATAAAATAATTTTTTTTAGAAGATTAGGCTTCCCCAGGTTCAGCACCTCATCCTCATAGGTCAGATTATCTGAACTCTACCCTCGGGCAGGGAAGTGTCTAAACAAGGTGAGAGAAGAATACAATGCATGCGACCCCGGACAACCTCCGATTTATTCCCTAGATTATTATCTTTCTATATTATTTAATTCCTAAAATTTAAATCTTAATTACCAGTAAAAAAATTTTATCCCTAAGAGCCTAACGAGATTCAGGCACATGCACATGCACATGCAAGAAAAAATCTATAAAAAGCATGCTATTTCTATTGCAAAAATAAAGTAAACACATCATCATAATAAATCAACAGAACAGAGTATCCAAAGTCCATAGCAAGTGTCATATAATATACAACTCAGAGTGTAAAAAAGTAATGGTGGATAGGCTCCACCGACAACAACCTAGATTCTACTCCTATAGAATGACATAAGTCTTAAAATGAGGCATTTTAGTCTTGGTCTTTATCTTCTGGTTCTTTTATGGATTGCCTTCCTTCAGTTTTCTTATGGTACATCCTCAATAGGATATTTAAATGAAAAGAAATTTTCTATAAAGGAACTTTCTTTTCTCTTTGGATCCCTAATATCTTATTAAAATGCCTCATTTTATAGACTTTTACAACTCTATACTTTGAATAAATTACATTTGAATTATAAAAAGAAAAATCTAGACTCTCCTGTAAGGTTATCCTAAGCGGTTATAATCAAACATCCTAAGCAATTATATAATGAAATAAAAAATGCTTAAACCACCCACACTTGGCCATGCTTTTATTTATTTAGAGGCTAAGCAGCTGAAGCACCTGTATCAATTATATACTATTTATTTATTTTTAGCCCCCTTTTAGCCCTGCATGAGCATGGCCACCTGCAGAAAATATCATGAACATCCAAAATGCTCCTAACATATGAGTAATCTATCAATTATCACATTACAGAAAGAAAAAAATAATCATCACAAAAATCATCATGGAAAGCTAACATAAATAACAAATCAACCAACACACGTTTCACATGTAAATCATCACATCATAGAGACAAAAAGAAAGAAAACACCGGCTTAACCTAAAGTTAGAAGTCGTGTCCTAACATATAAGTCTAGGTGTGTATAATAGGCTGTGTGATTTTGGGTATGTCTTATGTTGGATAACTTGTTTAAGTTATTCATGATTTAGTTTGTTAAAAAAAATAAAAAGGGAAATTTTATTTTAGGTTTAAATATTAATGTCTTAGGATTGGTTTTAAAAGTTTATTTTTAGTGTTTAGATGATTATTACATTTGTTGCTCATCGAGACCGTGAGGTTTATTCCATCCTCATTGGGGCTAACTTAATAGCCTCGTAGGCCTAGATTATCCAGTAGTAACCAATTCTGTTAAGTTAATTTAGTTGGTTAGAATTAAAGAAATACAAATTAGATGATTTATTATCAATTTGGGAGATTAATTTAGTTAAGTCTGCTATCAACTGGTTCGTGGTGTTGTGCCATCAGACTCGAGATCTAGGCCTCCTTAGGACACTTAGCCCCATAGCTCAAAGTAGTCCATCTTAAAAAACCAAGTTGATATAATTATATTAAGAACTTTTTTTATTATTTGGTTAAACCATTAATAATCAATTAATTTTAAAATTTTAATACTCCATTGAGTCCATTCGTAGCGCTGTGCCGTCAGGCTCAAGGATCAGGCCTCCTTATGATAGTTAACCCCACAACCCAAAGTAGTCCATCCTAAAAATTTCATCTTTGGAGTGTTTGTTGTATGTTAAAGGGTTTGTTGATTGATTTTAACAGATTAGTTTATGATTTGATTAAACTTTAAGTGAGTTATTGAATTCTAAAGTTTTCGATCATGATTGAGCTTTTACTACGTTTTTCATTCATTCACTTAGTTAATTAGGTTCTAATTCATTTGCATTTAATATTAGAGGTATTTTTGGTTAGGTATGCAATTAATTATAAGAGGATTTAATAAATTAGAGTTTGGGTTTTTAGAAGCCTTTTCATTTAATCATGTTTTAGTTTAGGTTCGTTCTTTTGATTTAGCTTTTATTTTCAAATTTGATTTCATTGAGGGGTGATTAATATGTTAATTAGGCTTAGCTCAAGTGTATGTTCAAATCTGTCTTTTAGTGGTTATGTATGTTATTAACAATTTAGTTAACAAAAGTCAAGTATTTTCATACCTTCTTATTCAAATTACTATTGATTTATTAAGGGGTCTTCTAATTATTGATTGATTGTTGCTTATGGTTAATTGAATTTAGATTAATGACACACTAATTCTAGGATGGAATGTCACTATATTTTCTATGTTTAGTATAATACTTCATTATGAGAATATACAGTAAGTAAAACCTTCCAACACCACAATGCAACACTGAGTAAATTCTATAGAAAACTCATATTTGGGGCATAAGACATGATGAACTCTCAAACAACTTCCATTTGATGCAAAACATTGCTCCCACCCCTCTCCAAAATGATTTATATATATAAAAAAAAATGTGTAAACACTTATAAGTGAAAAAAAGGAAACACATGATTGCTCTCCAACATTTATCCAAAGTATCTTATGAGAGGAAATAAAATGCTCAAATCGCTTTACTTGCTTTGAATACAAATGCCCATATGATGTATGACTTTAATCTAAATGCCTATACAAAATTAGATGGAACAAAACAATTGCAAAACATCACATATCATCACCATAGATATCAATTTCTCTCTATCATGCTTTTGAAGAAAGGGAACAAGACAAAGAAGAATGCCTTTGAAGGTTATAAATGAAGCTTTTAAACACAAGAGAAAACCACTTTTTCATTTTCCATAAAACTACTAAAATGAAACCAAACACAATTTAAGCAGGGAAGTTACCACTACAGTCCATATGAAGTAGCAAAACAACCGATCCACTTGATGTTGAAACCCAACACTCATAAGATTGAGGATTTGATGCTAATTTATTTTCTCCAAAAGTTAAAAAAAAATGCTCCAATAACATAAGTAACGATGTATTGAATCCATAAAATACATGAATATTCTTTGATGAACTTTCAACTCTCATGCTACATGCCAATAAAAGTTTCAAAAGGAGTTTTTAATCCAAGCATGTAAACTTGCCTTCATGCCAACACATACCCTCTTGCCTAAAGCTTTTAACCAATCAATGCATTTCAATGGTAATATAAAGATACTGAAATTTTCACCAAGATCTATGTTAAACGAAAGAACAATAATGTCTTCTAAAAAAAAATAAAGAACGATACTTCGAAGAAAGGAAAGCCCTTGGTCATTTGTAGCTTTAACCCCAAAAAGTTTCTTCAAAAGTTTCTTCTTTTCCAAACCATGGCATGAGATCATTTACACATGAAACCTTAAAGCATAACAATGTATATACCACCCTTGCATAAACAACATCTCACAAGTTGATGTGCATCCTTTTCATTTGCAATAAATAATCACTCATAGAGAAAAGAAAAAAAAAATGCATGTGAATTTCTCTAACCGTCAAGCCTCAACAAATGTATATATGAATGTACATAAACATCCTATCATAACATCCTTTAGAATTTGACATGCTTCTAATCAAATAGAAATCATATGAGCGCATGAGTAAGTTGACTAGGCATGCTTCATGATAATAGTTTAAGAAAATTGATTCATAAAAAGAATATCCCATAATTTCTCTAAAGAGGTCAATGAAATTGTTTGAACATAAGCCTACACATTTGTTTCTTCAATCATCTATAAATCATACAATGGTGATGACATAAAAAAAAGAATCGTAGCTAACGAGAAGAGATGGAGAATTAATGGTAAGCCCAACACATCATTTAGCCTCTTTGAATACGAAGCTCTACTTAAGCATCTCTATACAATAAATACATATAATTGACTATGGGATTTCACATATCATGCTTGATACTCCACATTGCACTTAGTTTACAATTATGAGCAATAAATCATGGAGACTTCGTTAACATAGAATAAGGGTTGCCTAATACCCTCATATACAAGATGAGATTCATAGAGATATTCAATTTCTTCGCATATGTTCTCATCTAAGTCACATATTCTCATATAAAATTAACCATAGATATGAATGTTGAGGAGCATATCAATTGCATGGTATAAACTATAACAAGAGAACAAGCTAATTATTGTTCAATCCTAAATGTAAATATTCATTTCCAGTTTCACATTCTCAAGCAAGGCAAAGAGAGGAGACGATGCGAAGCATTTTACATCAAAATATACTCACAAAACGTTTGGTTAGGAAACTCCATATACAAACCTAAGTTCTATTGGTCACAACCAACTAAATATCATAACATTTCCTCAACGACATTTCGTCAAACACCTGATAGGCAATGCTTGCAAGATTGCACAAAGCAAACTATCATGAAAAACATGATTTAAACACCTACTTGATCGAAATCGCATAAGTAATCCACACAAAACCCTTCATGATTCCTGTAATAACCATCTCAAGAGAGTTGCGAGAGCCTCGGAGATAACCCCGCTGCCTCGCCTTCTCAATCCCGCCTCTACACATCAAAACGACTTTGCCGTGCTCGACCGTTGCGAAAAGAAGCCTGCACTTATCCTAAAATGGGCAACTCTTGCGACTGAAGCATTGTGGTGGTGACAGATCTCGGGTCTTGGCAAAAATCAAGACCATTGGTTGTATTTCCTGATCTGATGCCAAATTCAAAATTCATCAAAAAGTAAATTGGAGTTTATTTATATTTAATTTGGGCTAATTTGGGTCAGGTTTAGATGCAAATTTGACTCAAATTGGTTCGATCTAAAATTCGATTGGGTTTGATTAATTTAGTTAAATAAAATTAGACTCGAATCACAATCAATTTAGGTCAAATTGAGTTTGATGCAGTCAAAGTAAACTAATCGGGCTTAATTGAACACGGTCGAGAGTTGCGAGAGCCTCGGAGATAACCCCGCTGCCTCGCCTTCTCAATCTCGCCTCTACACATCAAAACGACTTTGCCGTGCTCGACCGTTGCGAAAAGAAGCCTGCACTTATCCTAAAATGGGCAACTCTTGCGACTGAAGCATTGTGGTGGTGACAGATCTCGGGTCTTGGCAAAAATCAAGACCATTGGTTGTATTTCCTGATCTGATGCCAAATTCAAAATTCATCAAAAAGTAAATTGGAGTTTATTTATATTTAATTTGGGCTAATTTGGGACAGGTTTAGATGCAAATTTGACTCAAATTGGTTCGATCTAAAATTTGATTGGGTTTGATTAATTTAGTTAAATAAAATTAGACTCGAATCACAATCGATTTAAGTCAAATTGAGTTCGATGCAGTCAAAGTAAACTAATCGGGCTTAATTGAACACGGTCGAGTCTAATTCGACTCGATTCGGGCCGATTTGAGCTCAAATTGGGCTCGATGGAGTTCAATTAAATCAATTGAAGTCCCTCGAAGGTACTTGTACAAAAATCGAGGTCAATAAACGGACCCCCAACAGGTGCGGTTAATGACAAGTGAACCGTACATGTTGATGTTGACCTCCCTAACTCTAGGAATACACCCCCTATGACCAGCTAATAAGACTCAAGAAATATCTACTCACGCAACAATCATGCAATAGGTGTCCCACCATGCTATACTCATACAGTCACACAATGATTATGCAATCATGCAATCATATGACGATTATTAAATCACCCGATAATTATATGATTATACAATTTTCACATACTCATACCATAACCACATAATATCATACAATCAGAAAATACTCATAGGTCATGTTATAATCATTTAAAACATGCAATAATTGATCGATCATATGATGATCACCCAATAACACACACAATAATGCAATAATTATTCACCCATGCAATGATCATGCAATCATGCAATAAATGCAGCAATCGCTCAATCATATAATGGGTAATCTAACATGCAATAGTAATCTCATAATCACACAATCATGCCATGACCACGCACACATTCAATCAATCACTCTATGATGCAAATGATCTCACCATCATACAAATATGGTGGGACATAAGGGATAAAGAAACCCAACACTCGCCTGACCAAATCGAAATAGTGAATGAAGGAGACTCGACACTCACTTGACCAAATCGAAACGGTGAGGAAGAGCCAAGGAAAGAAGATCGACTATTTGCCTGACTAGATCGAAATAGCAGAATAGATGAAGGAGAAAGGGATGTTACGCTCACATGAACAAATATGTACATCGAAGGAAAGATCTAAAGGAGACTCAATAATCATTAGGCATACATGCCTACAGTGATGTGAGAAGGTGGGGTCCAATGACCACCAAATCAGATCAAAGTAATAAGGGATAACAAACAAAGAAGGGAAAGGAGGAAGAACAGATAAAGAAATGAAGGGAGGGAATCATTTATCCGCCTGACCACATTACAACATCAGGATAAAGAAAAGAAAAAAAAAGTATCCCACATTTATCTAACCATATTCACAACAGTGAATGGAGATGACTCGATGTTCACCTGACCAGATCAAAACAGCGAAATAAAGAGCAAGGAAAGAAAAGAAAATCAATTATCTTCCTGACCAGATTGAAACAGTAGAATAGAAAAAGGGGTCCCACATTCACCTGACTGGATCGAAATAGTGAATGGGGACAACTCAATACTCACATAACCAGATCAAAATAGTGAGTAAGGAGCCAAGAATAAAGTCTAATATCTGTTTGACCATATCGAAATAGCAGAACAAAGAAAGGAAAGGAATCCAACATTCACCTAACCAGATTGAAACAGTGAATGAGGATAGCTCAATATTTGCCTGACCAGATCGAAATAGCAAAATAAGGAGCAAGGAAAGAAAATAAGACCAACTATCTGCCTGAACATATCAAAACAGCAGAATAGAAGGAGGGGTCCCATATTCACCTGACCGAATCAAAACAGTGAATGGGGACAACTCAATACTCACATGACTAGATCAAAATAGTGAGCAAGGAGCCAAGGATAAAGTCTAATGTTTGCCTGACCAGATCGAAACAACATAACAAAAGAAAGGAAAGGAATCCAACATTCACATAACCAGATTGAAACAGTGAATGAGGATAGCTTGATGTTCGCCTGACGAGATCGAAACAACAAAACAAAGAGTGAGAAAAGAAAAAAAATCAACTATCTGCCTGACCAAATTAAAATAATAGGATAGAATGAGGGGTCCCACATTCACCTGATTGGATCAAAACAGTGAATGTGGATAACTCAATACTCACCTAACTAGATCGAAATAGTGAATAAGGAGCCAAGGAAAAAGTCTAATGTTTGCCTGAATAGATCAAAATAGCAGAACAAAAGAAAGGAAAGAAATCCAATATTCACATGACCAAATCGAAATAGTGAATGAGGATAGCTCGATGGTCGCCTGACCAGATCGAAACAACGAAACAAAGAGCAAGGAAAGAAAAGAAAACTAACTATCTAACCGACTAAATCGAAATAACAGAATAGAAGAAGGGGTCCCACATTCACCTGACTGGATCAAAATAGTGAATGAGGACAACTCAATACTCACCTGACCCGATTGAAATAATGAGTAAGGAGCCAAGAGATCTAATGTCTGTCTGACTAGATTGAAATAGCAGAATAAAAGACAAAAAAAGAATCTAACATTCACCTGACCATATCAAAATAGTGAATGAGGATGAATTGATGTTCGCCCGAGCAAATCAAAATAGCGAAACAAAGAGCCAAAGCAAACTCAACAACCCCCTAACATGGAATATAAAATCGGGGGAATGAAGAGGTGGTGAAGTATGCCTCCTAGGGACTCTATTAGGCACCCAACTGGAAAATGGGAGTTCAATATTCACCTGACCATATTCATAATAGCGAATGAGAACAGCTCAGTATCCACCTGACCATATTTGCAACAATGAATAAAGAGCTTCCCCAAAAGTCTAATGCCTGCCTGATCATATTCACAATAGTAGAGCAAAAGAAGGAAAGGGTCCAACATCCACCTGATCATATTTGCAATGGTGAATGAGGACGACCTAATGTTCGCCTGACCACATTTGCAATAGCAAGACAAAGGGCCAAAGAAAGGGGATTCAACATTCGCCTGACCATATTCGTAACGATGAATGAGAACAGCTCAATATCCACTTGACCATATTCACAACAATGAATAAAGAGCTTCCCCAAAATTCTAATGCATGCCTAAACATATTCACAACAGTAGAGTAATAGAAAAAGAAGAGTACATTATTCACCTGATCATATTTGCAATAGTGAATGATGACAACTCAATGTTCGCTTGACCATATTTGCAACAGCGAGACGAAGAGTTAAAAGCCACATCAACAACCACCTGGTGTATACGCCCACTATGACGTGAGGAGAAAAGAGAGGTAAGTGATTCATCATCTAAGAAATCTCAAGCTTATATTTTAGTTATCACATGGTAAAGGATAAGTCGTCGTGGCCATGAGTATCCAAATATAAGTAGGATTCTTTAGGCAAAATTGAAACTGTATACAACCGGAAGTAATTGACTGATGCATATTCCTCTAAATAGGGAGAAATATACAAACAGTGGAGTGGAAAGTGATCTCACACTAGGTGGAGTATAACTACAGCAACGATGGGACATGCTCGCCATCAAGAATAAAAGTTCTATTTAAAACCAACAATCACTAAATAATCACAGTGGTAGCACCCATGCTGAACAATGGGACCCTATAGGAAGCGTGAGTGACATTGACACGTCTAAAAGGACTGCTCTTGCAGCTAAGAGCAAGATATCAATGGGAATCTATGTCGTTAAGGAGATAAGAGATTAATTTCCACCAAAAAACTAAGATATACTGAAAAATGATGTTAACATCTAGAATAAGATATACCACATCAATGGTGGGGGAAAATACCATTCTTGTTAGAATAGAAAAGCTATGATAGAACATGAGTGCAGGTTCATCTCCTAAGCAGTCATAAAGATGCTTCAATGAGAGAAAAATGAGAGAATTTTAGAGGAATTCGAGCTTTTGGAGCATAGAATTGGGTTCCACCTATGATAAGGGCAACTGATTCTACTCAACTAAGAGCTTTCCTCTCTTCTATCATTACCATATTTTTGTGTATATTCTTTTGTCACATCCACCGTTATAGATTGAACATATCCTGTACTATCAAAGATAACATATGATAGAGGGAATGTTTATCATATCAATTAGTTACTCCTAGTATGAAATATTCTCTAATAATTCAAACATAAAGAGAGGGAGATATGGTTGGCTTTGATAACACATGTCATATTCGCCACATGAATAAAATTGGAGAGAAAGAAAAATTATACACCGGATTTGTAAAGGAATGAGACATTGGCTTTGGTAACCCAGGCCACATTCGACTCATACGAATAATCTGGGGAGCACAACTCATCATAACAAAATCAATAGAGGAAAACAATCCATATTTGTGATAGTGGGTTAACATCACCACACTCAACTAACACCGGTTTGGTATGGACCTAGTATCACATTCCATAAGGAATCTAACTCAATAGTTTTGATATCCCAGACCACACTTGGGGGTGACAAGTGAAAGTAGGGAGCTAAAACTTATGATAAATTCAAAGGTGCATGAATCCCATAAGTCTATACTGAGCTAGACAAATCATAAATCTTGAATATATGTGAATCATATGATTTACACTAGAGGGACAAAATAAGAAGATCATACATATTAATTTTAATAACCCAGACCACACTCAGGGCGGTGAGTGAAACTGGGAGGAGTCAACCCTCGGGGAAGTCCAAAAAGACAGTTCCATGCAACAACACCAAGGTGATTGGTGGGCATGGTCGTCAGCATAAGTATCTCTAAGGCGTAATTACATACCACTTTCAAGGATAACTTCATACTCTTCGTAACGAACATCACGTGGTAGAGGACAAATTATCATGGCCACAGACTATCAAAAAGTAAAAGGAATCCTCTCAAGCTATATCTATACAGAGGAATATTTATAGGTGGCAGGGGGACACCCCTGCGGTGTGCAAACTCAAGCATAGTACTTTTTCAAGTACTGACCATTAATGACGTGTATGGGGTGAACGCCATTCCATCAACTAACAGATAAGAGCCACCTTCATATACTTGCTCTACAATGAAGGGGCCTTCCTAAATAGGCTTAAACTTACCACATCAACAACGATGCGAGATGATAGGCCTATGCAAGACAAGAATTAAATCACTGACTTGGAAAGCATAGGGTCAAACAAGATGATCATGTGCCTGCACCATATGAGTCTGGTATAACTTAAGGTTCTGATGAGCTTATAAATGAAGCTCTTCTAAACTGTTAAATTCTTCCAATCGCAGTTGGACATTATCCTAATGGGAAAGATTATGGCTAACTGCCACATGCAACGAAGGGAGCTCAACCTCAAGTGGGAGGATGGCTTCAACCCCAAAGGCCAGAACATATAGGGTGGACTGAGTAGGAGTATGATATGTAGTCCTATAAGCCCATAATACCTTAGGTAATTTATCATGTCATTCTCTTTTATTTACCATAAGTATTTTTCTTATCAACTGGACCAAGATTTTATTAAATGCCTCAGCCAAACTATTGGCCCTATGATAGTAAATAAGGGAATAACGCCAATTGATATTATGACAGCAGGAAAATCTAATAATTTTGGTGCTTCTGAATGATGGGCCGTTATCGAAGATTATACGATATAAAACACCAAAATGGTAAAAAAAACATGATCGTGAAAGAAATGCATCATGTCTTCTAATTTAACTTCCTTAACTATGATGGCTTCTGCCTACTTAGAGAAGTAATCAGTGGCAGCCAGAATGAACCTATGACCCCTAGAGAAAGAGGAGTTAATAAGACCCACTACATCCATGCCCCAACTTTCAAATGACTAAGAAGACACAATAGGATGCAATAGATTAAGAGGTTGGTGAATAACTGTACTATGAATCTGGCATTGGTGGCACCTTCTAACATGCTCCATACAATCATGGATCAAACTCAGCCAATAATAACCAAGGAGTTTAATTCTAACCTTCATTTTAGGTCCAAATTAATGAGCACCATAAAGCCCCTTATGTATCTCGCCCATGACCTTACGAGCCTCCTCGTTATTGAGGCAATACAACCATATTTAGTCAAAAGAGCATTGATATAAAGTATCATTCAGGTAGGAAAATGAGAGAGCTCTCTTTCTAATTTGAGTGGTAAGAGAACGATCATCTGGAAGCCTACCATATTTCAAATACTCAATAAAGGGGATTCTTCAATCTAACTCTCCTTCAGAAGCAAACACTGTAAGGGTCTAATCGGGAGAAGACAAGTCGGCGGGGTATAAGGCTTTACGATACTGGACACTAATAAATACTGGATTTCTAGTTGGGTCAGCCAATTCCTTAGTAAGTTTAGCTAGTGCATTCACTCTACCATTCTCAGATCAAGGGATTCTAACCAAAATTACTTCAGGAATAAGGCATAAGAGCTCCACTACCCTATTATGATAAGGCAAGAGCTCAAGTTTGAGAACTTTAAAGATTCTGGCTACTTGATTAATGATTTATTAGGAATCTCTAAAGATTTTCACCCACATAATATTCATATGAATGGCCAACTCCAACTCCAAAATAAGAGCTTCGTACTCAGCTTTATTGTTAGTACAAGATTCTGAAAGACTATAAGAGTAATGAAGGGTGTGGCCTTCAGGAGACACAAAAATGAGGCCCAAACCTACCCCAACAACCAGAGTTTCATAGGGGCACAATGATTTGATGGAGGATGCACCATCAAAGTAAAATTTCCAAGTAGGGGACTCCTATTCATCCACACTCATAACTAGTTCATCAGGCAAATCATCAATGAGTGGGGAATCTGTAGGAATCAGGTGAGCAATAAGGAAATCAACTAGAGCCTATCCTTTAACGGCTCACTGAGGGATAAAGGTAATGTCAAATTATCGCAAAATTATAGATCAATGTGCTAGGAGACCTAACAAATTTAGAAGGGTCATCAAATACTGCAAAGGGTTGACTCGAGAAATCAGGCTGATCTTATGTTAGAGCATATAGTGTCTAAGCATCTGCATAGTAAAGATTAGAGCCAAATAATGCTTTCCATTACCGGGTATTTTAGCTTTGTAGGAATCAAATGTCTGCTTAGGTAATATAAGTTATTTTCCCTGCCTTTTGCATTTTCTTGAGCTAAATGTGCACTAAGTGACTCATCTAAGGCCGTAGTATAGAGAATTAATAGTCTGCTTGGGATGGGTGCAGCTAACACATGGGGACTCATCAGGTAGCATTTTATGCTCTCAAAGGCCTCTTGATAGTGCTTATCCCAGTGAAAATGAGCATCCTTCTTCACAAGAAAAGTGAAGGGATGACATCTATCAGTAATATTGGAGATAAATCTCTGTAAAAAAGCAAGCTTATCCTAAAAAAACCCTCAACTGGATAAGACTCTTTAGGGGTTTCAAGCCCACTCTATCCTTGATCATGGAGTGATCAATCTCCATGCCACGATAGCGAACAATAAAACTAAGGAATTTTCCTAGTAACACCAAATGCATATTTTAAAGGATTTATCTTTAAATTACGCATGCGTAGGAGCTCAAAAATGATTCATAAATCTCGAAGATGATCTCTACGGACCTTGCTTTTGACTACGAGGTCATCCACATAGCATTAAGCCTGCTTATGAATCAATTGGTCAAAAATGACAGTCATAGCACACTGATAAGTGGCTATGACATTCTTGAGGCCAAAAGGCATCACCTTATAACAGTACACACCAATAGGGGTATGAAATGCGATGAATTTCTCATCTTCACAGGCCATCTTTATCTGATTATAGCTAGTGAACCATCCATGAAGGATAAAATACTATGGGATGAAACAATATCAACCATAAGCTCGAGGATGGGAAGAGAAAAATCATCCTTGGGTCATGCCTAATTCAAATCATAAAAATCTATACAGATATGGATCTGACCACTCTTCTTCCAGACTAAGACAATATTAATAAGCCAAGTAGGATACTTCTCTTCTTGAATAAAACTAGATTCTATAAGCTTCTTAGTCTCAGCATTCACTTGTTGTTCAATCTCCAACCTTATTCGATAAGGTGACTGTTTAACAGAGATTGTATCAGAGTTAATGTCCAACTTATGGACTGCTACTTCTGGATCTAAACCAGGCATCTCAGCATAGTTCCAAGCAAAGTAATCTCTAAACTCATATATGAGTTCAATATACTCTTGGACCTCTGACTCGAATAAAAAGCACTATGAAAATTGGGTCAGGGATCTGATTCAGTGCCCAAATTGATCTCTCGTAATTCTTCCATGATAGAAGTGACACTATCTTCAAACTCACGTGGAGCATCAAGGACCCTATCCTATATATTATCCGGGTCTTCATCATTAGAGATGGAAATAATCGAATAAGAGTGGGAGATAATACATATGTTGGCAGAAGGGAATGGATCTTTCTCAAAATAGCCTATACCATGCTGAGTTTGAGGTAGATTAGTTTCCTAAATACGGGCTTGTTGTAGAGCTTGTCCATCAAATAAAGTTAAAAGGATAACACCCCGCTCAACAAGCTATCCATAAAAGGGGAAAAGTATTGAGGGACATGCATGACCTTATCGTCCATAGTGAAATCCACAGGACCCTATACATTGGTACTCTATGGGACACCTACACTATGAAACAATGATGCATGCCAACTAGGCAGTGGTGGCATATAAAGAGTGTGAAGCTCCTATACAGAGTGAATATCAGAGTGTAGCGAACCACAAGCACTAGTGAATGGTATATAGGCAAGTTATCGACTGGATTCCTCGACTCTCATCCCATATATATGACGAGAAAGGGATTGTCGGCTAGTAGTCTGACGTCCGACATCTACATCATCGTCTAAGCCACTATCAACGACTAGGCCGTCTTGAGGTATCAGATACCTATGGAATATAGGATAAGAACTATAATCATCAATACTAAAGGTGGGAGAGGGAACTAAATGATGAGGAGGCTTGATCATCTCATCATCAGAGTCAGACTCGATAGTCAAAGAGGAAGTTTAAAGGTGTGAGTAGAAATTCGAGTATCAAAATTTCTTGTAGGGCGAGCTGACTCTCTACCTAACCCCTACCCCACCATCCCCTACCTTTAATAGGGGAAACATTATGCCCAACTGCAAACTGAAAGGAAGATCCAACCTAATCTGCAGCAAAAATATCTGCCTCAATACAAACCTGTGATGGGCCCTGTATTAGTGGTCATATAAGACCCTATGCGAGTGACTGTGTAGGACCCTGTATACACTAGTAGGTATCACTGGTGACTGGGGAGTGGGAGGTCTACGAGCCTTCCGAGACATGCAATGCTCAGCATCATAGTAAATAGAGACCTCATGCACGGTAAAGAGTTGAGTATCTCTAGGAATGGAATACTCTACATCATTCCTCATATACTTTATGCACTGGTGCAATGTAGAGGGCACCATCCCATTCTCATAAATCCAAGGCCTTCCTAAGAGAGCCTTGTACGAGGTATCTACTTCAATAACATGAATTTTTTCCTCAGTTAAGAGATCTCCAAATTTGAAAGGCAGGGTAATAAACCCTAGAGCTCGCTGACCTTGATCATTGAAGCCTTTCAATATGATCTTATCTAAAATGAGCTTTAAGTGATCAATGGAGAGACTCTATAGGGTGGCATGATTAAAGATATTGATTGAAGCTCCTTGGTCAATGAGGATCCTATTTAACTTATAACCATTGACTTCGTTAGTGACATATAAGGGACGATTATGCTCAGAAGTCCCTAAGAGAAGATCCTGATCTAAAAATGTAATACATGGAATCTCTCTCAAATAACATGCATCCTTAACATACTTAATGGCAAAGAAGGCTTGATAGGACTTTGACTCTAATAGAGCTTTCACCAAAGTCTCTCTCAAGTCAGAAGACATCATAAGTGCATCATAAACACTGAGAAGAGATGAAATTTTTCTTAAATGAGCTAACACATTGTAATTAACATCTAACTGAGGGCATTTTCCCTTCTCCTTAGCCTGTACTTGAGGAGGGGGAATAGGATAATTTTATTGTGTAATGATATTCTTATTTTTTTTCTTTATTATTCTTAGTCATTTTAGATGGATGGACCTTCCCTGAATGTAACTGGATCTCTCACACTGAGTCGAGCTCAATAGAGGAATCATTTGGTTCAAATGCTATGGCTTGAGTTAGCTCTATAAAAAGTGATTGGAGTGTTTTCTCAGACTCATCTCTAGAGTCCATGTAACTATCACCATCAGGAATAATAAATACATGTTCTCCCTCACACTCAAACTCTTCCCCATATGAGGGATTATCATCATTACCAAAAATATATAAAACATGAAAAGAATGAGTGCTAGAAAAAGTAGAACTAGAAGGAGCAAAAGACCAAGAGTAGCCAGAATAATCTTCTTCCATTAATTCATCATCAATATTAGGGAGAAGAAAATCTTTCAGCGTAAGTGTTGGAAGAGATCCCATCTTCTCCTCTGAAGTTACAACAAATTATTCTCTTTTATATATTTTTCTAGTACAAGAAGTAAAAGAAATGTGCTCAGTAGGCACTACAATAGGAGAAGGAGAAACTGGTAAAATAATTGGGCTGGTAACTGCTGACTTGGCCTACGAAGGCCTCCTCTCAACTACCTCTGAACTTTGAACTTCCTGTCTGATCATACCCCTTGTCTTGCGAGAGAGTGCAAGCTGCCAATCCTCTCTAGAACTAAAGGGTGCTCTACTGTCACTACTCTGATCACAACCCTTACTGTCACACTGACTAGAGCCTGTAACCATCTGAGCCACCTGAGCAACCTTGCCTCGGGGTTGTACCAAATTACTTTCTTGTTGGTGAATCTCTCCATTAACCATAAGGCTCTCCACCCTGTCTATAAATACATAATAATTTCCAATAACATGACCAATTTGCCTATAGAATAGATAGTATAATAGATGATATGTTTTCCCCTCCTCTTCTACTCTCTTGTTGGTTGGAAATGTAAAAATATTCTTCTTAACAAGGAATTTAAAAATTTTCTTTACACTTTCCCTTTTAAAGAGATATTTGTTGCTAAGCTTCTCTTATAGCTATTGTTGGCTCTTTGGAGTCCTATAATAGGGTCTAAACTACTGGGTTGGTGTTCATGGCTGAAACTACATTGGAGGTTGTGCCTACATTGGGATTGGAGTGACCATGGGCATATAGTTTTGTCCCTCCACATTTCTTGTGCCTATGGTCGTGATTAAAATTATGGTTGTGGTGGTGGTGGTGGTGGCCACTATGGTACTGAACTGACCATGGGCCTCTTGCCCCTATCCTGGGACTCAAAAGTACTGTGTACCTCCACCTTTCTAGGAGGCGGTGCCCCTGAAGACTCCTGCGGCTGAGGTCTACGCGGGGGTTGACTCTTAGCCTTAGGAGGGACTACAATAGATATGATGTCCTGCAATCTGGTGACCTTAGTCAATAACTTCTGAAAGGTTTGAATGCTAAAACTTTTAAGGTATGGAGCGATAGGACCATCTATATTCTTCAATGAATCTCAACTATATATTGCTCCTACAACTGAGGTTCGCACTGAAGACTAAGATTCCTCCACCTAACAATATAATTAGGTAGAGACTCATGGGGATGCTGTCTGGTTACTACCAACTCACCAACTGTAATACTATGCTCGGTACTGATGAATATCTAAATGAATAACTGCTCAAGCTCTGAAAAAGTGCACACTGAATCATTGGGGAGGTCGGCATACCACTCAAATGTCACTCCTACTAGACTACTGACAAACAATCTCAATATTAGTGTATCGTTCCCTTTAATATTGCAACATATTGCCTTATACTGAGCCACAGGCTACCTTGAGTTCCCCAACCTATCAAATACTAAGAAATGTGGAGGGACAAAACTAGTGGGGTATAGCTCCTACTCATACTCTATCGGGTACGGCCGACCTCTACTAACTGAATCTCTAAAATTTCTAGAAGCGATAACCTACTCAACTCTCTATGTAATATATCATGGATCTGGCCTGGTGATAACTGTACTAACTAACTCTAGGCTGGAATACTGAACTGCGCTGCCTGGGATGCTACTGGAACTGCCCTCTAAATACTGTCTACTCTCACAGGCTCTATCACTGCTACCTGCTGCACTACTAGCTCATCTCTGGATGTAGTGGGAGTGCTTACATCCATGACTTGGGGTGTAGCCTCCAACGCTGTCAACTAGGTGATCATCACCGCCATAACTCTGACCATCTTAGCCATCTGAGTCTACAACTATAAAACTATTGCATATGTATCCATCGACCAGGGAGGCCCACCTTTTGCTGAGGTGGAAGGCACATCATCCTCTCCCTGCTCCTCCATGCCACATCCAGACCCCTTTGATCATCTGATGTACCCCACCTCATAACAACATAAATACGATAAATGGAGATGTCCTTGTTTGACTCTTCTCCGAGTAAGTCCTCACCGGAGAAGGTCTAACAAAGGGTATCAATATATAGACCCATAAGAGAGGTGATCCTATGGTGACTAGACATAAGAACTGACTCTACTCGAGTCAGGGAATTATCCAGAGGGATAACCTCCTCAATATCTGCTAACTCATCACATACCATCGGCACTGCTACCAATCTTGAGGGAACAACTATGTCAACTTATTGAACCATCCCAATTGTCTACTCTGTGTTAACAGGTCAGTCCACCTGCCGATGCCTACATACCCATCTATTATGATGGGATCCAACATGCATATCCGACTATGTAGGGGGGACAATAATAACAAAACTAAGCTGCGGCCAAATAGGCTCGAATTATGAGTGACGTTTGTGATGATGGGGGCACCATCCAATAGTATGAACACCTATCTGGGGTCTAATAACTGGAACTGCTCTAATCTGCTGTCGTGGTAGCTATTCTCTCTACCATCGATAACTCTGTCTAAGAGACTGCCTTTGAAACTAGGCATGCACCTGAGAGATCTGATAGAGTAACCTCTCATCGCTGATACGACTTCTACCCCTCATCAAACGGATAATGCCCCTAATCCTCTGAGTGAGGGCTCTAGCAGCACTGCCCCTAGAGACTCTGGCGCGTGGAAGGGTAGTGATGACAGGAGGGGCCACCACAATACGAATAACATCCTCCTCATCACCACTATGTACTAATGGGAAAAAGCATCCTCCTTGGACTGTGTCGATCTTAGGTGCAACAATAATATCATGAGTCTGAACAACTGTAGGTTGGTGTAGCTCCTGCTACAAGGGAACCACCCTCTACTGAGCTGGCTCTTGCTAAGCCACTGAATCTGCCATTTACTGTACTACTACCTCAAACGTTGTTAAGCGTAACCTCCTGTTCCTATTCCTCTGGGCTCTTATCCCAAGGCTAGAGGTGGAGGAAGATGTTACATCAAGACCAACTGACTGAACATGAAGGACATGAACTACTAGAGCAAGGAGAGCTGGGGTCTGCCCAGCAGTCTCAGGGTGAAAGCTGGGCAAAAATAGAAATCCGACTGGTAGAAGAGGGTGAAGGAAGCTTGGCCTGAGCACCCCTCTTCCTCGAAGAGGAAGGAGGAGGGGAAACTCAAGCACAAGTGGCCTCCACCAGGGCAGCAGGAAGAGGAATTATCAGCTGCCGGCACTGAGGGGCCAGAGCCATCCGAATAATAGGTACTACAAGCACTGGCCGCCTGATCGTTGGTCTAAGAAACTAAATGAGTAATGGCTTAGGCACTGGCTACCTAACCATAAGGCATACTGGTTGCACACAGATTGGAACATGATGAATAGGTGCCGGGGCAGAACGTTGAGTAGCTGGGCATCCAAAGGGGCGCATGGTTGCGCGGCCTCTCCTCTGTGGGGTTGCAAAGGCGGCAGCATCGAAGGGGATCGACCTACAAAGAGTGACGTATGCTGAGGTAGAAAAGGAACCAAAGGTGATCCCCCCATATATAGGCTTGAAAGAAGAGACTCAGGAAGTGTCACCAACAAGTCCAAACTAAAACAGAAAGTAATAGAAGGAACGGAGTAAGCCATGGTATTGTCTACTGATACAAACTGTAACAATTAGCATCAAACGATGCCACAAAAAAGGAAGAGGGGAGAAAGGGTGGAATAACTTAAAAGGTTAGGAAAGAAAGAACCTAACTAAGGACCATCAAAATCTGAGTACACATAAGAGAGAATAATATAGAATTCAAAGATGGAGAGAGAAACCTATCCCAAAGTGGCTGGCAAAAATTTGTGGGTTCCAAAAGGATTCTGCTCGTAGGGTCAGAATGCAAAGAATACGATCGTACTATCCCATAGGATAAAACGGTCGTAGGCTATTACATTCTACGCAAGCAGACCAATGAAAGAGTAGATGAGATCATATATACGATTAACCCTGAAGGATAGCTGTTTTTACCTATACACCTCGATGGTGATAATATATATAACCTGATTAAAGTCATGAGATTTCCCCCATTCGATACATAAGCTCCAATGGATTTATTTTATATGGGGATCAGTTTCTCATGGGCGCAAGCCCCCATGGTTAATTATATTTTAAGCCTCAACCTAAGAAAACTCTTAATTAAGGATGCTATATTATTCTCTCAGAGGGTTTAACACATAAAGGAATTTCTAGGCTCTCCTAATCCGAAGTAAAATATAGACTCAATTTGGTTTAATCAACATACATGGACCATACCATCACTCGACCGATTTGAAGAAGAGAAAGTGTGGAAAAAGATATTGTACTCAAACATGCTTGAGAGAAAGATGGAGGTGGCATCATCCATGTGACGCGAATGAGTGAGATTTATAGCTTATAAAAAATAGAGAGCTTACCCACCGATAAAACATGCAATAGTATACCAATATTGCTATCCTTTAATCTTAAAACTATAAGGGACATAGTACCGTACACCTGGTACTAGCGTCCATAATCTAACTAATATAATCTAGACTTATATCTTGCTTGAAAAAAAAGCTAGCTAAGCCACCTAGTCGTATAAAATTCATGCTATCCGGTCTTTATGAAAGATGGGTGAGTGGCTAATATTTTGGAATTCAAGGCCGACGTCTAGAGAAGTTCCTAAGTGGCCTTATACTCATGAGTGGCGTTATGCATCTAGAATTAAATGCAATTTAAATTTGATTTTAGTTTATTTCTAATGTAATACATGCTAGTTAAAATCTTTAAATAAAAATGCATGAACTTCTAAAAAGGCTTATAAAATAATTTTTTAGAAGACTAAGCTTCCCAAGGTTTAGCACCTCATCCTCATAGGTCAGATTATCTGAACTCTACCCTCGAGCGGCAAAGTATCTAAATAAGGAGAGAGAAGAATGTAATAATATATATGCAACTCCGAATGACCTTCGGCTTATTCCCTAGATTGTTATCTTTCTATATTATTTAATTCCTAAAATTTAAATCTTAATTACGAGTAAAAAATTTTAATTCCTAAGAGCCTAACCAAATTCAGGAACATGTACATGCAAGAAAGAAACCTATAAAAAGTATGTCATTTCTACTATGTAAATAAAGTAAACACATCATCACAATAAATCAACAAAATATAGTGTTCAAAGTCTATGATAAGTGACATATAATATACAATCCAGAGGGTAGAAAAGTAATGGTGGTCAGGCTCCACCGACAATAACCTGGATTTACTCCTATAAAATGACGCAAGTCTTAAAATGAGGCATTTTAGTCTTGGTCTTTATCTTCTGGTTCTTCTATGGATCGCCTTCCTTCAATCTTCTTATGGTACATCCTTAGTAGAATATTCAAATGAAAGGAAATTTCCTATAAAGGGACTTTCTTTTCCTTTGAATTCCTAATATCTTGTTAAAATGTCTCATTTTATAGACTTTTACAACTCTATACTTTGAATAAATTATATTAAAATTATAAAAAGAAAAATTTAGACTCTCTTGCAAGGTTATCCTAAGCGATTATAATCAAACATTCCAAGCAGTTATAAAATAAAATAAAAATGCTCAAACTAGCCAAACTTGACCATGCTCTTATTTATTTAGGGGCTAAGCAGTTGAAGCACATGTAGTAATTATATATTATTTATTTATTTTTAGCCCCCTTTTAGCCCTACATGAGCATGACCACCTGCAAAAAATATAATGAGCATCCAAATCGCTCCTAATCTATGGATAATCTATCGATCATTACATCACAGAAAGAAAATAATAATCATCACAAAAATCATCATGGAAAGCTAACATAAACAACAAATCAACCACCATATATTTCACATGCAAATCGCCACATCATAGAGACAAAGAAAGAAAACACTAGCTTAATCTAAGCTAGAAGTCGTGTCCTAACAAACAAGTCTAGGTGTGTGTAGTAGGCTGTGTGGTTTTGGGTATGTCCTATGTTGGATAACTTGTTCAAGTTGTTCATGATTTAGTTTGTTAAAAAAAATCAAAAGGGAAATTTTAGTTTAGGTTTAAATATTAATGTCTTAGTATGGATTTTAAAAGTTTATTTTTAGGGTTTACTTGATTACTACCTTTGTTGCTCACCGAGACCGTGAGGTTTATTTCACCCTCATTGGGGCTAACTTAATAGCCTCGTAGGCCTGAGTTATCTAATAGTAACTAATTCTGTTAAGTTAATTTAGTTGGTTGGAAATTAAAGAAAAATAGATTAGATGATTTATTATTAATTTAGTTAAGTTTGCTATCAATTGGTTCAAGGCGCTGTGCCATCAGGCTCGAGGACCAGGCCTCCTTAGGACACTTAGCCCTGCGGCCCGTAGTAGTCCATCCTAAAAAACTAAGTTGATATAGTTATATTCAGATTTTTTTTATTATTTGGTTAAACCATTAACAATCAATTAATTTTAAAATTTTAACACTCTATTGAGTCCATTCGTGGCGTTGTGCTATCAGGCTCGAGGACCAGGCCTCCATAGAATACTTAGCCCCGTATCCCGAAGTAGTACATCCTAAAAGCTTCATCTTTGGAGTGTTTGTTGTGTGTTAAGGGGTTTGTTGATTGATTTTAATAGATTAGTTTATGATTTGATTATACTTTGGTTGAGTTATTGAATTCTAAAATTTTAGGTCATGATTGAGCTTTTACTAAGTTTCTCATTTCATTCACTTAGTTAATTAGGTTCTAATTCACTTGCATTCAATATTAGAGGTATTTTAGGTTATGTATGCAATTAATTATAAGAGGATTTAATGAATTAGAGTTTGGGTTTTAAGAAGCCTTTTCATTTAATCATGTTTTAGTTTAGGTTCATTCTTTTGATTTAGTTTATTTTTTCAAATTTGATTTCATTGAGGGTTGATTAATGTGTTAATTAGGCTTAGCTCAAGGGTATGTTCAAATATGTCTTTTAGTGGTTATGTATGTTATTAACGATTTAGTTAACAAAAGTCAAGTGTTTTCATGCCTTCTTATCCAAATTACTAATTCTAGGGAAGAATGTCACTACATTTTCTATGTTTAGTGTTTCTATTCTAAGGGAGCATGCATCCTAAGTCTATATTATCTAAGACCCATCCTTAAATTTTGTCCTTAAACGTCACTATTATTATATGGGACGAAAAGAAGTTTGTTTCTAACCTTTTGGACATACGCATGCATGTAGACGGGTTTAGGGATCTAAAATAAATAAAAGGATCCTAATGAAATTGAAGTTACTATAAAGTCCTAAAGGGTGAGTGGCGCACACACTAAAAGACTCCCTAACGATTTTCTACATTTTGAGGAAACTTACAACACCAGGAGCTATGACTCGATAGTTCCGCCCGTAGCACCCCCATCGAAATGAATGGGCGACTGATGCTCGGATCCATTTGTCCAAACTCCTTCATCTATTGCTTCAAAAGATCCTTCTTCTTTGCTCTCCAAAAGTCCCTTGCAAAGAACACAAAAGAGGAAAACAAAGGTTGTATTAGAGCATGATAATAATTAATATGGAAATAATTGAAATAAAATACAATTAAATACGAACGTACTTTTTTTCGGGCTTGCACACTGGCTTATTTGCTCGCTCTCTAGGATTGTGGATTTTGGAAGCATCTCACAAGTAGAGAGAAGTAGTAGAGAATGAAGAGAGGTAGAGAAGGAAGGAGAAAAGGGGCTATGCCTTTCTTTTAAACCGCTTTCCAACAATCATCCAAACAAACTCATTTTCCGACACAGTTAACTCCACCAAAACTAATAAGAAGCATTTTAAGTAACTACTCATTTTACCCATGCGAAGAGACGAATCAACATCTTTCTTTTCGAAGCAATCCACATAACACAAGTTAATGCAGGAAACTTTCTCCAATAACACACAATCATCTCATACAACTACTCTTTTCATCCATGCAAAGAGATAATTCAACATAAAGCATAACTCTCCATAACCAAAACATGCTTCAATCAAAGCAAAGTGCACGTGTAATACTTCATTATGCGAATATAAAGTAAGTAAAACCTTCCAACACCACAATGCAACACTGAGTAAATTCTATAGAAAACTCAAATTTGGCGCATAAGACATGATGAACTCTCCAACAACTTGCATTTGATGCAAAACATTGCTCCCACCCCTCTCCAAAATGCTTTATATAAAAAAAAAACTTGTAAACACTTATAAGTGAAAAAAAGGAAACACATGATTGCTCTCCTACATTTATCCAAAGTATCTTATAAGAGGAAAATAAATCTTATAACCAATCAATGCATTTCAATGTTAATATAAAGATACTGAAATTTTCACCAAGATCTATGTTAAACAAAAGAACAATAAAATCTTCTAATCGATACTTAGAAGAAAGAAAAGCCCTTGGTCATTTGTAACTTTAACCCCAAAAATTTTCTTCTTTTTCAAACCATAGCATGAGATCATTTACACATGAAACCTTAATGCATAACAATGTATAAACCACCCTTGGATAAACAACATCTCACAAGTATATGTGCATCCTTTTCATTTGCAATAAATAATCACTCGTATAGAAAAGAAAAAAAAAATGCATGTGAATTTCTCTAACCGTCAAGCCTCAACAAATGTATATATGAATGTACATAAACATCCTATCATAACATTATTGCTTCCTATATAATTTGACATGCTTATAATCAAATATAAATCATATGAGCGCATGAGTAATTTGACTAGGCATGCTTCATGATAATAATTTAAGAAAATTGATTCATAAAAAAATATCTCATAATTTCTCTAAATAGGTCAATGTAATTGTTTGAACATAAGCCTACACATGTGTTTCTTCAATCATCTATGAATCATACAATGGCGATGACATAAAAAAAAAAAAAGAAATGTAGCTAATGAGAAGAGATGGAGAATTAATGGTAAGCCCAACACATCATTTAGCCTCTTTGAATATGAAGCTCTTCTTAAGCATCTCTATACAATATATACATAGAATTGACAATGGGATTTCACATATCATGCTTCATACTGCACATTGCACTTGTTTACGATTATGAGCAATAAATCATGGAGACTTCGTTAACATAGAATAAGGGTTGCCTAATACCCTCATATGCAAGATGAGATTCATAGAGATATTCAATTTCTTCGCATATGTTCTCATCTAAGTCACATATTCTCATACAAAATTAACCATAGATATGAATGTTGAGGAGCATATCAATTGCATGGTATAAACTATAACAAGAGAACAAGCTAATTATTGTTCAATCCTAAATGTAAATATTCATTCCCACTCTCACATTCTCAAGCAAGGCAAATAGAGGAGATGATGCAAAGCATTTTACATCAAAATATGCTCACAAAACATTTGGTTAGGAAACTCCATATACAAACCTAAGTTTTATTGGTCACAACCAACCAAATATCATAACATTTCCTCAATGACATTTCATCGAACACCTGATAGGCAATGCTTGCAAGATCGCACAAAGCAAACTATCATGAAAAACACGATTTACACACCTACTTGCTCGAAATCGCGTAAGTAATCCACACAAAACCCTTCATGATTCATGAAATAACCATCTCAATAGAAAGATACACATGTATGCACATAGGTAACAAAGAAAATTCAAGCAAGTTTCCTTCTCAGATTTTGTAAGGAAGGAGAAGAAGTAGATAGGAGAAATGGAGAATAGGGGAGAAATCTAGAGAAAGAAGAAGGTGGAAGAAGAGAAATAGGAAGAAGAAAAATTTGGAAAAAGAAGAAGAAGAAGAAAAAGAAGGAAAAAAAAAAGGGTAGGAAGTAGGCGAGCTCACCTTGCAAAGGAAAGGGGTGTCGGTTAGTGCTGATTGGAGGTGTCGGGTCCGGTCCAAGAGTGTGAAACCATGAGTGAGAAGGGGAGACTTCGGGCACAGCAGGGAGGAGGCGGAATGGAGAGGGACTTCTTCTCCTAGCGTTTGCGAACACAGGAGGGAGAGACGGAGGGAGTTGGGGGCTTTGACCTCTTGAGTTTGGGAGAAAGGGGAGATCCGTGTGACTGGGGGGAAGCCGAAGGGTTATGCCAGGAGAGTTGCGAGAGCCTCGGAGATAACCCCACTATCTCGCCTTCTCAATCCCGCCTCTACACAATAAAATGGCTTTGCCGCGCTCAACTGTTGCGAAAAGAAGCCTGCACTTATCCTAAAATGGGCAACTCACGTGGCTGAAGCACTGCGGTGGCGACAAGGCTCAGGTCTTGGCAAAAATCAGAACCATTGGCTGTATTTGATGATCTGATGCCAAATTCAATAACATGGTCAAACCTAATTTGACTCAATTCGGATTTATTTGAGCTCAAATTGGACTCGATAGGGTTCAATTAAATTGATTAAAGACCCTTGAAGGTACTCATATGAAAATCGAGGTCAACAAGGATGAATTCCAAATGCATCAAAATTTTACACTTCATTTATTTTACTTCAAATGAAGGTGGTAAGACCATACTAGATTTTTCTTTAGCTTATGATTTTTTAATTGCTAATACCTTATTTAAGAAAAGAGATGAGCATCTCATCACTTATAAGAATGGTTATAGTAAAACTCAGATTGATTATTTTCTTATAAGAAAAGTAGATCGTTTAGATTGCAAAGATTGTAAAGTTATTCCGAGTGAAAGTTTATGTACCCAACATCGCTTATTAGTTTTAGACTTTAAGATGAAAGGACAGAAAATAAAAAATAAAGTAAAGTGATTTTCTAGGATTAGATGGGGGCATTTAAAGAATAGTAATAAAAATATTTTTGAGAGTAAGATTTTAGATTCTAAGATTTTATTTGTGCATGAGGATGCTAATGTTATGTGGGAAAAAGTGGCTAGTGATATTAAAAATATTGCTAAAGATGTGTTTGGAGTATCAAAGGGAAAAGCCCCTAATAGTAAAAATAGCTGGTGGTGGAATCCAATTGTGTAAGAAAAGATAAAAAATAAGAAGATTTGTTATAAAAATTGGTTTAGATGTAAAAATTCTGATAATTGGGAAAGATATAAAGAGGCATGTAAGGATTCTAAGAAAGCAATATGTGATGCAAAGATCTTAGCTTTTAATGATTTATATAATAGATTAGATACTAAGGAGGGAGAAAGATATATGTATAAGCTAGCCAAACAAAGAGATAGGAGTAGTAAGGATTTAATTCAAGTGAAGTGTATTAAGGATGAAGATCAAAAAGTACTTTTCTTAGAAGATGATATTCAACAAAGGTGGATGAGATATTTTGATAAACTTTTTAATGAAGATTGTAGGAATACAATTGACTTTAGTGACCTTAGCATCCTAAATGAAAATAAAGATTTCTGTTTTTATCGGCGTATTAGTAAAACCGAAGTTAGAGAGGCTTTAAAGAAAATGAAGTGTGGAAAAGCTGTTGGACCTGATGATATCCCAATAGAGATGTGGAAATGCTTAGGAGATGAAGGAATTTCTTGGCTAACTAAACTTTTTAATAATATTTTGAAGACTAAAAAGATGCCAGATGCGTGGAGAATGAGTGTATTGATTCCTATTTATAAGAATAAAGGTGATGCACAAGATTGTGTGAATTATAGAGGAATTAAGTTAATGTGTCACACTTTAAAACTATGGGAGCGAGTTATGGAGCGTAGGCTGCGGCGTGATACTAATATTTCTCAAAATCAATTTGGATTCATGCCTGGTAGGTCTACTATGGAAGCCATACATTTATTGAGAGGTTTGATGGAGAAATATAGGGAGAATAAGGAGGATCTACATATGATATTTATTGATTTAGAGAAAGCATATGATAAAGTTCCAAGAGAAGTGCTATGGAGAGTTCTTGAAAAGAAAGGAGTTAATAATGCTTATATTCAAATCATTAAAGATATGTATGAAGGAGCTACTACTTGTGTTCAAACACAAGGTGGTTTGACCAAGTATTTCCCTATTTCGGTTGGATTACATCAAGGATCAGCTTTAAGCCCATATCTTTTCGCGTTAGTCATGGATGTTCTCACTAGACATTTACAAGAGGATGTACCCTGGTGTATGCTTTTTGCTGATGATATTCTTCTTGTTGACAAGACTAAAGAGGGAGTTGAAGGTAAACTTGAAGTCTGGAGATCAACCTTAGAGTCTAAAGGTTTTCGCTTGAGTAGATCTAAAACTGAATATATGGAGTGTAATTTTAGCAGTAATAGACCTAGTGAGGGGATTGTGACTTTGGGCGATCAAGTCATTAATAAGAGTACACATTTTAGATATCTTGGATCTATTGTTCAGAGTGATGGTGAAATAGATGGGGATGTTATCAGTAGAATTCAAGTTGGATGGTTGAAGTGGAGGAATGCATCGGGCTTGTTGTGTGATAGAAAAGTCCCCCTTAAACTTAAGGGAAAATTCTATAAGATGGTGGTGAGACCTGCAATGCTTTATGGTGCAGAATGTTGGCCATTAAAAGAGAAGCATAATACTAAGTTATGTGTTGCGGAGATGAGGATGCTTAGGTGGATGAGTGGATTTACTCTTAGAGACAGGATACGAAATGAGCATATACGTGAAAAGGTTGGAGTAGCTCCAGTGGAGGATAAGATTAGAGAGAGTCGCCTTAGATGGTTTGGTCACATAAAACGGTGGCCTTCCGATGACCCAGTTAGAAAAGTAGAGGTATTAGATTTGACTTATGTTAAGAAAGGTAGAGGTAGACCTAAAAAGACTTGGTTAGAAAATATTAGAAATGATCTTTCTCTATTAGATTTAAACGAGAATTTGACTTTGAACCGGACACAATGGAGAAAAAGGATTCATGTTGCCGACCCCACGTAGTGGGACAAAGGCTTGTTATTGTTGTTGTTGTTGTATTTATTTTACTTCAAATAAAACACCACTATACTCAAAACCTTGCATTTGGAATACATTACACTCCATTTACAGGCAACCAAACTGTCTATTAGTCTTTTTAGGTAACTAAACTCACCCAATTTATGCGAGAATTATTTATACTGCAAGCAAGCTCACTTGATTGCTGCCACCCGACGTCGGTTGCTACCACCCACTATCAGCCACCACTGTCACCACCGACCACTACTATTACTGGCCTCAGCCACCCACTGGTCACCACCCCCCACTAATCGCGGCCACCTGTTGCCGACCACTACTGGCCACAATCGCTGCGACACCTGTAATTGACCACCACCTCCGCCACTTGCCGCCACCTCCAAATTTGGACTTTACATTACATTCATTTAACTTCAAAAAAAAATCTGTATTTACTTTACACTCATCTAAACAACTCCATAGTATTTCTTTTACACGGTGTTCCTTTTAAGCCAACCAAATAGCGCCAAGAAAATTTTGATTATAATTTTCTAAAATTAAATCATAATAATATTTGCAGCAAGAAAAAAATACAATAATCATTTGATTGAATTTATATAAATTTTCATACAATATTTTTTTGTTTAACTATGATTGAGTTAGATTTACTCATATTTTCAACACTAAGAAGAATTTTATGAATCAAAGTAGCCGTGTGCCCGTTAAGAACCCCCTTCTACTGCTGCTAGTCATCGTGGACATTGAAGGAGAAGCAAACGAAGATCCCGCTATGGCAATGCTCATCTCCCACCTCCAAATCAAACTAACCCCTCCAGCCAAATTGAAAACTCCAAGAACATCCCTCCCCCACCTCCCTCATCCAAAACAGTAAACCCTTCAGAGTCTCATGATGTCTAAGCTTCTTAGTCAACTAATGTCTGCTCTACCTAGAAGAACCCCTTAGGGCTCTCATAAACCCAATTATTAATGTTGATCCCATTGTTGGGAATGATCACCCTAGCTCCAATCCTCAACGCCAACATCCTCTCTCTAATCAACATCCTCCCCAAAGCTAACATCCTCCCACTGGCCAAGATCCCCCTCCTGGCCACAACTATTTCTCCCCCCACATTAATAAAAAGCTTCACATGCACATAAGGCCACAAATGCGGCCAATAAAAATTGTTAATTAAATGAACAACCCTATTTTTGCCTCTTAGAATGTAAGAAGATTTAATGCAATTGACCTCATGCAAGATTGTAAAAAAATTATTTAGTCCTTTAAAATTCATCTATTTTGTATTTATAAAGCCAAAATTTTATATGCTCTGCTTTAAGACCCTTGGTTTCTTCAAAATTATGAACTTTATGCACAGGAAGATAATGTAAATAATTTTCACTGCTCCTCTCTTGGCAGGATCTAGGTCAAATGGGATAAGTCTTTGATGAATTTTATTCCAACTCACATTAATAGCCAAGTCATTAATGATGAAGCCTTTTTTTTTTGGAAAATTCTACCTCTTTTATGTTATCTGTAGTTAATGCGTCCAATCATGCCTCTAAAAGAATGTTTCTCTGGGATTCTCTATGGAACTTTCAAAAGTTTATTTCCATCTACTGCAATCCCTGGATTGTTCTTGGTGATTATAAGCTTGGGGACTTTAGCAGCATGATCTATGATATGTTTTTAAAGGATCTGGCTTTGACTGAGTTTTTTTTTTTTTTTTACTTGGTCTAATAGCAGGAATTATTGTCCTATCCATGTTAAACTAAATTGTGCTCTTATTAATGAGGAGTGGCTTGACCTTTTACCGGTTGCTTATTAGAATGTTGATAGCCCCAGGTATTCTGACCACTCACTTATCATTGTGCACACCCAACAACCTAACAATCATAAACATTGGTGTTTATTTAAAAACTACTAGCCCAAGCTTCCCTTCTTTTGAAATTCCCTCTAGTCCATTTTTTGCAATCCCTCCACCATCCATGACCCTAAATGCTTATTATATGATAGGGTAAACATGTTAAAGACCCTTATTAAATCTTCACCTTGTTCTAACTTTCTATCATTGAGAATTAAGGAGCTAGAATCCCAGCAAGAGGACTATTTTAAACTCCTTAATGAGGACCCGGTGAAGTCAAATCTTAATGTTAAAGCTAATGTCATTAGATAATCCCTCTCCTCTTTTTAAAACATGTTAGAGGCCCTTATTAAATCTTCACCCTGCTCTAACTTCCTATTATTGAGAATTAAAGAGCTAGAATCCTAGCAGGAGAACTATTTTAAACTCCTTAATGAGGACCCTGTGAAGTCAAATCTTAATGTTAAAGCTAATGTCATTGGATAAGCCCTCTCCTCTTTTCACAAGGATTGGTCTTCTTGGATTATCCAAAGGGGGAAATCTAAATGGCTTAATAAAATGGAGGATGATTTGAAATTTTTGTATGGAAAAATCAAAGGTAGGAAGAATCATAACTCTATTAGGGAAATATTCACTGATGATGGAATTTTTAATTCAGGCTCTGATATTGCTACTGTGGTGGATAATCACTTTTATATAACTTTTAACACTACTCACCCATCCTTCAATGGCAATGGAAATATTCTCT
This sequence comes from Dendrobium chrysotoxum, assembly GCA_019925795.1. Lineage (NCBI taxonomy): Eukaryota > Viridiplantae > Streptophyta > Magnoliopsida > Asparagales > Orchidaceae > Dendrobium > Dendrobium chrysotoxum. The sequence continues at coordinate 1,238,899 of CM034299.1, read as the reverse complement.
ATGGTAGAAAAATTTATAAGCACTTTATTTCTTCTCTAATTGCTCCTTTTTCAAATTCTGAGATCAAGAATGTGGTATTTTCTAGTCACAAAGATGTGGCCCCTAGGCCCGATGGGTTCAATTTTATATTTTATTCATCCACCTCGGATGTTATTGGCCCTCAGATTTGTCTTGATATCAAGCACTTCCTTGAAAAAGGTTATCTCCCTAAAAGGTCAAAGCTACTAGGATTGCTCTCATCCCAAAATCTTCTCATGCTGGGAACATCTTATATTATATACCCATCTCTCTATGTAGCACTTTCTGCAAAATCATTGCCAAAATTTTAGCCTTCAAAATTTAACCCATCATGCCCTATATCATTCATGACAACTAGTCTGGGTTTATCAAAGATAGGATGTTTATTGATAATATCATCCTATATATGGAGATGCTTGCTATATTTCATAATGAGGGGAATAATTATCAATTTTGTGTCAAAATAGATACTTATAAAGCTTTTTGATTTGGTCTTTAGGGAATACATCTTGAATATAATACAACTTAAAGGTTTCCCGTCTATGTTCATCAGCTAGATCCATGCTTTCATTATGAATGCTCACTTCTCTATTTGTGTCAATGGGAGTTTAGAAGGGTTCTTCTCATCTGCCTCTAGGTTGAGGCAAGGTTGCTCTCTATCTCTGTATCTTTCTTGAATAGCTATAGATGAGCTGTCAAATCTTTTTGAGGAGTCTATTAGCAATAAAAAATATGTTGGCATTTCAATTTCTAACCCTCCACTTCTCTCATTTGTTATATATTGATAATGTTTTGATATTTGGCAAAGCCTCTATAGCTAACATGCATTATCTTTCCAACATTTTACATACCTTTAAAGCTGCCTTTGGTCTCTCTATAAACCCCTCTAAAAGAAATATCACCTTCTTTGCATCCACTCCTAATATTCTTATAATTTGTTATATTTTAAATATTAGAAGCAATAACGATATGTTCTGCTATTTGGAGATTCCAGTTGCCTCCGGATGTTTGAAGAATTTTAATCTTCAAGCTCTCATTGATAAAATTACCTTGCACCTTGAGGGTTAGAAGGCCAAGTCTTTATCTTTGGTAGGCAAACTTCAATTCATCAAATTTACTATCATGAATACCATTGACTATTAGATAAGGGGTTCCATTCTACCAAAAGCATGCATTAAATTCCTGAATAAGCTTTGTTCCCAATTTCTCTATCATGGTGATGTTAATGTTAAGAAGATTCATTTGGTTTCTTGAAGCAATACATGTAAACCTTTTAAATTTGGTGGCATTGGTGTCCTGACTCTTATTGATCTTCATTTTGCTTATAATTATTCCTTAATCTGGCAACTCTTAATCTTTAAAAGTCTTCTTACTGCTTGATAGAAAGATAAGTATTACTCCCTATGGAGTCCCTGCCCTCCCAAAGCCACGAGAAAGTGGAAGACCCATAAGAATCTTGTTGGCGACATGTCCATGCAATTTTTTTTTCAATGTTACTCTTGACAACAATCTCCACTTATTTGGGACTCCTTGGATTCATGGAAACACCATTGAAAATTAATCAGGCCTTCCCAACTCTCTTCTATCTCTTTGTTTAAAAGCCTTATGGTATTTGATGTTATTTTTAATGGGTGTTGGACCCTGCTTGCTTCCTTACATTATGCTCTTTAGATGCTTATTAAAAGTATTCCTATTAGGTCTGTGAGTAATGCAAACCTTATGTGAATGGGTGTTTCTAAGCCTAATTTCAAAAAATTTTGGGCCTCTTGTTTCTGTAATTTGGAGATGGTTGATTAGTATAAGTATATTTGGCACATAAAATACTCTCTCAAATTTTCTATTTATGCATAGCTTGCACTTGTGGATGGGCTTAAAACTTAGAATGCCCTTGCCTGGAAGAATATTTTGGTACATAGTTCTTGTATTTTATGTAACACTAGTGTTGAGTCTATCTCACATCTATATTTTGAATGTGAATTTTCATTTTACTTATGAGAAGGATTCTTCTAATAATATTCATCAACTGAAATTTAGTTAATTTTTTAGTAATGATCATTTATTTTAGGTTAGAAATTATGAGTCTTAGAATATTTATTGGGATTATAGATAACCAATATTTGGGGTCTGAGAAGTGAAAATCCAAGACATAAAAATAGCTCTACAGGTGCCACGATGCTAGGGTAGTTGGCTACCTAGCTTTGAGCTTTCGTGTTTTTGGATAAAAAATTAGGTTTGGGCATGCGTTGTGGTGTTAGGTCTCATGTGAGGATATTTTGAGAGAATCTAAAAGATTCTCTAGGGTGTCACAGTGTTGGGGATGTGAGCATTGTGGTGCTCTGTTAAGTTAGTGGTTTTTAAATATTAAATTATCTCAAATAACTTACACTATGCTCATTTGCACCCTAGCCTTGCTGGAGAAGAAAGGAAGGGAAGGGGAGGAAATAGAGGAGAGAGAAAGATGAAAAGGTATTTTGGAGGCTAAAATCCAAAAATCATCCATTCTACTAGTTGGGAAATTATCCAGGTAGGAAACCCATAATCTATTTATAATTTCAATTACAAGATGCTTATAGAAGGATATACTTATAAATAGATTTTTTTTAGAGTTTGGAATAGATTTCATCATAGTTTATTGCTACCCACTCTATTCTGCACAATTTGACTATACGAATACAGAATTTTATCAATAAATTTAGTCTATATTAATTTGTTTTTTTTTTGGGTAATTGAGTCACTTATGAACCTCGGTATAGTTAACAAAGTGTGTCAAATTAACATTTTATATATACCCTATAAAATTGGTAAAATTTTGAGGAATTTGAATATGCATATGAAATTGGGATTTCTTATAGAAAATCTAATATTAAATATATGCATGCTTTAGTTCTTTAGTTATATATTTTATTGCGGCATCATGCATTTCATTGGATTCTGGAGCTATATTATAGAAATGAAAGTGCACTTTGAATTTTGTGTTTGGGCCCAATATAAATGTATCTATGCTCTAGACTACTCTATTTTCTTATGGCTCTGAGATAACTCTGCATTGGAATATACTCGACTCTACACCTGCCTCAAAGAGGTGGGATGTGATAAATGGGAGTTATAAGTGGGCATTAATACATGTGCATTTTAGTATTTATATTTATATGTGATCTGTTATGCCAACTATACACTAAACATTGACTCTTTATTTTTATTAAATTTAATGATTAACTGTGAAATAAATTTTGATATGGGGAAAAAGGGTTGGCCTACTGAGCTCTATATTCATACTATTGTTTAAAATATTTCAGGCAAATGCAAAGGTCCCACTGAGTAGATTGAGTCTGATAAGGAGCAATGAATCTAATTTTGTAAGGTGCATATGATTTTACAGTTCAGAATCTATTTTGTCTTTTATTTTAATAATTGTATTCTGAACTACTATCATTTAAATATTTTGGAAGAAATATTTTATATTCATATTTTGGATGCATATTTTATATTATTTTGGATGTATAGATAGCTCTGGTAAAATGAAAAGTTGGGTTGAGATTTCTTAAATATATAAGAAAAGCAGGTTTAATTTCTCATTTAGGTCTTCGAGAATTACATAGTGGTATCATAGCAACGATTAGAACTTTAATCAGTACATGAGTCGTAGGAGGTGATGTGTAAGTTAAAGGGAAAGAGATGTTAGGTAGTTTGATATTAATTAATATACGATTAGTTGAAAATCATTGTGCTTGCTATTTAATCATTCTATTTTGATTTGTTTCAAGTGTTACTATAAATGGATTCTCAGGACCCCAAAGTAGCGGATGGACAAAGTTTCAAAGCTATTATAGTTCATAATGCTGTAGAAGTGGTACCACCATATTCAATGATGTAGTTTGTTGGGCTTGTAGCGTAGTTGATGGGAGAAGCTCAGAGTAAGATGTTAGGTGCGAGGGGAGATGAGATAGATCATCATTTACATTTGTTCTTAAAATTGAAACATCCCCATTTTCAAGGAGTTGTAGATCCTTAGGCTGCAGAAGACTGGTTATTAAGGTTGGAGAAATTCTTTGATAGCATGTAGCGCCTTAAGGGCAGGAAAGTGGCATTAGCGGTATTCCTTATAGATGGAAAAGCTAAGCATTGGTGGGTAGGCTAGTAGAGAGAAAATTTTTAGAGTAAAGCAAATGTTGAGATCTCTTGGGATAAATTTATGGAGACTTTTAGAGATTATTTTGTACCGCCGTCCGTGAGGCAGTAGATGAATGAACAATTCTTGAGACTGATTCAGTGAAACAAATCTATAATATAATATGAAGTCAAGTTTATATCCTTGATCATGTATACTCCTTAGTTAGTTAGTACGCCAGAAGAGAAATGTTGTCATTTTCTGAGAAGATTGAGGGACAGTCTAAGGTATCCACTGGTGCTAATTCATATCCAGGATTTCTCTTAGTTGGTGGAGCAATCTAGATTAGTGAAGAATGATTTAATGGGTACTAAGTAGAGATGGGATGCAAGCATGAAGATATTTGGATGGGAGCTATATAGGAATTAAGTTAGTGGGAAGAAGCCTAAATTTGGGGGTGGTGGAGATCAGTCCAGGAAGGATGGCTCTGCAGTTTATTTGAGTGCAGGTGGATTTGTGTCTATTAGTAATATTTTGATGTGTGTATATTGGGGTAGGAGACATTCTAGCAGATGTGATCGTTATATAGGTTTGTATTTTTATTGTGGCTAGTCTGGTCAATAGGTGGCTCAGTGCCCCTAGAATATACCAAAAGATAGACTTGAGGTAGGACAAAGTCAGAGGCAACCCTTAACAGTAGCTCCATCTAGAGCTATTAGTAATGGATCGATAATATGGAGTAAGAGCTTATTCAGTGGAATGCCATCAAGAGTTTAGAGGGATTCTAGGGTAGTTGGTAGTGCCCCTCCAGTTCAACCTAAAGTCTATAGTCTGACATAGATGGAGGTGAGGGAGGCACTGGATGTAGTGACATGCATGACATATGTTTCTAAGTGACCTTATAGCATTCTTTTTTATTCTAATGCCAGCCATTTATTTGTATATGAGTTTTCTTAGAGAAATTTTATCATCCTCAATAGATTGAGATATTTTTTGATCACGTATAATGCAGAAAATAATATATTATCCTAAAGGAAAAAAATATTATTCACTATGGACTCAATAATAAAACTCATAATTTTAAATTTTAATAAAGATTTTACTCTATTCAATATTTGGTTGAATAGAGTTTATTTTATTATGGGGTATAGATTCCCTATAGAAGTAAGCCCCTATGGTTAATTATATCTTAATTATTTATTACTTGAGATTACTTTTGATTAAACTAGTGGTTTCTTTAAAGTATTTAAAATATTGGCTAATATTTTTATTTTTAAAGTTTGGGAAATTCTTGTTCAAAGATTTGGTGTTTAGGAATTTTAAGGGAGATATGATTAACTTTAAATCAGGTTTTAGGATGGAAACGAAGGAAAAGATATAAGAAGACTTAATTCCGAGAAAACTCAAAGGTACTCAGACTATCCTATATTGAGATTTATATTTTAAAATTAAATTTTTATTTAAGTTGATTAATTTGATTTAGAATGTTAGGGGCTTATATTCCAACAACACATATTAAAGAAAATGCTTAGAATGTGAGGGCTTATGAAGTCATTGGAGTCAAAAACAGCCTCAGATCCTAAAGCTAAGGTGGGGACTACTGAGGGGTAGTGCCTTAAATCTAAATTTGATGGAGATAAGAGACTTACAAACTGACACCTTACATGAGGCATAAGTCAGCTCAACGTCAAGATTTATAACCCTGCCTAAAAAGGGCTACCAGCTAAACTCACCTAAACACTTTTAAAATCATGAAATTTGATCTCAACGCATATGAAGATTATAGAGACTATTTTGAATTAGATTATAGGAATTATAACTTAGATTTTAGGCCATAATTTCTAACCATGTGGGTATGCATATGCTAACGCATTAAATACATATTTGTTTTGTTATCTAATTCTTAAGTGAGGGCTTTCTACAAGAGATACACTGGTCATGTATGATCATTTTATTTTTAAAAACTTGGCTTATTAGTGTGTGACATGTAATTTTCTTTTATTTAGAAAATTGGTTATCCTATGATTGATTTTAGATTGTTTACATGTTAATTAGTTGAAAATTTTATTTTATCCTAAGATCCTACCACATAATAAAATCCAAGCCACTCACACTCAAAGAAAGTGAAGAAACATAGAAAAAGCATGCATTTCCAATACACACTTAGTAAACAATAAGAAAATACTTGCATATATATAATCAACCAACATGAAAGTAAAGTAATTTCCAAATTATTATAGATATAGGAAAGCTATAAACATGGTATCTGAGTTGCCTGCCTTATATAAACCTAGAATATTTATAGACTCGACCCATGGGGTCTTTATGCTTTGGCTCCTAGATGGGAGTAGGGCTTCACCTAAGATAGGTTCATCCTTTTAATCCAACTCTCCTATAACTGTATCTCATAGGTCTAAATAATACTTCTTAAGTCTATCAAATATATTTTGAAAAATAAAAAGACTCAAACCTATAAAATTATTTGATTGAAAAGTTATTTTAAAAAAATTAATTTTCTTTGGGAAAGATTAATTGCTAGAATTTTAGTTTTGAAATCAAATGCTTCATTATAAATGATATATCACCTCGAGAGGTGAACATATCGTTCCCTAATGGGTTCAAATTATAAGACTATGAATTCATCTTGATTATCGTAGTCAAACTCAAGGAAGAACCATATATAATCCTGGAGGGTCAAAATGAAAATTGATCGAAAGTTTGACTATATTAATCTGGATGAAGAGATTATTAGTTTCATAATCAAAATTATGATAGTAATTGATATATCTCTTTGAGGAAAGGAGATATCAATCACTATCGATTATTTAAAAATGATGAGAATGATAATTGTATTTGATTTTCCCAAAGATAATCGATTGAGATTTTGAAAACTTAATTTTAAAAATTTGATCTTAGTTTTTAAATCTCATATGAGTGCAAACCCTCATAGTTAATTACATCATAAGAAAACTGGAGTTTCCTATGAATACTCTTGATTAAAATAGCGGTAAAAATTTTATTTAAGATTTCAAGGCTTGATGTCAAAGGAAGCGAGGTTGAAAGTTCAACAGGGATTGGATCAAATTTGAACACTTATTTTTGAAATCAAAAGAGGAAGGGTAGGAGGTGCTTTGAGATTTTGAAATATTTTAAAAACACCCTAGTATATCCTAAGTGTTGGGCTTGAATTTGAATTAAAAGAGATTTAAGTTTGAGTTATCAATTTTATTAGAAGGTTGGGATTAAATTCCCAGAGGTTGTGGTCTTATAGCCTGAGCCTACCTCATAACCTAAGTTTAAATTGGGTACTAAAAATTAATAGACCAAACCTAGCCAATGTAATGCAGGATCTAGACTTACCTCGGCCTAGATTGGAGAGCCAGCTAAACCACCTAGGCGCTTTAAAATCATGTATCTGATCTTTTATAAGAGAGTATGTAAGGATGTTAATTAGATTGAGTTTAAGGAGCTGGGGCTGACATCAAGAGCAGATCCTAATTAGCTCCTTTGACTTATGTTGGGTATTTGATGCTTAAGTAAATACAATTAAAGTTTTAGACACTTTTTTAATTTATTACTAATGCAATGCATGTAAATTGACTCGATAAATACTTAAAATTTAAATAAAGAAATTTTAAAAAGGCTTAAAAATATTTTTATCCTAGAGATTACACAGATTCCCCTTAACAAATCTACGCCCTCATAAGCCAGGTGGTCTGCGAAAACTGGCAGGTAGAGAGGTGCCTAACAAAGAAAAGAAGAATACAACAATAATGTTATGCAAACTTCCGACAGTCCCGGGCTTACATCTTAAAAATATTAGAGTTTCTATGTTGGCTAAAAAATTTAATTTACTTAAGTAAAAAATTTTTTTAACGCTCCCTCATGAGCCTCCAATTGGATTCCAAGATAAATCAAATATAATATGTCATATCACAAAAAAACTATTAAAAGCATGCAATCCTATATCACAATCAACACATCAATTAATAATAAAATCAATCAAATTAATAGTCAAATTAAAAGTCTACATGGCAAGTGCCACTTAATATTATAACCCAGGGCTTGCAAAAAAAGTAAAGTGGTCGGGTACCACTAACAACAACCCGGATTCTACTCCTAAGACTAAAGTTTCAAGAGATCTCTCAAACACTCTCAAACACTCAAAGATTATATATATATATAGATATATATATATATATATATATATATATATATATACGTTTTTTTATTTAAATTGAATTTTGTTTGAATTTTTAAAGTTTAAGGCAATTAAATGCATTTAAAATCATTCAAAATTAATTAAAATTTAAAATAATTCTTAAATTAAATTTAATTAAATCTTAATTATTTCTAATTTAAAAAAAAAAACTAAACAAAAAAAAATTTATTTGATTTTTCAAAATTGTTTGAATTTAATTTCAATTAATATTAATTAATATTAAATATCTACCTAATTAAAAAATAATATAAAATATAAAAATATCTTAAATTAATTTAATTTTAAATTAAATTACTTTAAAATAATTCTTTTAATTATTTAAAATATTTTAATATAAACTTTTAATTTTTGAAAATATTTAACATAATGTTCAATTAAATATAAATTAAATAATTAAAATCATTTAAAAATACATTAAATATTTTAAATTAAATTTAATTTTAAAATGTTTAATTTATCTTTCTTTAAATTAATTAAAACATTTGAAGTAATATTTCAAAATTTGAAAATATTTAAGTTAATATTAAGTAAATATTAATTAAATATTCAAGAAATAAATGTTTTAAATTATTTCAAATACATAATATATCTTAAAATATTTTTAATTTTAAATGAAAGGTTTTAAGATCATGAAAATTATTAAATTTTATGTTAATTTTTTTGATTTAAAACTCATTTTGAATGATTTTTTGAAATAAAAAAGGGTTTTAAAATAATTTAAAATTAATTTTAATTAAAATATGGGTTTTGGCGGTGCCGGTGGTCGAAGAATGCCACGTGGTGGAACAGGATTCACCAAAGCTAGACCGCGGCAATCATTGGCCGGCGACGGGCTTAATGGCCAATGATTCGTCGTCGGCCAATGATTGCGCCGCAACAATCATTGGCAATTAATTCCAAATGGTGGCGGCGACGGATGTGGTTTTACTTATTCACGTTAGCCGCTACCGCCTGCTGTTGGATCGCCCGCATTATGAGATGGATGGCTTAGATCGAGCCAAACAAAAATTTGATCTAACAAAGGGCTTCCACGATCAAAAAATAGAGTGGAACAACGTGATCTAGACCGTTGATCGTAAGAGCAACAGTCCAGATCCTGTACCATACTAATAGGGTGTAAATCGATGCCCTAATAAAATAAACGTCTCAAACTCAAGATCGGGTTGATAAAATCGCTCAAACTTTTAAACACAAATTGATAACATAAATAGAAATGATGTGGAAGTGTTTGTATGGTTAAAAAAATGCTTTTTGAAATGCTAAATAAGCCTAAGTGTCCTAGACTAGGGTTAGAGATTTCACCTTATCTAACTGTTGGATTTGGATGATTTTAATTTCTCTGAGCTTATAGATTGTCATCGTAACTTTCCTTTGTTGAGGTCGTGGCTAAAGGTGCTACGGATATGATGGACAAAGCCTAGGATGGATATGGCCTGAGCTCGCTGGAATGCTGGTCACCGGTGGGATTTGACCGGTGGTTTTGGACTTGAGGAAGGTGGAGGATCAGGTTAGGAGCTCAAATAAGAGAAGTCTCGGGTATGGGAGCTGGAGGTATGTGAGAGAAAGGCTAGAGTAGAATGAACCTTAAAATGAGTCTTTTGCCCTATTCAAAACCTCCTGAGCTGTTTGGACAACCAAGATTGGATTGGCTAGACTCTAGATGCATGCCAGTTGTCCCTAGGGTAGTTAGGAGCAGAGGAATTAAGGTACATAAGGACTAATGACATGTAAAGGTCACCTTGTCACCTTGTGAGCACATAGGGATGGTTTGAGCCATTTGATCTTGAATCAAAGGCTAGGATATGCCTTAAGAATGTTGTAGAAACTGATTAGAATCAGTTGGATGGCTGGATTTGGAATAGGTTAGCTTAAATGGGGATTTGACCACTTAAGGCATTTAGAGACTTTGTTGACTGGGTTGACCAGTCAACCAGCCTACATGGCTAATGAGGTGGCATATGGGAAGCCTTGAACTGCTGGAGTGATAAGTTAAAGAGGTTTTGATGCCTAGGAGTAAGGATTGAAGGAATAAAAGGGAGTTAAAGCTAGTTTGACCAAGTTTAAATGTGTTGACTTATTCAAAATGACCATTACTTGGCTCATGATGCATTTGACAAGGTTCAAGCATTAATTGGGATGATTTGAAAGCTTGATAGGGATTTGATCAAATGCATATGGTGGTTTTGATCTAAACATACAAGTTTGACAAAAATCAAAATGTAGACTTGGTCAATTTTGCTTGGGTTTGATTGGCTCATAATTAGAAAAAAAATTTAGGCCATGATTAGAAGTTGATTTGAGGTTTGAAATGGGTTGGATAGTTTAAATGGGTTGGAATAACCCATTTAAAGTCTTAAGAGACACTTGGGTCAACCTAGGTTGACTTGGTTAACCAGGTCGACCTAAACCTGAGTTTAGACTCAATGAGTTTAAAATGATAAATGTGGTCTAGTAAAAGTGGTTTGAGGGATCAGAATGGTCATTTGGGTCAAATCACCTATTTGGGCCCTTAATGGGTTTTTTAGGCCTACCCTGGTTGACTTGGTCAACTAGGTTGACCTAGGGTCTGGGACTAGGTTCAACAGATTTGAAATGACATTTGGAGCCCAATGGAGGTGGTCCCAAGGTATAGAGAGGTTAATTGAGTTAAATCACCCATTTGGGTTCTTAATGGGCTTGTTTGGTCAACCTAGGTTGACCCAGGATCTAGGTTTAGGTCCAACAGGTTTGGTTCGATATTTGAAGTTGAATGTGACTAGTTTCAGAGGTTGAGAAAGTTATTTGGGTTGAAATGACTATTTAAGCCCCTAAGGGGCATTTTGATCAGAAGGTGTTGACTTGGTCAACCAGGCTTGACCTGGGTCTGGGTCTGGATCCATTGCACTCTTAGTGATGATTAGGATGGAATGGAGAAGGTTCTAAGGCTTGATTTGGAAAGGCCATATTGAAGTTTATGGAAAACTCTGAAATTGCCCTTTAGGGGCATTTTAGTCATTTTGACCTCTAGTCAACTGTGGGTCAAAGTAAGTCTATCAAAATACAGTTTAATTCTTAACAAGTCATAATTAAGGGTTTGAAAGTGATTAGAGGCTTTGGGGAAAGCTCTAAGGTCAAGTTCCACTGGATGGCAGGTCCAATGGCATAGGCGGTAAATATTTGAGGGTTTTATAGCCTTTGAATTTCAATCCAGTTTTTGGCGTTAGATGTCTTAGATTGAGCTCAAATTTGGAGGGTTTTCTCTAGAGACATGTCCTATTAATATGCAATTGATAGACTCTGAATTAGAAGTTATTTGGTTGGGGTTTGATTTATTTAAAAAATCACTAGAAAAGGCCATTAGGATATAGGTCTTTGGCTCTGGATTTTGGTTTGGGAATTTGGATTTGATTTGAATTTTGGATTTAATTGCTAGGATTTGAATTATCCATATCATTAACAATCATCTCAGTGATTGTTGATGACTAGATAGGATCATGGTTTTGATAGGAGAGTGGATTGCTTAGATTTGGGCTAATTAAAGACCAGGATTGATTTAATATCTAGATAGGTCTAAGGATCTAGAGGATTTTTAGGGTCTAGAAACTAGAAAATTATTTGGTCATGGATAGGTCCTAGGGTCTAAATCTAGGAGGATTTTAGAGTCTAAGAAATCTTAGGGTCTGAGGTCTAGAAGAATCCTAGGATCTTGATGGATCCTAGGGTCTAGAGTTTAAAAAAAATCCTAGGGTCTGGGAAGGTCCTAGGGACTGGAATCTAGAAAGATCCTAGGATCTTGGGTTGGTCTGGAGATTGGATTGGCCCTGGTGAGCTCATACAAAAATGAGGTCAACAGAAATAAAAAGGGGTTAGGAAGTAATTTATATGTAAAGAAAAAATAATATTGTAGAATTTCCTGGCACTTGAAGTGTCAAGCCTTATTTTTATCCTATTGGTCATGTCTCTTTGGAGCATCTATAAGCAAGCATCTTATAATTATGGTTTATTTTTACCTCCTTCTTAGACATAGCTACCTACAAAACATAGTATATATCTCTATCCTAGCCAGTTAAGGGAAAGTGCTCATAACGTAGATAATCCAAACCCTCACACCAAAATATCAACCACATGTATAAAAAAAATCCTATTCCTAGAATGCTTAAGGGCTTTACACCTAAGTGTGTTCCAACTATGTGGTATGTTACACTACAAAAGTTTTCTTATTTTATTATGGAATATATATGTTTAATTTTAATATGAGAGGTGATTTCACTTTAAGTGTTTTCTGACTTAAAACTTTTATTTGATTTTTAATTATTTAATACTTAGAAGGGTTATGAAAAACTCATAGAGTAGCTACTATTTGCTTTGAGGGAAGCCTGCTACTTATGAAATCCTAAGATCTAATGATATAAGAATTCCACCTTTTAGGATGGAATGATTAATCATTGTATTAAAAAAAACCTAAGTAATTTTTAGGAATTTTAAGATTCTTTTAGTGCTTGAATAAGAGAGAAATATTCACCCAATAAGGTTAGGTAAACATGCATAAGGGTTTGATTTAGGACTTTGTGAAATTCACCTAATAAAGTAAGGTGAGTTTCAATAGAAAGAGACTCCTAAAGAACATGTAAGGGTTACATTTTCAATGTCATGAGAGGAGAAAGATCAATTTTTGGTTAAGTGAAAGGCTACTTATAGTTTGGGTATAAGTAGAGATACCACATATTTAATTGGGGATTAGATTATATGAGAATGAAAGACCCAAAGTTTTGGAGAATTCTCCTTAGTTTTGGAGCTAAGGAGAGGGAAATTCCACAAAACATAGAGGTTTGAGGAAAAGAGAGGAGACCTATAGCTTTTGGGTTAAGGTTAGAAATCTTTTAAGGCTTTGGAGCCCAAAAAAGTAAGGGAAGATTTGCACTTTTGGGCTACAAATCAAGAGGAGGTCTCCTTGAATTTTTGTATTCAAAGAGAGGATTCATCTACTTAATTTGGGCTAAACAAATATAAAAAGCTAGGATTTGATTTTTTATACTTGAGAGCAAGACGGGTCACCAATTAATTTTGGCTTAATAGGTGAGGAAGATGATTTGCAACTTTGGATTTATAAACCATAGGAGTTATCATTGAATTTTATTTTCAATGATAGATGTTTGATTTACTTAATGTGAATGAAGAAAATAAAAGGGGATGATATGTAGATTTGGACAACAAATCAAGAGGGGTTCTTTGGACTTTTGGGTGTCAAAAGAGATGTTCATTCAACTAACTTGGGTTAAGTGACTGAGAGGAAGCTAGGATTTTGAATCATATGCTTAGGGTCAGATTATTTGTTGATTTTAACTCAAAAAATAAACTAGATGAGTGTATGTTTGTTCTACTTAACATGGGTTAAGTGGATATGGTGATTTTATACAACTTTTGAGTTATAGAAAAAGAGAGGCAATATGCAACTTGCGGTTGCAAATCAATGGTGAATCATTAAATTTTATTTTCAAGGAGGTATGCTTATCTGCCAAATTTGCATTAGGTAAATATGAGAGGGTGACATGTAGATTTAGTCTACAAATCATAATGAATTTCTTTGAACTTTTAGGTGTTCAAAGAGAGGAGTTCATTCAACCAACTTGGTTTAGGAGAATGAAATGGAGATAGGATTTGGATTCCTATGCTTGAAGTCGGATTATTTATTAATTTTGGTTCAACAAATATATTGGTTGGATATGAATTTCTTACAACTTTGAGGTTGAGGAGAAAAAGAGATGAGGCCTATAGCTTTTGGGCCAAGGCGAGAGAATTTTTGAGGACCTTTGGGGTTCGTAGAAAAGAGAAGTGACATATAGTTTTTGGACTACAAGTTAATAAGCATTCATTGAATTTTGTATTCAGTGATACATAATTGTCTGCCTAAGTTAAATTAAGAAAAAGTTAAAGGCTAAGATTGAAATCCTATGCCTAGGGAGAATGATCATTTGTTCATTTTATATCAATAAATATGATAAATAACTTAGAATTTGGTCCTAAGAATTGCTAGTGCTCTTTTGGTCTCATTGGAGGTTATTTGTGCATCTTTATGTGAGCTTAGAAAGCAAAAAAGCAAGGTTGTTGGTTTTATGTTACAACAAATGAAGTGGATGACTTAGAATTTGGTTCTTAGATACAATGATTCATGTAATGGGACATTTGGAACCTTGGGGAGGCTCCAAATTGTTACACATAAGGGCAAAAGATATTTTGAAAGATAGCTCCCTAATTGCTCACATTGGCTTAAGTTGGATTGACAACATGCATGAAGCTTTAGTTTCCTCTCTTTGTTAAGATAGAACGCTCGTAGAAGCTACCTGCTAGACCTGGAAGAATCGCACACAAGTAGGAAGAGTGAAAAATAAAATCTCTCTCTTATCTCTCATTTGCATGAAATGACTTGCCCTGCTCTCTCTCTCTCTCTCTGCCCCGCTCTTTGCCTTAGGCACAAGCAAAACACTTCCTCAAGATGCTAAAAATCTTAAGAAATCTGGGATTCATAAAGGGTAGCATATTGAGGGTTTTGAGGAGATCTGAGCCATTGAATACAAATCCCTGATTTAGGAAGTCAAATTAAGCTCAGGTTTGATCAATTGGGTTGAAATTGAGCTACAATTGGGTTTGATTCATTCCAATTTGAGTCAATCCAAGATAATTGGAGTTTAATTAGATTTAAATAAGTTTAATTGAACTCAATTTGATTTTGATTCAATTCAATTTGGGTTTAACAAGGCTCGATCGAGGCATTGAGTCCTATCAGGCCCAATCGTGTTTAATTTAACTCAATAAGAGTCAGATCGACATATAAAAAATGTGTCAAAAAAATGTCTTCTTGATTATTTAAGTTTAGTTCTTATTCCATTATATCCAAAATTATCTATAATGCTTTTGATGGGGGATTTGATAATTGTCAATAAGGTATGCATGTGTAAGCTTGAGCTTTCTAATAGGAAATTTATGTTGGCATTGATTTTATTGCCCATGAAAGAATTTTTTATTATCATTGGTATGCATTTATTGAGCAAGTATCACACTCAGATTGATTGTCGAAAGAGGAAGGTGAGTCTATGTGTAAATGGGGATGTATTTCATTTTCTGGGAGTTAAAAGTATTTTCTCTTCTTTGATTTTATATTGCAAGTAGGCAAAGTTTGGAGAAAGGGGAAATCTATGTTTTTGGCTTACGTGGGATATTTGAATAAATCTATCGAAAGGTCTGGCAAATTTTCTTTTAGTGAAGGACTGCCTTGATTTTTTTTTCCCAAAGAGTTGTTTGGGTTACCTCTAAAGAGGGAGGTAGAGTTCTGTATTGAGATAGTTCCAGGTACAACTTTGATAGAAAAGACTCTTTATAGGATGGCATCAAAAGAATAACAAGAGTTGAAAATGCAGTTGTAGGAGCTACTAGATGGAGGCTTTATTAGGCCGAGTGGATCACCATGGAGAGATTTTATATTATTTATGAAGAAGAAGGATGGATCATTATGGATGTGTATTTATCAGGAGTTGAATAAAATGACTGTAATGAATAAATTCTATTACCTAGGATCGATGATCTATTTGATCAATTAGATTTAAGACCATGCCATCATCAATTAAGAGTAAAGGTGGAAGATGTCATGAAGTTTACCTTCAATACAATATATAGATATTATGATTTTTAAGTTATGTCATTCAGTGTGACAAATGCTCTATCAGTATTATGGATCTAATGCATTAACTGTTGAGAGAGTATTTAGACTAGTTCATTATGGCATTCATTGATTACATTTAAGTGTATTCAAAAGCTGAGGAGCATGCAGTCCATTTGAGACTGACTTTGGAGAATCTGAGACTGCAAAAGTTATATGTTAAGTTCTCAAAGTGCTAATTCTAGTTGACTTTTATAGCATTTATAGGGCATGTGATAAATAAGGAAGGCATTTTTATGGACTCTCAAAAGGTGTTGGCAGTGGTAGATTAGTTGAGCCCATCATCCATGATGGATTTTTATAATTTTTTAGGCATGGCTAGTTATTATATAAAGTTTTTAAGAGAATTTTCATAGATTGTGATCCATTTGATAAGATTGACTTGGAAGGCTGTGCCATTTGATTGGACTCTAGAGTGTGAAGAGAGTTTTTAGAAGTTAAAAAAGTGAATGTGTTAGCCCTTGTGTTGACCATTTTGTTAGGTACTAAAGGGTTCCAGCTGTTTGGTGATGCTTATTTGAAAGGCCTTAGATGACTGTTGTAATAGAATGAAAAAGTGGTGGGATATGCTTCCATGCAACTGAAGTTGCTTGAGAAGAACTACCTGACTCATGATTTGAAACTAGCAGTGATTATTTTTGCATTGAAGATCTGATAGTATTGTCAGTATGGTGTCAGATGTGAGATGTGAGATTTATTCCGACCACTAAAGTATGAAATATATTTTTACCAATTAATTAAATCTGAGAGAGAAAAGGTGGTTATAGATGATTAAGGACTATGATTTGGATATCTTTTATCAGCTAGATAGGGCAAATGTGGTAGCTGATGCCTTAAATAGGAAATTAATAGGAGTGGTAGCTAGTTTGGTTACTTTTGACCAAGCAATGATTAGGTAGAAAGAAAGGCTGGAGTTAGAAGTGGTATGCTCATCTAATGTACTTGCTAGAATAATTTCTTAAATGATAGTTCAACCTTCATTAAAAAAAACATAATTAAAGAAGCTCAAAAGGCAGATAAGAAATATGTGAGGTTAATGACTCATATTCAATTTGGGAGGAGACGTGAATTACAGGTAGATGAGCAAAGTATGATTTTTTGTGGTAGTAGATTATGGGTCCCAAGTAGTGGTGATCTAAGGAGAGAGATTCTATTTAATCCCACTATTTTGGATAAATTATTCATCCAGACAACAAAAATATATATCATTACTTGAAATGCATGTTATGGTGGTCTGGATTGAAGAAGAAAGTGATAGAGTTTATTTTAAAATGTGAATCATGTTAGATGGTTAAAGTTGAGCACCAGAGACCTAGTGGATTATTATAGTCATTACCTATTCCTAACGGGAAATGGGAGGAGATCACTATGGATTTTGCTATTAGCTATTCCAAATCTAGGCAAGGTTATGATGCAGCATGGGTGATTTTAAACTGGTTGATGAAGTCTGCGCATTTTTTGCCAATGAGGCAGGTTGACTCTATTAACATGTTAGCTCATTGTATGTGAAAGAGATTATTATGTTGTATGGAATCCTTAAGGTTATCACTTATGATCAAGATGATAGATATACCTCGAAGCTGTGTAGAGGTATTCAATAAGGTCTGGGGATAAATTTGAATTTCAATATAGCTTTTCTACTCTAGATGGATGGGCAGTCTGAAAGGGTTATTCATATTCTGGAAGATCTGTTGAGGCTCTATATTCTAAATTTTGATGGAAGATGTAATGTCTGTTAACCTCTGATTGAGTTTACTAATAATAATAATAGATTGCAAGCATGCATTGGTCTGACTCCTTACGAAGCTCTACATAGAATAAGGTGTAGACATCATTTTCTTGGGTTGACGTAGGAGAAAGAAAGCTATTAGGTCCTAAGCTAGTGGACAATGCTATTGAGAAGATCCAAGTAATTAGGGAAAGGTTGAAAGCAACTCAAGATAGGCAAAAGAAATATTTTGATCCAAAGCACTAGTTAGTGATTTTGTTACCTGAAAGTTAGCCCAACAAAGGGTATGAACAGGTTTAGAAAGGATAGCAAGTTAAGTTCTCAATATATTTGACCATTTAAGGTGATTGATAGAATTGGGAAATCTACTTATAAGTTATTTTACCAGGCCATATGTCTGATATCCATAATGTGTTTATGTGTCAGTTTGAGAAAAAGAGTATCAGATGTAGATTAGAGAGTTCCAGAAGCTGAAAGTGGAGGTGTAACTCAATTTGACTTATAGGTAAGAGCCTGAACATATTTTGGCTTTCAATGTTAAAAAATTAAGAAACAAATAGATTTTGATGGTTAAAGTTCAGTATAGGCACAAGTCAGAGGGGGAAGCAACTAGGGAAAATGGGTTGAGATGAAATAGTTATATCCAGACCTATTCTGATTGTATTGCAGATTTGAGTCAAGGATGACATTTTATGTAAGGAGGGGATAATGTAATATTCCTCATCTAAAATTCCTATAATTTTTATTAATGATCATTAATTTTAAGTTAATTAGTCATTATGAGTCTTAAAATTCTTATTGGGATTATAAGTAACCAAGGTTTGGGGTCTGAGTGGCAAAACTTCAAGATATGAAAATTACTCTGCCGGGCACCATGGCGCTAGGGTAGTCAGCGCCCCAGCTTTGAGATCTGAGGTTTTTTGACAAAAAAATAGGTTTGGGCATATGTTGTGTCACTAGGGAAGTGTCGCGCATGCCACCGAGTCTTAGGTGAGGATATTTTAGGAGAATTTGAAAGATTCTCTAGGGGAATTATAGTGCTAGGGATGTGAGCACCATGATGTTAGGTCAAGTTAATAATTTTTAAATATTAAAATTTCAAAAATTACTTACACTAATATTATTTGCATCCTATCCTTATCGAAGAACAAAGGAAGGTAAGGGGAAGAAAAAGAGGAGAGAGAAAAAGGAAAAGGGATTTTGGAGGCCAAAAATTGAAAATTATTCACTTAGCTAGTTGAAAAAACTATCAGGCTCGAGTTAGGCAACCCATACTCTATTTTTTATTTCAATTCCAAGATACACATAGACAGATATGCTTATAAATATGTTTTCTAAATTTTGGGAAATGTTTCACCATATAACTTTTAATATATTATTAGCAACTCCATCCTGGATAATTTGATTATAAGAATGCAAAATTTTAATGGCTGATTTATTCTGTATGGATTTCGAATTTTGTTGGATAAATGAGTCACTTCTGAACCTCAATACAATTGGTAAAGTTTGTCAAATTATCATTTCATATATACCCTACAAAATTAGTAAAATTATGAGGAATTTAAATATGCATATGATATTAGGATTTCTTATAGAAATAGTTTTCCAAAATTTTCTTTAGCTGTATATTGATTGCATCATCATGCATTTGATGGCATTTTAGAGCTGCTCTGTTATGAAAAGGAGAGTACACTATATATTTTGTGCTTAGCCCAATGCAAATGTATCTTTGTTATCGAGTACTTTGTTCTGCTCTGGCTTTGAGATAACTCTGTGTTTGAATATACTCTGCTTTATTCTATCTCTACTCTACACCTGCCTCAAGGAGGAGGGAGGTAGTAAGTGGGAGTTATTAGTGGGCATTAATAAATGTGCATTTTAGTATTCATATTTAAATGTGATTTGGTACGCCAACTATAGAGTAAATAGTAACTCTTTTATTTTATTAATTTTAATAATGAGCTATGAATTGAACTCTGATATGAGAAAAAATGTTATCTTATCGAGCTTTATACTCATACAACTCTTTAAAATGTTTTAGGAGAAGGTAAAGGTCCTACTGAGTGGATTGAGGCTGATAAGGAAAAAGGAATCAAATTTTGTAAGTTACAAATGATTTTATAGTTTAGAATGTGTTTAAAGTCTTTTGTTATAATCATTATATTCTTAATTATTGTCATTTAAGTATTTTGGAAGAAATATTCTACATGCATAGTCTAGATGTCTATTTTATATTATTTTGGATGATTAGATGGCTCTAGAGAAATGAAAGTTGGGTTGAGGTTTCTTAAATGTATAGGAAAAGACTGTTTAATTCCTCCTTGAGGTCTTAGGGCATTACACTTCCTATCTTCTCCAATTTCTTGTTACACCCTAACACTTTACAAGCATTTGATTATAATGATGACTGCTAAGCCATAACTCTGAGGTAGTTATTGTGCACAAGATTGTAATATCTGCCCTTTTTTATTTTATTTGGAAAGTACGGAATGCTAGATTGTTCATACCATAATTTCACTCCTTTGAGTCCATATTTTATCTGATATCAAAAGCTTTATATTTAAAAATCAGATAATGAAGAAGTTATATATATATATATATATATATCAAAATATTCATTATGTAGCACATTTGAGGCTTTGGAATATTGCTCTTCCTTTGGTAGGTCTTCTTTGGGGCTTCAATTTTTGCTAAACTATGATGAAGCTTGGTTCCCCACCAATGATGGCCTATGTACTGCATTGGCAACCACGATACTCTCTATTCTAAATTGTACTTGTTGGTCCGGTTAGTTTCTCTTCACATATATTACCATTAGATGGCATGCTTTGCCTGACAATCGGGTTGGATCTAATTCTAGATGACATTTTAATTATTTTAATGGAGTGTTTTGGTGCTTGAGTCCAAATTTTGGGTCTTATCTTAATTTTCTTTTAAGTTTTTTTTTGCCTATCATAGTTTTTTATTTTGATACAGCTCTTGTATAACTTTTTTTCATCTTTTGAGTTTTAAGGCTTCTTATTATAATTATTCATTATAGTAATGAAATGAGCTAGTCCCTTAATTTTTTGCCAAAAAAAAATTTCTAACACAAATATATTTGATAGAACAATGAAAAACTTTTATTTTATTCACAATTCGAACCATTATTCAGTAAGCCATCTGAAAATTGAATATGAAAAGCATGTGATTAACTTTTATAATGATGGGAGAAATCAAATAAGTGGTGCCCATAAAAGTTATGATATTATGTACACAAAATTATTTTTTCACATTTTTTTTGGGACAATTAGGTCAATTAAGGCAAACTCACACACACAACACATATGCAAGACTTGAGCCCAAGACCTCTTGATTAGTAGTTAAAGCTCCTAACCAACAGACCAAGTTGAGTTGCATTATTTTTTCACTTTAAAAATAAATTTTACAAAGGTAAAATGATAACTTTAGAGTTACGAAAGAACCGAAGAAGTTCTATTTGGGTTTTTCTTTTTCTTCATTACGATGAAGTCCACTATGCTTGGTATTTCACCTTAGCAACACTATTTTCTCACCTTCTCCCATGCTGATCCACCCTCTTCTTCTCTGGCTCCTCAAGAGTTTCTTCCCCTCTACTCTGCTCTTCATCTAACCTAGGTACTTAGCCATACTACCTCTCATCTCCAAAATAAACCCTAAATAGGAAAGAGCTTCTAATAATTAATGCTCTTGGTTCTCCCTCCTTCTTGCTCAACAATATAAACATGCATTATGAGAAAATTTACTTCTCTGAAGATGAGGTTTAGAAAGGCACAAAACCTTGGACTCTTGCCCTAGTGTGACATGCCATTGGCCGTTAATATATCATGAGTATTTTTTTATTATTTATTTTATTTATTTATTATTATTTAATTTTCATTATATATATATATATATATATATATATATATATATATATATATATATATATATATATATGTGTGTGTGTGTGTGTGTGTGTGTGTGTGTGTGTGTGTGTGCGTGTGTGTGTCATGAGTAAAATCAAGAATCTTAAAGATATATTTGATCTTCCCTCTCTCTTGTGGATAGGTTTTTTCCTTTTTAATTTCTCATGTGCTGAGGACAAGTAGATGGCTATCTCTGTTGACTCTTGGTTTTATTAACAATAGTCCTTTCATCTTTAAAATATGGATGTTGTACTTTGTTATTGTGAAAGAGGACTTAATCAAGGTGCATATTTGGATAAAACTCCTAAACTTTCCACTGTGTTGATGGTCAGAGAAGGGTATATACAAACTACAAGCTTAACTGCTGATTCCCATACAACTACAAGAGCTCAGTTAATCTTTGTTAGGATTTTAGTTCAAATTTCTACACCCCTATTCTTCTAAGTTTCATCAAGCTTTCTATCTAAGGTAAAGACATAACAACATATAATATATGAAAGGAAGCACTCTCCATATATGACTTGCAACACTTTTTCTCCTAAAACTGCTAAGCATCTAAGAAATTCAAAAAAAGCTCCATAAACCACAAAAATTAGAAGCACCCATAGCCACAGCGACTGCAGAGTTCACATCCCTCAACATAATACAAACCACAAGGTTGTTAACTTCTCCTCTCCCATTGCTTTATCTCAAGAAGTTTCCCTAAACCTTAATATTGTTCCAACGAACCCTTCTTATAGCTTTCAATTGACTGGTTTACCTAATTTATCTTGATCTAGAAATATTTCTAATGATTCATCCTTAATTTTGATGCCTTCAACCTCTAAAGAGGATCCTTTATCACTCCGAAATAATTATGTCAAATCCTCCAATATGACTTCAACCTCTACATCCAAACCTACTCATCCTACAGAACAACATGATGTAGGCATTTTCTCATATGTTGACTACTAAGATGCTCGGACATGGATATGATAACATCAACATGACACAACACGAACATGGGATATGGCTATCATTGAAAATATATGACAGGGGTACAGTGTAGAAATGATATTATAATTTTTAAATAGTGAATATAAATTAATATAGTATCATATTAGAAATGATAAAAAAAATAAATCAATATCATAATTACTTGTCTAGCTTATAATATAAAATGGCTAGTACAACCATAAAAATATATGCAAAAACACCATTTATTATAATACCAAGCTTTAACTACTCATTAAAAGGAATAATAGAATTAGCTTCAGAGGTTTGTCTTTGGTCTTAAATATCATCACCATTGAATATCATTGCTTCCAACTTTAGCCCATTAGAGAAAGAAGTGTAATATCCAATAATCCCATATCATCAAGGAACTCAAACTCATCTCCAGTAATTTCCAACATCTTATTATCACCTGTCATAAAAAGTGAGGTCTTTCTTAATACAAGATGAAAAATTGTATACACATAAACTAAAATTTTAGCCCGTTGTGGAGTAATTTTTTTCCTTTTCATGGATTGAATGAATGAGTATGTGGTCCAATTTCTCTCATAATAAGGGGAGGATGAAACTTGACCAATAATTTTAATTGTAATTATTCGAAGTTACGGTGCTGAAGCTCCACAAATGAACCACCACATCTTTGGATCCATCCACCATCTATCAGCCAAAGATTCTTGATCACCAAAATACTTTAAATATTCAAAGAATTTTTTAAGTCCTATGTTAATCATTTATCTCTCCTCCTTGTTTGAGAAATAACATTTTAAACATGTCTTCCTCATATTCGAAACTTCTAAATCTTTTTGTGGAGAGACATGTTGAGGGTTTTCTTGAATCCATTCTTTAATGGAATATATTTAAGAAAAACAAAAAAAGCAAAATTAGATAGCTACTATGTAACAAATTAAAAATTAATTATAAAATATATATTCAAATTTACCTTGGATTTAATGAGTGAGCCAAGCAATGAAGAGGTGTATTACTTTTTTGCTCCACATATCCTCAAGAATACTATAGATAATGCTCCAAAAACTTGAGTCTTCATCATGTGCCTTTCTTTCATATATATATATATATATATATATATATATATATATGACAAAGATAAGTCATGCCTATATATACTTCTTTCACTTTAGCTAATATGGAGTCCCACATCTCATAAATCAAATGTAGGCATGATTTATCTTTTTCAGCCACTCTTAGCATATCATAAATTGGACTAGTAAAGACCAAAATGTAATTAATATCATCCAACCATAAATCATATCATATATTCTCTTTTACAAATCTTACCTTCCCAATGTCATCATTCTGATAGTAAGACCACTTCTCACTAATTACCATGGATTAAAGTTCATTTTTGATTTGTTTGATTCTTCTCAACATAACTATAACAGAGGCAAAACAAGTTTCAGCCATAGCTAACATTCTCAAATTTAAGAAATCATTAAAGATGGACAATATCATGGAGTGGTTCATGATAAAATTTCTAATCAAAATAGCATCACCAATAATCACTGTTATGCAATGACACTCATTATAAATGATTTCATTTGCCCCAATATTTAGTCTGCACAAATATTTTTCAAAGCTAGATTTAAAGTATGCATAAGATATGTATTCCATAAGATATAAGGATATGTTTGTTCCACTAGTAGTCTTGTAGCTCTACATACAGATACATTATCAGTGAAAACCCTTAACAATAATTAATGGCCCAATCATCACTATCACATCTTTGATCAAATTAAAAATGAAATATTTATCTTTGTATTGCCCTTCATAATTCATAGATTTGATAAACATTGGATAATTCTCTATAAAAATCATAAAATTAATGAGTGGTCTTCTTTGACGATCAGTCTAACCATCACATACTAAACTAACACCTTTCTCTTTCCATACTTCTTTTATTGGTTCAAGTAATATTTCAATATTTGTTCTCTCCATTTCTAGTAATTTTGATCTTATTGCATTGTATCTAGTGGAACATAACCTGCAAGGTTGTTATTGCATGCAAAAGTGAATGCATTGTTATAATAAGAATTCCTTGTAAGGTTGAAGGAAAGTCCAACTGAAAAAATATATCCTACAATTTCACCATCAAGTTATTTTAGCATCTGCATATTAAATGCCTTCTCTAGAGAACTAGTAGCAACAACTTTTCTTCTCTTAGGTTCATATCCTTCACCCCTAAATGAGCCAATATAAAACATTAAAAGCAAGTTGATCAACTCCAATGGAGGAAGAAGCAGTGTAGAATTAACCATGAGTAGAGGGTAAAATTATCTCTTTAGGAAGTGCCCTTTTGATCCTTGATTCAGCTTCATAAACCTGTCTATGCAACTCATTTAACTATGAAGTTGTAATCTTAGGGAACATTTTAATTCCATGGCCACCAATTCTAAGTAAATGTTCTTTCACCCTAAAATATGATCCTTTGTAGGTGACCCCATAATAATTGCATTTGAATGACACATTTCCACCATCTTCAAAGGTTTTTCCTAACTTCGTAACATGATTCCATAAGGGCTTATTGGCCTCTACAGAAGGCTCTGTTGAACCTTCATCACTTCCAGTTCCATCAACACTAGAGCTCATTTTTCTTTTAAAAACACTGATAGAATGGAAGAAGTAAATCTTAGCATTAGGCAACCATATGCAAACAAATATGTTAACCTTAAAATTAACTTCAATCCAAATACAAACTGATGATGAAGCCTACATTATTCCAACTTATTTAGAAGCATGAGGATCTTGAAAAATTAAATAGATATTAAAAAATATGAAAAGATTAAAGCTACAACATTCAAATATACACTTTTACTCAGACTAAAACTCAATACCTAATCAAACATAATCCTTAGAGCACTAATTGATCTCTTAAACTAAAATTTTATTTGTAGAACTTGCATACATAACAGAGAACTCTTATATATATATATATATATATAATTTAAATTTTTATGTGATTTAGAGATTAAGATATTTTATAAAAAAATTTCATATACATATTGATTTATACTATTATAATCCTCCATAAAATTTACACGCTCTTATGCCTTAAAGCCATAAAAGAATTTAAGCTCTAATTTCAAAAGTCACATAACATATCATCATCCCCACCCACACATGACTTGCTTTTTACTCTTTTAATCCTCTATCATGTTTAGCACTTTCATGCTAAACCAACTATGAAGGAATTATAGTTTGAACAAATGCCAAAAGTAATACAAATCCTTAAATTTTGATGTAAGATAATTAAGTCACAACTAGTGGAGCAATTTACAGATCAATCAAGCCATAGGGTAACATAGAGGATAAGCTTAGAAACATTTTTACTTGGAGATAGACTAAATTGCAGTTCAATGAAAAATGCAAGCAAACACAACATTCAAGGAGGAAAAATTATTTAACTTTGAGTAGTGGCTCACTTACTTGGAGAAATGAAGAAACTGATAAATTATACTCTAATCAAACGTATCTACCTCAATCTCCCTCCTCTACCTTTGACAACACAAATGCAAGAGTCAAAACCCTTTGATTTTCCATTGATTCCCTCGGTAACTGCAAAAATAGTGAAGACAAGTGAGTCAAATGCTTATGTAAAAATGAAGAGAATGATGAGAGAACAACTGAAGCCGGATGTACTAGGCTTCAAATCGAGTAATCACCTACTTGGTTGGCCTCACCTCATCATAGAAATGACAAGGAGTTGAAGTGAAAAATAACTAAAGAAGATAATAAGGGAATGGGGATGTACCGGGCTTCAATTGCTACTCTCTCCACTCAATCGGCTTGCCTGGTTGCGTAAACAAAGAAGACAAGGGAGAAGGATCATGAATAGTGAAACCCTATAGAATGTAGGCACATGAATACGGGATATATAGGATCAGAAGCATTTCATTTGATTAAAATAATATTAAAATGTTAAAATTTAGTAATTTAAATAAGTTTAATTATCAAAATATCATGACATGTGTGTCTGACAAGCGTATCCATTTTAATTTAAATATTATTTTAATCAGGCACACATATGTCATGTTTAACACGTATCCCAGTCATGTTGGGCACGTGTCCATGTCCGGCACATGTCAGACAATGCATTCCCTCTTTTTTAGGTTTGTCGGTGCATTATAGGTTGATTATCTCTTATCAACCTAATAATAATATGGTCAATATTACTATCTCCACCTTAGATATTTTACAGCAAGTTCAACATACAATTTCCTTTATTCTAAGAAAATAAAGGTTAGGAGTAAAGGGGGTACTCAACAATTTGTTTTGAAGTTGGTCCTAAGGTTCAGTGTGTATGAATAGAAAATCATAATTTTTTTTCTTTGGGAGCTTTGCGATGCCAAGGTAGGTAGCATTACAATATTGAGCTCTCTATAATTTTACAAAATTAATTGAATACTACAGTGATGTGGCATTATGCCCTCTAATAGAGAGTTGCAATGTTTAAGGGTCAAGCACCATGGTGCCATGCCCAAATCTTATAAAAATATTAATTTCACTCATTTATTTTTTATTAAAATCATTTTTCTTCTCCCTAAGAGTAGCCAACAAAAGGGAGAGAGAGAGAGAGAGAGAGAGAGAGAGAGAGAGAGAGAGAGAGACCATTTTCTACTTTTAATCTAGTTCAAAAAGTTTTTGAATTAAGTTAGGTTATATTCTACCTGACTCAATTTTCAAAAGTATAATAATTTTGGAATTTTTTTGAATTAAATTATTGCGTAAAAATGAGGATAACTTTACACCTGTTAAATTTTTACCATGTAATTTTTTATATGTTATAGATATGATCATTCTGAGCATTTAGATATTTTTCTAAAAAAAATGCATTAGTTAAATTAAGAAGTGCACTATTTTGACAAATTAAAAAAAAATTTTGATCTCATAAAGTAAGACTATAGTATTTTTAAAGCTTCAAAATAACATTTTGAAAAATCCCAGGTAATGTGGTGAAATTCTTAAACTATAAATTTTGCTTAGTTATTGAATCTATTGTGTACTAATAAAGCATTTTATGCATTTTTAAAATTGATCTATGTATATTTCTTTTATTATAATGTAATTATATATGAATTTATCTTCTTGAATTGTTTAATTTTGTGGAGATCTGATATTGTAGAAAGTTTTATTATACTGAATACATCAGGAGTCATAAGGTCCTAAAATTTTGAATATCTAATATGTGTTAAGCATTAGAAGTCAAAAGTGTCTATTTCTGATATGCTAACACAGAGAGTTATAAATGCCTGAATTTAGATATACATTTTTTATGGGATTTATAAAGGTTTGAGAGAAATCTATTATCTTTTATTTTTTATATATAAAGTACATATTTATTTTTTTTGTATAAAATTTATCTAAATTTTGTTAACTACTAGCACTATTCTGTTTAGCATAATAGCCTGCTATTAATTGATTTAATACATTAATTACATAATAAGTTCAATATAAAAATTTAGAACAATGGGTGTGATCTGCTGAGCTATATTGGCTCATACCTATTATGCATTCTATTTCATATCTAAGAAAAGGTAAGGAGCCAGTCGAGTAGCTGAGATTATAGGACATGATACGTCTGAGTTAGTATAGGTATTTTCTAATTTTTGATACAATCATGATTATTTATTTGCCAATACTTGTTCAAAGTATTGCTCCTGCTATTAGTTATGATTTAAGGACTTAATTTGCCAATTTGGAAGTATAGATGATGGGTGAGGCTCAGAGTAGGATCTCTTCTGTTAGATCTAATGATATGGACAAACATTATAGATACTTTTGAGGTTGAAACTTCTAAGATTTGAAGGTGCTATTAAGATTAGAGTAGCACAGGACTGACTGATGGGACTAAAGAAGACTTTAGATGGTATGAGTGTCCTCCTGAGAGGAAGGTGCATCTAACTGTATTTATATTAGATGGCAAGGCTGAGCATTGAAGGTTGGGCCAGTAGAGGTAGATGTTTTAAAGGAGGTTGAATTCATTAATTTGTTGGGTGGAGTTTTTAAATGTTTTCAAGGAATAGTTTATACCTTCGTCTGCATGGTAGCATATATAGGAGAGGTTTTTTAGGCTGATTCAAGGGAGTGGGATAGTTATGCAATATGAGCTAGAGTTTATCACCTTATCTATGTATACTTTATAGTTAATTAGTACTTTTGAGGAGAAGTGTTATAGGTTTCTGAGAGGGTTCAGAGACAGTCTAAGGTAGCCATTAGTTCCATTCCACATTACTAATTTCTTTAAGTTAGTAGAGAAGTTCTATTTTGGTTGAGAATGGTCTGTTAGCTACTTAGTGATGGTAGGCTACTAGTTGAAGAGGTTTGAGTGTGAGACATCAAGTAGTAAATTTTTTGGGAAGAGGAGGAGGTTTAGGCTTGGACATTCTATGAGAGGTGAACCATCTATGTTAGTTCCTAGTGGCAGTATCATTGCCAATTTTAGAGGTTCTATTAATGGGACACCTATATGGTAAAGTTTTAGTAGTAGTAAACACATTGGATTGTGCTACAAGATAATATGATATTGTTCAGGTGTGGTTAGACTGGATATAGGCTAGTTGAATGTCTGCAAGTAGACTTAACTAATGTTTTGAGCCTAAGTATGAGAGTTTTGTCAGATCAACAGGGAGACTGAGGATAGTTCTTCTTCATGTGATTGTCGAGGGATATTATAGTAGAGGAAGTGGATCTAGTTTTGTAGTAGGGAGGCCATTTAGGAGCGGTCAGAGAGAGTGTCATAGTTTTATTGATCCAGCTCTAATTCAAACATGTGTATATAATTTGACTCATCATGAGGCTAGAGATGCTATGAATATGGTCACATTTATGACTTATATTTTGGATGTACCTTGTCACATTTTATTTGATTATGTAGTTAGTCATTCATTTATTTCTAAGAGATATTTTAATTTATTATGTTTACCTTTCATACTATCACCTTTTTTCTCATCTATTTTTGTAATATAGAGATATCTGATAGGAAATGGATTTTTGGTTTGATATTATTACCTATTTTTTGAGTTTTATATTATTCTAAGAGTGCATTGGTTGAGTCGGTACAGGGCTCAAATTGATTGTGTGAAGAAGTGAGCTACTTTATTTCTAGTTAGTAAGAGCTGCTTATTTCAGGGAGTTAGATGAATTCTATCATATTTGATATCTACTATGCAAGTGAATAGGTTATGGATAAGATTATATGGTATTTCTTACAGTTATTCAAGATAGGAGAAGAGATTATGGATCCTTAAATAGTGTCTCGATAGTGTATGAATTTCTTGATATTTTTTAAGGAGTTTGAAAGTTTACCACCAGATAAGGATATAGAGTTTTTTTATTGATGTATTTTTGGGACTGCTTTGATGTCTAAGGCTCGTATAGGATAGAATCTAAGGAACTTTAGGAATTAAAGGTGTAGCTTCAGAAGTTGGTTAATAGAGATTTTGTTCATCTTAGTGTGTCTCTATGGGGACAAATCTATTTATGAAGAGAAAGGATAGTACTATGCACATGTGAATCAATTATAGGAAACTGAATTTGGTAACAATTAAAATTAAGTATCCCTTATTAAGGATTAACGATCTATTAAATCAACTTGTGGGAGCTTTTGTGTTTTCCAAGATTGATATGAGGCCTATATATAACCAGGTCAAGGTGAGGAAGGAAGATGTACCAAGCTTTACATTTAGTATGAGGTCTGGGTACTATGAATTCGTAGTTATTCCCTTTAGGGTGACTTATGCACCTACAATTTTATGAATATGTTGAATAGGATTTTCAGGGAATGTATGGATCAGTTTATGATCGTATTCATAGATGATATTTTGATTTATTTAGTCTATGAAGAAGAGCATGCAAAAATCTGAGGATTATTCTGGAGATGTTGAGATAGTATTTTACACCCCAAGACCTAGATTTGAAAGAATTGTCTATTTCATCTATTATTTAATCTACCATAGTTTATAATAATTCACTAATAAAAGTAACTCTAACAAAATAATTATAAATTATATATATCAAAATATTTTTATTTTCATTCATTTATAATTAAAATTATAATAGGTAGGAGATTAATCAATTCATCAGTTTATCTTCTTATACTCCTTACTACAAAAGAATAAAACTAAAATACAAAAACTAATACAAAATACTTACTCAATTGGATCCTGACCCCTTTCTAAAAATATATAAAAACCATGGAGTCAGCTATAACCTTAGTAAGTTACAAGAACCTATAACTAAAATTAGTGCAAAGCAATAGAAGCGGTATGCATATAACCATTCAATCTATATCAGTATGAACATGTAATTGTGAGATCATGAAATAGTTAATATAAGTAGTATCTTCTCATATGAGTAATAAAAATCATAAAAAGCAATAAATTTAGATTCATTTATCAACGATCAATAATCATATAAAGGATCAGTACATTCTATCATTTATATACTCATGTCAAGTACAATGCAATAGGTCTATCATGATTATATACATGTCGATTTATATGTCATTTCATGTATATCAATATACCTATCATATTTAGCAAGTGTTTTATATTTTTTTTATTCATATAAAATATCAAGGTATGTATATGATATATCATATCATATATAAACATAATGTTTCATATACATATCATATATTTTATAGGAATTATATCTAAAAGTTTGTTAGGGATGTTAAGCCCTTATGAACTAGTCCCGAGGCTAACCAAGAGGGGGGTGAATTGGTAATTTTAAAATTTTGTTAGCAAACAACGATTTAGAAAATCTTTTTGAATGTTTAAAATATTTACAGTTTCGCGATGATGTGCAGATGTTCAACGATAACAGAATAATAATGACAATCACTCAATCATCAACAGAAAAATAAGTGCAAAAAATAATCAGAAAGAACACGCCATATTTTATAGTGGTTCGATCAACTTAACCTACGTCCACTCCCCGGAGCCTCCCCTCTGGGTATTGCACTAACACTAAGTGACTCTCCTTCTACTCCCACAGCAAGGCAGAGAAGCCTGTATAAAACCCATTTCCACCAACCCGATGAGGCAGAGAACCTGGACTCTTCTCGCTTCCTCCTGAAGTAGTTAGAGAACCTAGACTCCTTTCACTTCCTCCTGAAGCAGGCAGAGAACCTGGATCTTCTTGTTGATGATCCTCCCACAGAGACACCAATAAGATAAGAGACGATGATCGGAGAAGATGACTCAGATCCTTGCTTGGAGCAACCTTTATGAATCCTTCACAAACTCCCCCTCATAAGATCCTCTCTCTCTCCCAAGCTCTCTCTCTCTCTCTATCTCAAGGTTCTCTCTGGAAAGAAAGGTGGCAAAAGATTTTTCTTGATGAAAGAAAAAGATCTTAAATAGGAGGGCTAAAAAATTTCCCTATATCTCAAATGGTCGTCAAAGATTGTCCAGGATGATCGGTCGATCATCCTATACGATCAGTTCAAAATCACATGAATCAGCCTGGACGATCTAATTTCTTTGGACGATTAGTAGATAAAATTTATTCAGATTGTCCCGTACGATTCTGCGATCGTCCGAGATGAATAGTGTAAATCATGAATTTCATCCAGAAGATAGCTCGGGTTGTCCAGGGCAACCTATGCTGGACGATCTCAAAATGACTTGATCATCCGGGCTGATACATCGATCATCCCATACAATTAGTTCAAAATCAGGAATATAATCTAGCATATTTCTTGGATCATCCAGGTGAAGTGCTTTGGACGGTCAGGATTTTGCAGGTATCATCCCGGATAATAAGGAGATCGTCCAGGATGATATAATCATATCAATCAAATATTAATTACTTTCCTTAATCAGTAGACTAATTTAGGCATGATTGTAAAGAATGTCCAGGATGATACACGTATCCTGTAGGACGATCAGACCAAATCTCTAAAAATAAAAACTTGTCTAACTTAATTTGGCAGCTCAGAATTTCTGATTTGAGCCTATCGTCCTGTACGATGGGTATATCTTCCAGAACAATCTGCTTAATCAAACTGATTTAATATCATCGCCCTAATTAGAATTTCTATTTTCACTGGATCATCTAGGATGATATGAATAAAATTTGAAATAGAAACACTAACTCACTAAAACTCTCCCCCTGAGTGTGTGTGTGTGCAAGGTTACTTAGCTAGGAGATATATTACATTACATTTGACTCAAGAAAGGAAAAAATTACATTTAAACACACGGACCCGATCTTGAGTTGGCTTGAATTGCATTTAATCTTTTGTACCTGAAATGTTAGCCAATCAAAAGAGAACACAGAAATATTTGTTATCATCAAAATTATAATCCTTAAATCCAGATTTGCAATAATCTCCCCCTTTTTTATGATGGTAAATATTTATTTAGTAGTGTCAAATCAAGCAAATTGTAGTAATTAAAGTATAGACGAGAGAAGATTTGTCATTGTAAATTTTACTAATCATTGATAAACAGTGACATTCAATACACAAAAGAAACTACTACAACATAAAAATAACAAAAGAAATTACTAGTATCATAAAAACTACTCCTCCTTTTGACATCACAAAAAGGAGAAAAAAAAAGACAAAACAACAACAAACTAAAACATCACAACACACCAAACTAATAGAGAGGTGGATCCTGATCAGATCGAGGAAGTGGTGGTGGATGAAAGTAGCTGTGAATGGTGGAGAACTGCTCACCAAACCAGGCATTTTCATGATCGTGCTGCTGTTGTTGGTGAGTCATAAATGAATTGAAGCAAATAACATCCTCAGCATGCTGCTGCTCCTGGGTAACCACGTAGGAGTCAAAGTGGGCCTCCCACTGGTCAAAACACTACACCAAGTGATCTAAGGGTGATACTATATGGAGAGGTGTAGGTGCAACAGGTGTAGTAGGCTCAGGAGCAGCCTCCCCCTCTTCTCCCTCAACATCCGCTAGGGCTCCGGATGAAGTCTAGTACTGTGGAGAGTATGAAAAGAGTTGTTGGAGAAGAAGATATGTGGGATTCTGGCTGGATCTGGATATTAAAAATTATATTTTATTTCAAGGGCATAGTGGATGAGATGTCCTAAAGCCAGATTGGGGTGTCTCTTGTGGCCCGAATCCCTAATGGTAGTTAGTTGTTCAATGTAGCAAAAATTAAATTAGTTGCATTAAAGTCACGACAGGCCATGATGTAGTTGGTAGTTATGGAGAGGAAATGAGTGATGTGGATGCGATCCCCAGCCTTAGGAATGATGGAGGAGTGATGGACATGTTGGATTGTCCTTGCATCATTGACTAGGGAGGAACAGGCCTAGTCGTGGTATTGGACATTGGTGTTTCTAAGGAAGTGGTTGGGGACACTCCAATTAAAGTCAGGATTAAATGCTAAAATATGAAGCTTATTGCCAGAAGTGGACAGTTGAAGAATGTTATGAAAGTCCTGGAGGGTTAATTCTACAGATCATTGATTAACAAAGGACTGAAGGGTAGAGTAATCAGCAATAATGCGAAGATTCACAAAGAAAACTCTAAAAAGTTCAGTGCTGAAAGGAAAAGCCAATGTAAGAATGACGGTGAAGGATGTGTGAGTGAACATATCAAGTACCAGATAGGTGAGGGTCCGTGGGTTCACAGTTTTGGAGATAGTAATTCTAGCATCAAGATGTCTTTAAAATGCAGCTTGATCAGCTACATCAGGAATGTGGGGATCAGTAGTTCCTCGGGATGAACTAGCACCCTGATGTCGAGATCATTTGCCACCAGCCATTAGAAGATAAGGGGATGAAAGATCAAGGAAAGAACGGTGAAAATTGGTGAAGAAAATGGCTGTTTAAATAGAAATCATCCGGATCATCCAGGATGATCATAGGATCGTCCAGGATGATAGGAGCAATTATGACATCCATGATGATTGGTCAAAAAGATGGTCGGATCATCCAGGATGATTAGATATCATCCAGGATGATTAGATATAGATAATCGTCACAAGGAGATAGGCTGGATAACTTTTGACTAAAGGTATCGTCCAGAACGATTAGGAGGATCGTCTAGGATGATATGCAATAAATGCATCAGACTGGCCAAATTTGAATCTTCTAGCTGCAGACACATGTATCATCCAGGACGATGAGGTGGATAATTCGGGATGATCACCAATAATTGGTGCATACTAACCGTTGGATCATGGTGGGGATGATTTGAATGGTTCATCCAGGATGATGTATGGATCATCCAGGATGAAGTCAGATCATCCATGACGATGTAGGGATCGTCTAGGACAATGTGAAGAAAAAAATGAAAAAAAATGAAGGATGGAGAGGAAAGATCAGGGATCCCAAAAACACACAAAAAAATTCAAAATCAAACCAAATAAAAATAGAAACGAGTAAAATAACAGTAAAAATAATGATTTTTTTTTTAATCGATTAGCTCCAAAGAAACAGAATTTTCCTTAATTTTTAATTCAAAACCCAATAAGAATAAAATCGACCAAACTAAAATTTAGAAAAAGTTAAAAAATCAACTTTCATAACTTCTATCTCGAACACCTTACAGGTTCAAGTTCCTTTCACACGAAAGTTTAATTCAGAAGATTTTAAAAGAGATCCTTTCAAGCATCGTTCCAGAAAAAAATATCTGATAGAATAGTATTACAAAGGAATTAGAAATCATGATTTTTCATTTCAAGCTTCTAAAAATATTAAGTGGCGCATGGATTTTTCTAAGAAATTTAAGGATCTGAAAGGGAAGAAAACTTGTTTCATTGTGGGCTCATTTTGTGCATCTTTTTTAATTTATTTGGCGTACTTTACACATCTTTTGATTTTTGATACACTTTGCACATCTTTCCAATTTGACAACATTGCACATCTTTTTAGCTTTTGAGCTTATTTTGCTTTTCTTTTTTTTGGCGCTCTTTGCGCATCTTTTACAAGCTTGCTTCCTTTCATAATTGTTAAAGAATCTCAATTATGAAACTACCTTCCCAATATAAGAGAGGACAAAACTCACTCTCTATAATAAGGAGGAGAAATTCATAAAATAAAAACCATATATCATATGATAAGTGCAATCACATGATTAAGAAAAATATAATAGTGATCCAAAACTTTAAAAATACTATTCGTATGAGGTAGATTACTGTAGGAAGAAAAAATAGATCTCTATTTCAAAAATTAACTTTTTAATTTTGAAGAAGATTTTTATCTAAAAGAAATAATACACCATTAAAGGAGTTAGAGGAAGAGAAACAATAATTAATGTTTCTTCCCTTTAACAGATTCAGAGGAGTCAATCACTGCTTACAAGCTTTCAAACAAAAATAAGGTAAAACTCTTAGTCGGAAATCTAGTTTATCAGCGGTAGTGAGCAGTGATCTGATTTATAAGAAAAGCAGTAAAGCAAGAACAGGTAGGAAAGCTCATCAAAATAAATACTTAAATTAGGAAAACAACAACAAAAAAGGAATATCAGTAGAGAATAAAAATAAACAAAAAATAGATAATCAAATCAAACACAAACTAAATGAAAAAATTAAAATAAAAAAAATCAAAAATCAGCAATCATCAAATTCATGCATTTATGTCAATCACACCCAATTCTGGTCCTTAAAATGCTGAATGAGTCAAAGGCCAGTGGTTTAGTAAAGATGACAGCCAGTTGATTTTCAGTTGCTACATGGTATAGCTCAATATCCCCTTTTGTAACATGGTCCCTAACGAAGTGATGCCTTATGCCAATGTGCTTGGTTCTAGAATATTGGATTAGATTCTTAGAAATATAAATGGCACTAGTGTTATCACATAGAACTGAAATTATGCCAACATGTAATCCTAAATCTAGAATTTGTTGCTTCAACCAAAGGACTTGGGCCACATAACTTCCTAAGACAATGTACTCAGCTTCAGTAGTGGAGAGTGCAACTGGGTTCTATTTTTTATTGGACCAAGAGACTAAAGACTGTCCTATGAATTGGTAAGTTCCAGAAGTGCTTTTTTTATCCACCCTACATCTTACAAAATCAGAATCAGAATATTCAATAATCTCAAAAGAAGTGTTGTACCTAGGATACCAAATTCCTAAGTTTGGGATCCCTAAGAGATATCTAAGAATTCTCTTAACAGCAGTCAGGTGGGACTCTTTAGGATCAACTTAAAACTTAGCACAAAGATAAACACTAAACATGATATCAGGTCGGCCAGCAGTTAGTTAAAGTAGTGATCCTATAATTCCTCTATACTTCTTTTGATCAACAGATTTTTCATTTGAATCCTTATCTAACTGAATAGATGAACTCATGGGAGTGTTGATTGGCTTGGCTTTGTCCATTTCATATTTCTTCAAAATGTTCTTAGTGTATTTTAATTGATTCAGAAAGGTTCCATCATATATAGGTCTTATGTTAAACCCCAAAAAGTATGACAATTCTCCCATCATACTCATCTCAAACTCCTTACTCATTATTTTAGAAAATCATCACATAAGGTTTTATAAGAAGATCTAAAAAGTAAATCATCAATATAGATTTGGACAATGAGTAAATCATCTCCTACTTTCTTCAGAAAAAAGGTGGTGTCTAAGCTCTCCTTAATAAACTCTCTTTCTAATAGAAATGTGCTAAGCCTCTCATGTTTCAATCCATATACGGACTTTTTTATTTTGTAAACATGATTAGGATATTGGGAACTCTCAAAGCCTGGTGGTTGCTTTATAAAGACATTATCCTTTATTACCCCATTCAAAAAGGTACTCTTAACATTCATTTGAAAAAGCTTAAATCTTTTATAACAGGCAAAGGCTAGTAGCACTCTAATGGCTTCTAATCTAGCTACAGGGGTAAAGGTCTCCTCAAAATCAATTTCTTCTATTTGGTTGTACCCCTTAGCCACCAATCTTACCTTATTCCCAACCACTACATCAGAATCATTCATCTTATTCTTAAAGACCCATTTGGTTCCCACAACACTTTGATTCTTAGGTCTTTCTACTAACTCTCAAATATCATTCCTTACAAATTAGTTCAATTCCTCTTGCATAGCTAAGATCAAAATTCATCAGAAAGGGCTTGATTGATGTTGGTGGGTTCAGTCATTGAGATAAAGGCATAATGGTTTACTTCCTTCCTAAGTCCATGCCTAGTTCTAACACCTTCTGAAGGGTCTCCTAAGATCAGTTCTTTAGGATGGCTCAAAGAATATCTCCAATCTCTAAATAAAGTATTTTGAGGTTCTACCCTTTCCTCCAGATTTGTATTTTCAACTCCTTGGGTAATCTCTCCTACATCTTTTTCTTTCTCAACCTAGTCTCCTTAGGAACAGATTCATCAAACACCACATGAGTTGTCTCCTCCACCACCAAGGTCCTCTTATTAAACACCCTAAAGGATTTCCCCATACTAGAATAGCCTAAGAACACTCCTTCATCAGATTTGGGGTCAAATTTTCCAAAGGATAATTTCCCATTATTCAGAATAAAAACCTTACAGCCAAAGACATGGAGGTGGGGCAGGGTTAGAGTTCTACCCTTAATGATCTCATAAGGTGTCTTATTCAGATTGGATCCACATTCATCCTATTTAGCAAATAATAGGCAGTGTTCACCGCTTCAACCCAAAAGTATTTTGGAAGTGAATACTCACCAAGCATGGCTCTAGTGGCTTCCACTAAGATCATGTTCTTTCTTTTAGCTACCCTGTTCTACTGAGGGATCCTAAGAGCTGAGAAGTTGTGGCTAATCCGTTGCTCCTCACAGAATATTCCAAATCTCACATTTTCAAACTCTCCACCATGATCACTATGAATAGTCAAGATCTCACAACCTAACTTCTTCTGAATCTAAGTAGAGAAAGATTTAAATTCAGCAAATGACTCAGATTTATGTGATAGAAATCTAATCCAAGTGAATCTCGAGTAATCATCAATAATCACAAATCCATAGACTTTTCCACCTAAGCTGGCAGTGCTAATGGGTCCAAAGAGATTTATGTGAAGGACTTCTAAAGGTCTAGAGGTGCTGATGTCCTTAATTAAATGGAAAGAGGATTGGACTTGCTTCTCTAATTGGCAGGCATCACACAGGTGGTCCTTAGTGAACTTAAGCTTTGGGACACCTCTAACTAAGTCCTTTTGGGTGACACTTTTAAGGGTTTTCATACTAGCATAACATAATCTCCTCTGCCACAACCAACACCTATCGGCAGCAATTTTTAAGCAAAATAAAGC